>SRHC01001756.1:0-29908 GCA_004794325.1 Pomacea maculata | reverse complement strand
CCTTCGAGCCGTCATTTGACTCCGAGCCATCATTTGACTCCTTCGAGCCGTCATTTGACTCCGAGCCATCATTTGACTCCTTCGAGTCATTTGGTGATTATTAATAACCAGTCGACCCAGAACCTGCGGAAGAACCGATCGCGGCACCTGTTGGGGAACCGGAGATGCAAAATGTTGAAGACATTGGGTCGGATGACATTGCTCTTTATGATATTGTTTCTGGCGACTTCGGAACTTTTAATAGGTTTGAATTACGACGATGATGGCAGGTTTGAGACACACCTTCATGCGCTATAATGGTGGTCTTGACATACACCATTTGTCTATTTGCCTTTATTCTTCAAACACTAACCACTTCTTCTGTTGTAGTGGTTTGCACTGTCATAGAGGAGAAAACTGACGAAAGCTTGTTTTTAGAGTCTTTATTTCAATTATATCACTTCTGAAAAAAAACCCAGTCGATTTATTTATACTTTGAGAGAGAGTGAGAGTGAGAGGAGACACACATACGCACGAGAGAGCGAGAGAGCGAGAGAGAGAAAGAGCTTTTTTTAAAAAACCGAGTCAGCAACTAAAGCTATATCATGGCAAAGAATCTGGCCTTGTAACCAGGTACCACATGCAGGGAAAAAGTAAGCCCGAGACGAGATCTGAACCCAGGGCAGCCAATACATCACTATATTAGTAAAGGCTCTAGCCGTTGCGCCACCGGGCCGCCTTGAGAGAGAGAGAAGGCAGAAGGGGAGAGACTGCAGAGAATGGGGAAATGTGCCCCACATAAATCCATTTTATTACTACTGCTTTATTCACTTATACAATTTACATATTCACACAGCGGAAACAAATTATTTATTTCGTAAGTCTGAAGGTTTCCTATACCGCGCTTGCCGACAGACTTCAACATAGATCGGACAAGCTCAACCTCGAATTGTCTGTTCAAAAAGTTTTCTAAATTAGTTTGTCTAGCTGTGGCTCACACATTCTCATGTAGATGAACCTGTTGTCGATACCCGATAGGTTCCCACACTTTATAGGATGGCCAAAATTTGAGTTGTACACTACGCTGTACTTGTTCATCCCTCCCCTGTCTAATTTTGTAGAAACTTAGAAACTACATTTAACAAGAGGAATAATATAAAAATATAAAACTAAAACACTAAACTAACCATCGCAACGGTAGCTAATGAGAACTTGTCTGGGCAAAGACTGAAAAATAGTTGTAGCCGGTATCAATGTCACAATGTGCTCTGTCTTAAAAGGCTAGTAATTAAAGAACTTGTGGGGTGCATATTTTTTATGAATGGGTGAAATACAGTTTTACCCAATGATTAAAAAAATTGTACTTGCCATTTCTTAAAAATAAAAAACCGCCAAATGGTTGATTAAAATAGCCCACGGACTGATCGTTCGACCAGCTCTTCATCACGTGGAACTTAAAATGGATTCACTAATAAAAAAAAGTCTCTCCGAAAAAAATCCACCATATCATGTTCTTGTTCTGCTGACGGTGCACTCTAAAACTTGCACTTCATCATGGAATTAAAAAAAATGTTCCTCCTAGTGTGAAAATTGCCTAACACGACAAAACATTTATTAACAGTCTCGTCAAAGAAAGAATTTAATTTTGGAGGAAAATTATTGTACTCACCTCAGTAAGTTATAACATCTTAACAAAAACAATTAAACGTTTTAATAATTCTTCGCTTACGTGCAATGATCATCCGTTTCCTTCTGATACCAAATATTGTAAATGTGGTGTTTGTGACTTTACAGCAGCTCAGCTACGAAAGTGTTTCGGGTATCAGGCCGCTAGGACAAAGTAAGTCACAGGTGATGCGACAACTCCTTAATAGTCACCATATGTTTGTTTCTAGAGATGCATTAAAATATGACAAAATATATCAACAGATGTGAGCATGCTCAGCTTTGGGAGGGTAGAAGTGGTAATTAAAACTCGGGTATCAGGCCTCTAGGACAAATTAGTCACAGCCTTTATGAATAGGGCAGTTTGATAGAGATCGAAGCAGGGGCGTCCCTAGGCATGTGCAAAACTCTGCACCTGAACAAGACCGCCACGCCAACATATATTAAATATAAAAGAGAAAGAGAAAGTAGCGACACAGCGGACGGTGTTGTGGCCGAAAAACATTGTTACTTGTTAACTAGTCCGCTGTATTTACTAATTATTTAATTGCTAGAGTCGGAAAAGCAAGCTATACGTCATGATTTATTTTATTTTGATATGTTTTTTCTTCTTTCTTAAAGAATCCGTTGTTGTGTTGTTGATCGTGGAATTGGTGCATGTGACTTTCTGTGTATCTTAACTGAGGAGGTGGTGGTGGTGGGGGGGTTGTCTCGTGTGTGCGGCTGTGTTATAAAGCTTTGTAATACTGCTTTCTTCGCCTACGGCCATACCACGTTGAACACACCGGTTCTCGTCCGATCACCGAAGTTAAGCAGCGTCGGGCCCGGTTAGTACTTGGATGGGTGACCGCCTGGGAACACCGGGTGCTGTAGGCAAACCTTTTGCTTTTTCTTTTGTTGATTTAATAGTTTTCTGTATATTTGTCAGAGGCAGCCTTTAGCTGTGCGGGGCCGAGAGCCGTAAGTGTAGGCTATATACTGTATAACAGAAATATCCTGTCTCTCCTCCTCTGAGATCTTTACGATCTAGATGTAAACATATATTTATAATTAAACTGGAAAAATAAATTACGATTACAAGGGTCCTGGAGAGGTCGTTTACCCTGGGCCTGTGCTGGCTCTCGGCGGCCGTGAGTTCAACCAAGATGTCCCTTAAAGATTCATTTATTTATAGAACATTAGAATTAAGAAAGACACTAAGTGTGATTACGTTATAGCTTTCTAGAACACAAGAAGTGATGAGAAAAATCCTATATACAACACTACGCAGTCCCATGTCTTAAATTAATGTCGGCATTATTCACAGGATGTAAGCACCTAAAATCATGAAACAACTTACTGTCAGTCAGGGCTTCTGCTTACGAAAAAAAATTGCCTACAGTACGCATTAAAAGTTCGGAGGACCCCTTCAATTTTCGTCAATGGGGTCCCAGGGGACCCCTTCAAATTTGGGCGAAGAACAGATACAAAACTGGGTAAGTGTAGTGTCTGACATCGTAGCCCAATTTATTGTCTGCTATAAGGTGAGAGTCAGCGGCGGCGTTAGGGGGTGGCAAATGGGGCGGCCGCCCCAGGCCCCGCTCTCGAAGGGGCCCCGCGCTTTATGAGTCAACTTAAAATATATTCTGTGTTAAATGGAAAAATGCTGAGAGGGGCTCTTTAAATTAGACTTCTTCAAATTCGCCTATCTAACTGTATATAAATCAGTACTTCCGGCATCATATCAATAGGGATATTGATACATGTACTCCATTACCCCGGCCCCGCGCGGATTGTCGGCCCCAGGCCCCAAGTGGTCCTAGCGCCGCTTCTGGTGAGAGTAACTTCCCTTGCACTGAGTTTTTTCCCTTACCGAGAAGAGTTCCATTAACCTATTTCCAAGATGTCGTTTATAACGAGGTTAGAATCATCGTCTCAGAATCGGAAAGAAAGAGAGCACCCCAAGTACAGTGAGCATAAGCTCATCACAGATGCTTGAACACTCTTCATGGCACAGAAATCTCGCCGTTTCTGACTAGACATTACAGTGCTTTGTGTGCCTGAAAGGCAGTTGAACAAAGTAGTTGATTTGTTGGGTTTTTTTCAACTTTGTAAAGGGACCCCTTAGAGTTAGCCTGGGACCCCTTAGAAATCTGAAGAAGGGGTCCCTGGGACCCCAAAGAATTTAGCCTTAGCAGAAGCCCTGTAATTACTGTAAACAATATTTTTCATCTGAATCAACGGGATGATAATAGTCTTGTTGTGACGAATCAGTAGTAAAAATTATCCAAGTTCACTGCCTTAGGGTCTATATCATTACTGTATCAACACAGTGACTCAACACACGATTCTCAATAACGCAATACCTGTCACGTGACTTAAGTACGGCTGAAAGATTTGCTGAGCATGGTAGTTATGCTACAAAGCGAGCGAGCAGGAAAAAGAGAGACGGGGTTAGAGAATGTGTGTGTGGTGACGTCACAGTAAATATAAAACGTTTAAATATAAACATACATTAAATACATTCGTGCAATATATTCAGCTAACAACAATAAATAAATTGACAAACTGTCCTGCTAAATAACAGGGAATATTTATCCTGTCGTTAAATGAATGGAAATAGGATGAACATCTAAATATCAGCCATCGGATGTGAGGCAACACCGACACTGCAGAGAATTATCCTAGATTAAGGGATTAAGAACGTGGGTGATTAAGGCATTAAGAACGTAGGTATTAGCTATGAAAGACGACTGAGGCAGCTTGGTTACAAAAGCAAACTGTACATTCACAGAGACGCAGAATAAACAAACCAACCAACCAACACCTTAGCTGGTTGTTTCATAAAAGCACGTGACAATCAGCTCAACTTTGTCGCATCGTTAAAATATTTTTCTAACTGTTTTTTAATCAAACACATTCATAATATATTGCTACAGACCTTGGTCAGCTTTACCATGTTCGGGTAAAGAAAAATCGAGCGAAAAGGTATAAAACAGGGTCGCCGTCAAGTAAACTGGACTCGCTTCTGTTGCTATTGCTCTTGAAGGGGTTGTAGCTGTAGTCTGAGATGAGAAACATGAATGTGTTGCTGCTTGTCGGCCTTGTGGCCGGCATGTGTGGCGTGTGCACTGGAAAACCTTTCGGAAAAAGGGAACTGCCTGTGAATGCGACACACAAAGGTAAACAGCATTGACTACACCATACTACTGTGACAGCTTTCTACTTCTTTGCTCCTTTGTTTTAGAAATTAAATCGCAAATTTTCATGTTGATTCCTTTGCATGTTGAAGGATGATCACGTAACATAATTAAAACGATTTTTAAATTGTAACAGGATTAAAAACATAATTAGAAGGAAAGCCATAACATTTTTATTCCACACAGCTCAAATGCACGTCACATGTCCTGCGGTGTTCGTATCACAGCTACTCGAAGAACAAAATCTTGCGAATGAAATAACCAAGATGAAATCAAATAAAAGAAACGATGACTCGATGTATCTATTGTTCTGTTCGTACAGCTGGCACAGGTGAAAGCAACGGGACTTTGTCAGGTGACATTGATGCAGTCATCAAGGGACTAAAGAAACAGATAGAAACACTGAACGCTTCAATGGCAGCAAATAAAGCAAAGGATGATACGATCAACAAGCTTCTCAGCATGGTCAAAAGCTTGAATAAAGCCAAACCACTCAACGCAAAACAGGCTCAACCTATTGTCAAAACGTAAGAGAGATATGACAGTCCATGGCGAATGTATGCAATGCGTGAGTGCGTAAGTGAGTGTGTGCGCGCTGAAATTTACTCGTTCTAGCTTGAAAATCTCGGCTTAAAATACACGAAACACCACTTGATTTCATACATCCTTGGCATCGTGCTGTGAAAGATTAGTGTTAAGTTGTCTCGCAATATCTCTTAGATAAGGGCAAAGGTAAAGAATGAAACTTAAGTAGTCAGCTCTTTTCATTTCGTTGTTAGTGTTGTTGACATAGTGCTACCAAACATCGCGTATTAAAGTATTGAAACATTTTAATAATCAATCAATCGCTCAAGGAATTTTTAGTAAAGTAGTAAAGTGCTGATTCTTTATGATCAACACACAATTATAATAGAATATTTTGAACAGTTCACATTAATACACATACTGGAGCCTGAAGCCTGTGAGTTGAGTTAGTCAAGCAAAGATGTAAAAATGAATTTTTAGTTTTGACTGCTTTAAAGTTACTGACATGGAAAGCATAAGTATAATATATAAAAAGAAAATATATGACTGTTGATGAGCTGTGGCCAGACGTACAGTTGTACTTAGCTGGCTGATAAAGTCTAGCTTATAAAATAGTTTAGCTGACGGTAAGTCGACTATGGTTAGCATCCATCCAGTGCCACCGATCTCTGGATGCTAGAAAGGGAAATAACTTCATTGCGCTTCTATTCTTTTCCAAAGGTTAAAGGTAAAGTTTTTATGTTCTTTTCCTTTCTTCAATAAAGTATTGCTTAGTTTGGTAACAAGAAAAAATCTAAAATTTTAGAAACATTGTATGTTGTAGTTATGAAGTATACATTTTTATGAGTGCTTCTATGACTATAAAGCACCATACAGAGTGATGAGTGATGAGAAGGTGAGTAAGTGATGAGCGAAGAAATTGGTAAGAGTGTGAGTGAGTGCATACAAGTGTGTGAATGAGCGCATGCATGGACTGGCTTGCTGACTGACGTCTTGTTTGTGTTATTTTAGTGTTGCAGCTAAAGCAGGGAAGACCAGTGCACTGGGCGGCAGTGACATACTCAAAGGTCTTACTGGTCTTCTGAAACAATTTAGTGCGGGCGGAAGAGGTAAAAATGACCAGGACCCTGAGTCATCCACGTCAGAATCTGATGGAACAGATGCAGAAGACCCGGATAAACAAGAACCGGAAGACCCGGACGACCCGGATAACCCTGACGAGACTCTGGACAACGAATCACCTGAGGAGAATCCAGACGAGCAAGGCTCCGATGAAGAGGACGATTCAGATCCCGCAGAAGAAACAGAAGATCCAACAGCTGTAGACGAAGAGGACGATTCAGATCCCGCAGAAGAAACAGAAGATCCAACAGCTGTAGACGAACAGAACGATTCAGATCCCGCAGAAGAAACAGAAGATCCAGCAGATGTAGACGAACAGGACTATTCAGATCCCGCAGAAGAAACAGAATATGAAGACGAACAGGTCGAGACAGATCCTATTGAAGACTCCTACGATCCATCATATGAAGACTCCTACGATCAATCATATGACTCCTACGATCAATCATATGACTCCGAGCCATCATATGACTCCTACGATCAATCATATGACTCCGAGCCATCATATGACTCCTACGATCAATCATATGACTCCGAGCCATCATATGACTCCTACGACCAATCATATGACTCCTACGAGCCATCATACGACTCCTACGATCAATCATACGACTACTACGAGCCATCATATGACTCCTACGAGTCATATGGTGGTGATTATTATTAACCAATCGACCCTGAACCTGCGGAAGAACCGATCGCGGCACCTGATGGGGAACCGGAGATGCAAAATGTTGAAGACATTGGGTCGGATGACATTGCTCTTTATGATATTGTTTCTGGCCACTTCGGATCTTTTAATAGGTTTGAATTACGACGATGATGGCAGGTTTGAGATAAGCCTTCATGTGCTGTAATGGTGGTCTTGACATACACCATTTGTCTATTTGACTTTATTCTTCAAACACTAACCACTTCTTCTGTTGTAGTGGTTTGCACTGTCATAGAGGAGAAAACTGGCGAAAGCTTGTTTTGAGAGTCTTTATTTCAATTATATCACTTCTGGAAAAAAAAACCTGTCGATTTATTTATACTTTGAGAGAGAGTGAGTGAGAAGAGACACACATACACACGAGAGAGAGAGAGAAAGCTTTTTTTTTACACCGAGTCAGCAACTAAAGCTATATCATGGTAAAGCATCCGGCCTTGTAACAAGGTACCACATGCAGGGAAAAAGTATGCCCGAGACGAGATCTGAACCCAGGGCAGCCAATACATCACTATATTAGTAAAGGCTCTAGCCGTTGCACCACCGGGCCGCCTTGAGAGAGAGAGAAGGCGGAAGGGGAGAGACTGCAGAGAATGGGGAAATGCGCCCCACGTAAATCCATTTTATTACTACTGCTGTATTCACTTATACAATTTACATATTCACAAAACGGAAACAAATTATTTATTTCGTAGGTCTGAAGGTTTCCTATACCGCGCTTGCCGACAGACTTCAACATAGATCGGACAAGCTCAACATCGAATTGTCTGTTGAAAAAGTTTTCTAAATTAGTTTTTCTAGCTGTGGTGCACACACTCTCATGTAGATGAAGTTGTACACTACGCTGTACATTTTCATCCCTCCTCTGTCTAATTTTGTAGAAACTTAGAAACTACATTTAACAAGAGGAATAATATAAAAATAAAAAACGCCAAACTAAACTAACTATCGAGACGGTAGCTAATGAGAACTTGTCTGGGCAAAGACTGAAAAATAGTTGTAGCCGGTAATTCTTACTCAAATGTACGGGACAGTCTCACCTGTTTAGCCGCTGACCGGTGGAGTTACCGGCAGAGCGAGACTTGGGAGTGGTCTCCCTTACAAGAGCAAAGGTGAAGCAGACGGCAGCTACAACGGCAATGACGGACGTCGTCAACGGACTGCGCTTTGCCTTCATAGGGCTATCTCAGATTATCTTTGCTTGGGTTCAGGCCATTCTGCTGAGCATATGTCCACGTTTCCTTCGGAAACAATTTCTCTACAAAAATGTGACAGGAAAGGTAGTCTTAATTACCGGAGGAGGTAAGTGTGATAGAAAAATATTTCATATCACAGTTTGGCGTATTCTCTGTTAAAGGAAGTTTAAGAATCGTATTAAAGCACAGACTCTGGCTTATGAATAGCTTATTTCATTTGCGTGCTGTGCATCACATAATCCACAGGTAGATTTTGCACGGTTTTTGTCGCTTGTCCTGTATTTAGGACTTGAGCGGGAGAAAAGGAGAATGAAACTGCCATGACTTCCAAGATAAGGTTTAAAAAAAAAAAAACCTACCGAAAGAAGACATTACTGGTTTACCAAAGTTTTGATATATGTATCAGAGCTTATTTTAGGGAAATTCTGCTTCAGAAACAAAATTCATACATTAAAAGACTTGTTTAAGACGCAAATTTTTTTTCTTCTTGATGCACATAATGAATTACAGCTAGCATCCTGATCATTTCGAGCATTTAATATTTTATGTTTAGTCCAGCATTTGAAAACTTAAACCTCTGAATGGTATACTCTGCAGAGTAAAAATAATGGTAGCATTGCTAGCAGAAAATTTATAAAAATAGCAAGAATGTTTAATATTAATAAAAATGCGCTTCTAAGAAAAATTGTTTGGAACAGAATTAAAAATAGTTGTCCATTAAAACAAGTAACCTAGAGAGTTTTTTTCTGTTTAACCTTAATGCCAGACTGCAGGATATTTTATTCACTTTTTTAATAGTTCATTATTGTGACGATTCAGATGTTAAATTTTTATTCTAATGTACAATAATCAGCTCTTTTATACTGCATCTTTAATTGTTATCCTTTATTCACCATTTAAAGGTTACAATGGAAATTTTCCTTTGGAACAAATTTAATGATAGAAATAAATGCATGAGAAGAGAAATTAATGCAAATCAGTTCATAGCCCTGACAACAGAATAAGTAAGATTTTGTGAAGTGCCTTGAGCTTGTCCACATGGCAAGATAAGGCGCTATACAAGCCAACATTTATTATTATTTTTAATAGGTGTACCACAAGGCTCAACTGTTTGACAGTAGACACATCCTGGCATTAAAATACATAAATGTAATATCATGTGAGAGGGAGATGCAAGTGGTGAGGGGTGGTAGACACTATCGCAGTAATTTTTAGGTAACATTTCTTGACTCAAAATTTGCACATTGTGCCAAATTATATAGTTTTCAAATTTAAAAATGTTGCACAGCCAGACTGCAAAAAATGCTTTAAGTCAGGCATGTCAAACTGAGTGTCCCCCGAGGGCCACATGGGTCACATTGTGTTGTCATGAGGGCTGCATAAATGTACAGCATCTTTGTGAGGGCCACAGGTGAACTTGCAAAGGGCGCATGTTTGACTTGACTGCTTTAGGCTATACAGATTCTTCTTAGTGATTGATTCATAGATTTATTGCCCACAGAGGGTAGGAAGCATCTCAAAAGATTTTTAAATCCTGGAAGATTTTCTCTTAACAAACTGCTGATCAATGGCACAAAGCTGCTGTTGCTGAATACTTATGATGTTACAAGCTAGTTTGACAACTTTAATAGCAATGCTAAGATTCTTACAGTTAAATTTACATACCTAGCTATAATATTAGATGTAAGAATGTTCTCTGCCAATGCCTTATACACGTTTTCTAGCAAGTGCATCCTGACATCAAAACATTTATACTTCCTCATATGGAATAGCCTGATTAGCTTTTTTACACAGACTGTGGACAGAAGTTTATAAAAAGTTTTCCTTTAATCAACAGCCAGCGGCCTTGGTAGATTAATGGCAGACCGGTTCGCACGTCTCAACTGCAAACTGGTTCTTTGGGATGTTAACGAGGCAGGTCTGGAAGAAGTGGTGAAAGAAGTCCGTGTGTATGGTGTGTCCTGTAAAGCCTATGCAGTAGATCTTTCATCACGTGAACTGATCTATGCTGTAAGCATAATTTTAAAATTCTATTGTTATTGCTGTGTCGATTTTGCAAAGAACATCAGCTTTATCTCCTTTGTCTGACCTCTATTTTTATTCTGGGATAATATGTTGTTGCCACTTTATGGAAGATATATGTTTATGTAGTTATTTTTATTCAAAGATCAGTAAGAAAAAGTTGTTCCCAGAACATCAAGCTTTATCATTTTTAAGAGTTCCTGCTGACCAAAATTTTGTTGTCATAGATTTTTGTTACTTGCTGGAATTGTAACATGCTAAAGAGAGAGGTTAAATTATCTTCCTCATTCTCCTTGTTAACCAAGCAATCTTAACTTTACGGTATATGGTATAGAATGTGCCATAACAATTTCTTTAATTTTCCTATTTTTGTGCCCTTGTTACCCGTGTTTTAAAGTTCATAGACTGTTGAGTTTTGCTTTTGTAAAATGTTTGTATCATTTTGTTTGTTTGTTTTTTTTTTTTTTGTTTTAATTATTTATTCTTACAGACCTTCTTCTAGCTGTTTTCTGTTGATGCTGTGACCATAATAAGTAAACAGGTCTATATTAACAATTGTTATAACAGGCTGCAGAGAAGGTGAAAGCTGCCCATGGGCATGTTGACATATTGGTCAACAATGCGGGTATTGTAACAGGAAAAAAATTTCTGGATTGTTCTGACAGCATGATTGAGAAAACCATGGATGTGAATGCCAATGCTCATTTCTGGGTAAGATGATGACTGAAATTATATAATTAAGTTATTTTTTGATACCATAAGGTTTCCTTTGAATAAAATGACAATCAATCATTTTTTCTGTCATGGTCATCTAATTAATTTGATTTTTAAGATAAGCTTTATGCTGTTTTTATGCTATTATACTTTGTTGTCTCCCTTGCATTATTGCACAGAAGGGAGGATATTCAAAGAAGTATATTCTGAGACCCTCTACATTGAGTGCTTACACTGAAGTAAGAGTACCTGGTGCATACATATACTTGTTTTCTTGCTCTATTTAGTAAATTTGCTTTTGTTAGAATATGTACTTCAGGGAGAAGGAAAGGGTGTGAAAAAAGGGGCACAAAACACATGGTGTGTTTATTGTTCCCTGTGCAGACCGTCAAAGCCTTTTTACCAGATATGATGAAGCGAAATAGTGGCCACATTGTTTCCATAGCTAGCTCTGCAGGACTGTTTGGAGTCGCAGGTCTTGCAGACTATTGTGCTAGCAAGTTTGCTGCAGTGGGCTTTATGGAGTCGATACGTGCTGAGCTTGCAGTGATGGGCTTGACTGGCATTCATACCACAGTTGTCTGCCCTTACTTTATCAACACAGGCATGTTTGATGGAGTCCGTAGCAGGTAAGTTGCCACCTACTTATCCTGATTCTGGCAAGATATACCTGCTCTTAAATCAGTGTGCATGGATGTAAACATTTGCATGTGTGTGTGTGTGTCACATTTGAAAGTAGGTTTGCTTGTGCATAAATATGGGTATGGGTGGAAGAGCATGACACATTGATTTCATAGATGGCGAGAAGATGTAAAATACTCTTGAAAACTAAGCAAAATTTATGATAAAAAAACATTTTAAGTGCAATAGAGAAATGAACAATTTGTGCTGACGTACAGTACATTTAGGAACTTTTGTATGGCTTACAAAAATAGTAGCTTTTATGAGACCAGACGTGGTTTAGAATTGTTTTGATAAGAACTAGTTCACAAGGATTTGATTTTGCGTTAAGTTAATTAGTCATGTGGGAAACTAATTACAAATCTGTTTAGGTATTGAATTTATGTTTCATAGTTTCTCATCTATTTGCTTGTGGTTTTGGCAGATCTCTAGTAAAGATTACACAAGCATGGGAGAACAACAGTAACCGAATAAACAAAATCTTGCTGGCACCACAGAACAGAATATCTACAGACCTGAAGAAAACTCCTAAGAGAAGTATTTACAGTTATCTGTAACATTTATCTCTTGTGCAGGTTCATGCCTATCTTGGACCCAAATGAAACTGTTGACAGGATAGTGGATGCTGTACTGTGTAACCAGGCTTTCCTGATCATACCCCGTTCTTTGTACTTGACCTACGCCATGAGAGGGTAGGTAGCTCCAGTAGCAAAATCTTGCTTGCTTCACATTTGCTATTAGTAACATGATCTGAATTCTCTTTGGGCTTGATTTTTTTTTTTGTATCCTTATGATTGTGTGCAGCTTTATGCCAGTGAAAGTTGGAGCCATTTTGGCTGATTTTCTCGGAGTCAATGAGTCCATGACCGGTTTCCAGGGTCGCTTGGGATAGAAGAAAGGAGACTGACACTGTGATAATGATGGTACAAAACGTAAAGTCCAGTTTGTTTACTGTATTAGCATTACCCATTGTCCCAGTTTGTCCATGAACTGGACTCTATCTCCTCTGGGAGTAAAATAACATTTTTCTTTGAATGAAATATTTCTTTTTACTAAATTTGCTAGAATGATATAATGACAATGATAGCACTTATAAGCTGTTTCCTAAATTGAATAAAATATTCACCATGCTTTTCCTACTTTACAAAATAAAATATCATCATCCCTCTAGGCTGTACTTTCACTACACACATTCAAAGAAACAAGAAAATGAATAATCATACTCAATCCCTATACAGCCATATTACCCACACTTTGTGAGAAAGTGGTGGTTTTCATAGTGTGGTGAAGAAGGCAAGAGAGAAACATGAGTGTGCATGTATACATATACTTTATGTGTGGTGGGATGATATATGAAGGACTTTTTTGTTTGATCTGGTAATGATCACAGTTGGTGTTGCCTGCAGTTTATATTTATGTTTTTCTTTTTTGCATAGTTTTATTTCGAACCTTTATTTTCTAATTCTATATATTTTTTATTTTCATCTCATAATGCATCCCATTTAAAAAAGTGAATTATGTTCAAAGGAGTATAATTATTTTTGTGTTTGTTTGTTTTTTTTGTTTGGTAAATGCTTTAAACTTTGCCCAGGGATGCTGTTGTTAGTGGGAGAAGGTTGATCATAATTATGCAGATTTGCATTTGAAACATGGTATGATTACAGTCACCAAATATAATTACACCAAAGAGGTATCCTCTTTGATTACACAATTACAACCAGATGTGATCGCAGATGCAGCTTAGAGCAATCTAAACAATTGTTTGTTATTTTTATTATGATTTTACAATAAAATTTTGTATCCTTTGCACTGGGCTATTCACTCAAAGTTTGACATGAGAGGTGAGCAAATGGATATCCTGTGAAAATGACTTGTGTAGACGAAGGCTTGAGCTGCATCGTATTGTGCCTTCCCAATGACTGGTACGTCCAGAACCAGTTAAGCGATAAGATGGCTTTAGCAAGTTATGCTACCAGCAGGAGAGAAGCTGTTGTACACCCCGGGCTCATAGTTATAAAGTGAGAGTAAGTCATGTGAGTTACCCCATTGTAATGACCCTCACTTCATAAATACTGCCCCTAGAGAAATACATTCAGCCTTGCTTTTCTAAATGTACTTTGTGAACAGGTATGGTTGTGCTTTCTTAGACTTAAAATAAAGGGCTGACTAAGTGAGATGATTTTATATGAAGTTTGCAATGCATTGAATAAACGTTGATAAATATCGGTGGTCGGGGAACAGACAGATATTGCATAAAATAAATTTATTTTATACGAAACTTGAAAATCTAAAATATCGTGACACATAGCCAATGTTATGATTGTTTTTTAATTTTCATACTCAAGTTGTGTAATATTCAAGATGTGTGTTTTTTAGATCAACATCAGGGCTGATTTGAGACAGCTTTTTCTTTGCATGAAGATGTACGCACCAAAGATGCAACACTCAGCGCATGCTTAGGATGAGGAGAATTACAGAACATAAACATAATAATCGACGCTTTCAGCTTCATATTTGTAGCAACCACAGAAAAGTCAATGTGAACAACTATCTCTCTCTCGCACACAAACACCTGTTGTAGTTACTATCGCCACAATGACTTCATGATTTATAAAAACGTCTTGATTTGTTGCTCAGTCTTAACTCTTATTTGTTGGTAAACAATAAACTTGCCTAGCATCAACAGCTTCAGTAACCAGTACTTTGTGTCAAGAACCAAAGATATGTACAGAAGCTGTTGAAAGGCTCGTTTGGTACTTCTCTCAACTACAGGTGAAATAAAATTACGGTGTGGAAATCATGATAGGGTGCTGTGTTCACTCAGAAGTGATGAGTGAGAAAAATCAAAGCAATCATACAATAGGAGATAATTGTGGGAATGCTGGCTCATTCGACCGACATGACAAAATCTCCAAGACACCACCGAAGGTCAAAACCTTGAACTGACACCGTCACCGAACTGGCTAAAGCAGCGAGTCTTTCCCAACCTTCCTCGAAAAAAAGTCTTGGCATAAAAAGTTTTTTCGCTAGACACAGAATGTATTCTGCTATCACAGTTGCCCTGGTGACAAAATGACAAGGCGGTCCTTCTGGGCTGAACGTTCGCGGTTTTCACACAGGTGTTCGACAGTCAGGGTGTGGCAGGTGAAAGGAAAGGCAGTTTCTCAATGGCAGCTAATCAAGGCTTTTAAAAGTCGAGGGTTAAAGTATGCCGTCAGTTAGCCACACGCCCTTTGAAGGTGTCCATCATTGCTGAAGCTCCCAGATAGTCTTGAAGAAGCCAAGCGCACTTGACTGGAAGAATGCTGCACAACATCATCATCATAATCGTCATCGTCATCATCACTTCACAGCGATAAAAAGAAAGAGAAATTTAAGAGTATTAGTGAAAGGCAGGCAGGTCGAATGGTGGCAAACTGACAAACGAATATTTTCTCTTGAATAAAAAATTCAAGCAGAAGAGTAGGTCAGTAAATCTCAACAATCTCTAGTCGAAATAATGAAAAGCACGAAACACGAGGGCTATAAACGAAACGAGGAATAATGTGACGTGTGTACACACGCGCGGACGCACGCACACATACTAACCCTTTCAATGCATAAAAGCAGTAGAGCACATGCGGTAAGATGATAAACTCCTGGTTGCGCAGAATGGCTTTCATGATTTGATGTGCGACATACTCTGGCTCCAGGGCATTCATTAGCCAGGGGAATCTGTCAGAAGGAATAGTTGACAAATTACACAACTTTTCTCGCCATTTGCAGGGCTGGGCATTCAGAGAATGGGAAAGCTACCAGCTTGAGTGTGCAAGTAGCCTGACAGGTCTAGCATCAACAAAATGTTCGCTTGGCTGTCCAGTATAAAAAGCAAAGATGCTTGGCAAAGCTTGTGACCCTAACTCATGTGTGTACTTCTATGTGGGGCACTAGCACTGTGCCCGAGCTGTCATTGAAATTTTTATAGTTAGCTTAGCTTGTTCAAGCTGCTGCTTGTCGAAAAAAAAGATAATAGAGAGTCTCGTGATCTTTACGGTTAGGGAAGTTATAATTTCCTTTCTCTCTCTCGCTGTTTTACCCAATCCTCAAAGGTCAGGTGTCCATTCAGCAGATAAATCAACTGGCAAACACGGGTATCGAACCCGCAATTGTACACCTTTCAGGTGGGACCCCGTAGCTCTAACCAGTAGGCTATCCACTTCTCCTGTTGCCAGTTAATGTTGTCTGGCAGCAAGAGAAGTTCAAAGGACCAAATAGCCGCTTTGACTACACATTGTGAACCGACCATTTCTTTTGGCAGGAAAATATGTCCACACATTGTCAAGTTCAATAAACAAATAAGCAGATGTCGAGCGACAGATTTACCTGACAGAGCAGCCGTCGAACATGCCCGTGGAGATCAGGTAAGGACAGACAACTGTTGTGTGGATTTCCTCCTTGTTTTGGGCCATGAGTTCGTTGCGCAGGGATTCGTCAAAGCCCACAGCAGCGAACTTGCTGGCGCAGTAATCCGATAGTCCGGTGACCCCTAGCAACCCGGCAGAACTGGCTATGGTGACTATGTGGCCGTGATTTCGAATCATCATACTGGGCAGAAAGGCTTTCACTGTCTGAGGAGAAAACACAGGCAGGCACACACGATGAATTATTCTGGTATGATTTGGAATTATTAGAGACAAGTTTTACTGCTATAAATACCATAAAGAGAGTTATTAATAATCAAACTGTATCGTCACCGAGAAAATGTGTTAGTGTGTGATATCATCAAGATGGTGATGATAATGAAGAGTTTTGAGAGTGGAAAGAGATAAGATTGAGGTGTGGAGAACAAGAGTGGGGGAGGGATGAGAGACGCAGTGACATGAGCACAAGCTGTACATAGAAGAAGTAGTGCAGGAGCCATTGACAGAGTAAGGAACATAAGAAGCTTTCCCTTGTCCTTCTCGTAATTTCAGCTTTTGTTTTTCTTTCTTTTGCTTCCGTGAACCTTAGTCTCGAACGCCCGCTGGTTACTCGGAAGTGATTCCCGTGTTAGACCAATCGTGGTGGTGGAGGTGGATGCAAGGTAGATGACGATGAAATAGAAGATCTTGCAACTAAATGGAAGGCTTTGAAGAAACTCACCCAGAAATGAGCCATGCTGTTGACTTGCATGGTCTTTAGCACCATGGAGTCTGGACAGTCCAGGAACTTCCGGCCAGTCACTATGCCCGCGTTGTTCACCAAGATGTCCACAGGCCCGAGGTCTGACATCACCTGGACACAAGTACGCCATCAGAAAAAAGTTTCGCGTGCAGTTGGGCGCACGTGGAAGTCACGTGGATTTACAATGTGGATCAGGAGCAAGCTGCACAACACATTTCTAATTTTAATATTTTTTAGGCTTCAAATCTAGATAACCAGTTTTGTAGAAACCTGATCCACCACCGAATCATTTAAACGTACATAAAAACACATCTGTTCCACGAGCATTACTCCGTACACCAATACAAACAGTTGTCAAAGGTTGTGATTATAGTCAGTTGATTAGTCATCCTGTTCGTCTTCCTCTGCAGATTTACGGCACTTTCCATCCTTACTGTTTGTTCTCGTAGTTTATGTGGCTACGTGTACATATAATCAATGGCTTGGAGACAGGTGTTCAGTACAAGTCTCTCAGTTGGTGTTGATGCTCGAATGTAAGATATGGATGCTTGTTGTTTGTTGCTGTACGTCTTTGTATATTGTATGATGTATAACGTTACTATCGAAAATTAATTTTATTTTCAGTTTTCACACTCCAGTTTAAGAAAATGTCAATGATGTTGGCTGCTGTTGTTCACTTTCCCCTTGAATTGGGCTTTAGTGAAACTTCAAGTTCGAGTAGTTTGTTCCCTGATTTATTTTTGTCTCTACTGTGTTTGTCATTACCTATATGTACAGTAGTTTGTCTTTCCGTCCTTTGTATTCTGTCCATGTCTTTTACTTGTCTTACTCGCCTTCGTGAGCGTGATTATGCGCTATATATATATATGTTTCCCATACGTCTATTATTGTTTTGAAAAAACCGGTTTCGATGGTTCTATAAAGTAGTTGTTATTTCCTGCTTGTGAAATGAACTCATTTATTTGTACGTCAAATCAAGAAGGAAGAAAAGGTCTTTTGATACATCAAAAGTAAGTTTATTACTTAACTGTTGATTAGAATATACGGTCAAATCGGTCTAAACTGTTATCGCCATTAAAAAGGTCGGCAGAAATAAGTATGATTGTTGCCTGTCCTAAAACTCGCAGCTAATAGTCAGTAAGAATCAAGGATGAAGAAGTTTTAGTCAGCAGTCTACCTTCTTGGCGGCGGCGTACACGCTGTCCTTGTCGGAGACGTCGACTGTGTAGGTGCGGGCGACGGTCCCCAACTTCTTGACCATGGCGGCGGTCTCCTCGTTGCCCGAGCTGTTTACATCCCATAATGCCAAACGGCAACTGTGAGACGCGAACTCCAGGGCCAGGAGTCGACCTATACCGCTTCCTGGAGAACAAGATCCTCAGCTATGTCAAAATCATTGTCCTTAGTGGGATTGTCACTTCTAGTGACACACTGACACGTACACTAACATCGCCAATGACATTGATACTTTCTTTATGAAGGAAAAAAAAGACTCACTGAAATAGTTTTTCCACACACTGTCTCTAAAAAAGTCAAAACACAAAGCACCAAGGCAGAATGCAGAGTTTACATTTATCAATATTAGAAAAAAAAGCTAATATAAGTCCCTTGGAAAGTTAAGGACAATTCTTGAACGGCTAATTACAATTGTTTACTCATGATGCAGGAAAACAGATTCGGTAGACATTGTATAACTGTTCAGTGAACAGCTAAAACATGACAGTAAACTGACATCAAGTAGAATGACTTGAGAGTTTCTTTGTCTTCCCCCTTAACTGTGACCATTCATGAAATTCTAGAAGTCTAGTACACTGTCAACACATCATCAATGCTGGCGCCGTGTAAACATAGACCCCCTGTCAAAGCTATAGGGTGATTGAATCAAAGAAAGAAAGAAAGAAAGAAAGAAAGAAACAAACATCGTTAGTGGAAGATGACGTCACCTGCTCCTGTGACGAGGACGGTCTGACCAGAGATGTCCTTGGCGATGAAACTGGTGGGGACGAAGAAGAGGAAGACAGCTTCGAGCCAGGCGTAGATGACTTTACCCAGTACAACAAAGAACTCGCACAACGACTCCAACATCCTGTCGAGTTGTCAACAGCTAGTGACAGTAACAGTGGCTGTAAACAGAGAGAACAGTCTTCTTATTCCTGAGATGATGATGATGATGATGATGATGGTGGTGATGATAATGATGATTAATAGAGAATCTCTCAAAATCAGTTAAATAATATACAAAGTAAGACAAACAATGAACTTTAAAAACCAATACCATGTTATGTGAAATGTTTTTTTTCTTTTTTTTTTTTTTAAAGAAAAGATAGATGTCTACCAAGAAGGGAATCAACAATCAAGCGAAGAGAAAATATTTAACTACTAGTTATATGGCAACGTACAGGGCTTGCAATGACTCTGTAAAAGATGAATCACGGTTTTCCCAACGACTATTAGGAGAATCAGCGAGAGAGCTAATGACACTACTGCTGTATACTACAACAGTTTTCACTGCACTTGTTGGTACATAAACACCACGCTCATTCCTCGTAAGGACGGAAGTCGGAAATTGCTCAACTCTCGCATTTTTATCTCGCATAATGAACTCGTCCGTTTCTCGAAATTTCATTTAATCAGAGCTGTTATCTGAGTCGACATTGCACACCCACCCACCCCTACCCCAATTCCGAATAAAAGAAACAAACGGAAAACTGAAAGGTATACAAATGCTGGCCTGCTTGAACTGAGAGGTAGATAAAAATAGCCGGGAGAGAGAGAGAGTGAGAAAATGAGAGAAACCGATCTTCTGTGCTGTGTGAGAGAGAGGAGAGAGAGAGAGCACAGACCTGGTTGCAGATGCACCGCCTGCAGACTCGGCTCAGACTCGCAGACCGCCACTGCCCGCAGTACTCAGTATTTGGCAGCAGATGCCTACAGTTACATATTTCATGATGTTTCTCGACAGCCAACCTTCTCTCCACTGGCCTGTCGGGTGTTGGGGACTCAGTGACCCGCGAGCGGCGAACTAAGGCGGATCTCGGGTCCCAGGCCGGTCACCAGGCAGGAAACGTGCTTTCATCCGATCTGTTCTGTCTGCCAAAGGGCGAGACCTGGCAGAGAGAGAGAGAACTATCCGTTGCCAAGACAAAGCCGTGAACAGGAAACAGAAATTTCCTTCCTCTTCAGCGGAGAATGGCGGAGAAAGCAGCGATTTATGAAGAATGATACTCGGCATGAGGACAACAACAGCCTGTTACATTAGTCTGACATACTGAGCCCGCAGCTTGCAGCCTGGTGTCACGAGGGGAATATTAACAGACACAATGGGGTCCAACTGCTGTGAAAGGGCAGCACGACCTGGCATCATAAATATTCTTGAAGAGTGGAATATCTGGGTGTAGCTGTAAATCTTTTCCGCCCGCAAAAAGAAAGAAAACCAAATGTGAAGAATTCGAATCACGTTAAGTAGAGATTGATTTATTTTTGGAGAAGTAATTTCTCAAAACCTGCGTTAGGTACCGAAATGATGCCAGTCCCGTTTTCTGAAACATCATGTGCAAAACTATAACACAGAAATCTGCCCTCAGATGCACCATATAGTTTTGTATGCAACAGCATGAAAAGGGAAGCAGGAAGGAGTAGACCCTGAACTCTCACTCCAATCACACTGGGAGAGAAAGCGGTGAGTGAACTGTTAGCTACAAAAAGCATCGACGACACAGTTTGAACATGAAGTGGTTCAACATGACCGAACAAAAAGAATCGCTGAGCAGACTTGCAGACCGTTAGAAAGTCACAGTATGACCGTGTTCTAAACTGTTAGCAGGACAAAATCAAGTTGTTAGATGGGTAGGTGTGACTAGTATGTAAACTGTCAGTGGTATGTTAGTGGTATGATCAGTGTGTAAACTTTTAAATGGACAGTGTGACAAGCATGTAAGCTGTTACAAGACACAGTCTGAGCACTACGTACAATGTTAGAATAACTCTGACAGGTATGTTAACCGTTAACTGGACACAATTCGAATAGTGGTAGAAAGAACAGTTTTACTGGTGTGTAAACTGTTGGAAGGAACTGATCACGCAGTCTGCTCAGAGTATAAAGTGCTAGAGATGTAAGATATTGAGTAAGATATATAAAAATGGTTAGCATAAAACTAATCTATCGAACAACTCTAACAACAACAAACACAATTTTGTTTTGAAACAGTTAACATACCTATTTGCCCAATTACTTGAACCACCGATCGTCCGGTGATACAATCGTTTATCTGACGATTCCGGTGCTCTTCACCATAAAACCTCCCACCTCCAGAAATTCCAACAAAGTTTTACAACCTTTGTGTATGAAGTAAGCTTGGCTAAAGCAGTGGAATGGTGTGGATGGCTGTTAGTTGTCACCAGCCCATGAAGTGACTAAACACAGTAGTAACACTGCTTGCATGACACAATGAGGCAAAGGTCTCGTTGCTGAAGGTAAGAGTAGTGAGAGGGGGGTATGGGAGGAGAAAATGCAGAATGAGAGAGAGTCCAAAGTGCACGAGATAATAAAATGTGTCAGAGATCTTGGCGACAAGCAAGACTAACAAGCGATCAAACATAGGTATACGAGGTTAGGTACATTTGTTGATCTTGTTGCCTTGTTGTTAATATGTATGATGGGAGACTTTGCCTGCAGGTGTGTACGTGAGTGTGTATGAGACAGAAAACGAAAGTAAATTTTACAATAAGTTTATGTGCTTGATTTTTTGAATCTAGATCTTCCCTTACGATTGAAGAGTATAAAATTGTGTTTAACTGCTAAACTGCTATAATAGCAGATATAACCATGAAGTTGGTTGTTAAAGTTTATTCCGTGCCAGCAACGAAGGCTATATCAAAATATTTAACCACGGCAAGGAATATATATATACACACAGACTGTAATCTTGTCACATTTTATTCAGGCCAGTTTATTGCGCAAGTGCTGTATAGCTGCCTGGGTAGCTAAGTGGCCGAGAGGTTTAATTCTCATGATCAGATGATGTCTCTCTCGTCGATGACTCGCAGTTATCGTGAGATTGGAGGACATTTAACGAAAGTATGCACAGTATATACACGTCTAGACATTAGACACTGAACAGTTGACATCAGAATAAGAACAAAAATATAACATAGAAATGAACCAATGTAAGTGACAGCTACTTGGGATGATGCTGATGCTGCTGCTGCTGATGATGATGATAAAAGTTTTCCACATGTACTTAGTATCTGTCGGCATAAAAAAATCATATCACACGTGCACTGTGGTGATAGTTAAAAGAAAAAGAAATAAACAATCAAACCTGCAGACATAAAGAAGAAAGACACCTCTCCCTGTTAAGACCGTTCTCTTGCGACCAGCCAGGTTGCAGTTTGTGACTCAGTGGAACACCTGATTTAATCTTGTGAGATAACAGGTAAAACAGGTGTGTGTGTCTAATCGAAGTGCAAATATCATCTCAAACCATGGCTTAAATATTTCGTGACCGACGATGAAAATTATATTTCAAAGCCTGAGCAGAGTTCACAATCAAGGATTTCGGTTTCTGCTATTTACTGCTAGATTATTATAGCGCGATCACGAAATATAGAAAAGAGGACGAAAAAAACCCCCCAAAAAGAACAAAGAGACCAAAGGAGAAATATGTGTGCATACGTGTGTATGCGTGCGTGCGTTTGTTTGTGTGTGTGTGTGTGTGTGTGTGCATGTGTGTATATACACGAGCGAGAACCTTAAGATTGATATAGTTTCAAATCAGAGCACGATTATATAAATTCGAAAGGGAAATACACTTGTTTTCGATTGCTGTCATTTTTTATTCTAGAAACGAGCTATCGGTAGTGTAACCCTGGATAGCAACCGATAAGCATTTAAAAAAAAGTCGGTCGGTCAAGTACACTTCACTGAAAATTATGGGACAAAAGGGGGGACGCTTGAGAAACTGATAAAACGTTTGACGTGACGGCAGACGCTACTGTCTGAGCGTTGGAATACTTAAGGGACGTTTTTGTTGTTATAACAGATAAATTTTGAATTTTTCAGGCTCCACCCTCCAACAGGATCAAAGTAACACATCACAGTGGGCTCCATAGGGCCTGTCCCATGATGGGTTTGCAGGATTAAGGACAAGATATCCAGCGCAGAAGAACGATAACAACAATAAAAATAATTGACTCTGCCAAGGCCTTGAAGATGTTCGTATAACATTGTTGTACCATCTGTGATGCACGTGTGCGCCTCAAGTGCTTACACCAAGACGCAAAGCAAGGGACGCAACGCTTTCAAAACAAGATCTCATGAAGACAGGTCGAGTTGTGAACCTTGGACACTCAGTGCATTAAGTCCATTGCACTGGCAGATGATAACCACGATCACCAGTGAATCTGGACTGTCACGACACACTCAGCACTCAACGCATAAGACTATGACATCACGTGTCCTTTCATTTATCACAAGAGAGACATGGAAATGAACTTCTCGCATCTTTGTGCTGAGCCCAAGATTGGAGTTCGCCGTAATTTTCTTTCTCTTTTCCTAATACACATACAGGATAAACATTAGGCGGACTAAACATTCAAGAACCAGAGCAAAATTTATGTCTACTATAAGGTTCCAGCAAATAAGATGGCAGACCGGGAATACAAACACAGTATTATCTTCCTTTGATAAAACATTCATTACGCGACTGCGGTAACCCGCGCTTCCCTGGTATACGAAGCGGCGAGTGCCCGCGAAGGAAATTTTGACCGGTATTTTTAAAAATTTATATGTATAAACTTATAACAAAAAGCAACTATCTATGATACTCCTTTTTAAAAAGCATTTTAAATACATTTACGTGGGATGATTTTAACAAATATACATTTTGTTTTCTTGTAGTAAAATCAACTGAAAAACTGTACTGTACAGGACAGAGAATTCACAAATCGAAAAGTAGGTCAGAAGTGTGATATTAAGAAAAAAATACGTATAAAATATACACACACAAAATGTACAAAACATGCATATATTTTATTAGAATATACATTAGAATTTAAATATTACTTACTGTTTTCTTCACATTTTCGGTTGATTGAGTACAGATCCACGTCAAATTGAGTACCCGGAAACGAATGTCCAGAGGGGGCTTGATAAAACTTCGCTTACTTTCAAACATTACAAAATACCTGATTCGTAGACTTTTTCAGCTGTTAACGGGAGGTAATCCATAGAGGAATAATTCCTAAAGGTTCCAATGTTGTCTCCCTTATGTATTCGTTCATTTACACACAGAATTAAAAGCTTAGACTCTAGACCTGTGGCAGGCGTGTCTTCTAGGGCAAACACAACCGTTATAGGACTCTAAGCGAATATTGTTTGTTTTTATGGCACATTTAACTTGAAAATAACGTATAGTAGTCAAAATATCTTTACTCGAAAGCGCTTTTCCGCGGTAGGAGTTTTATCAATAGTTTAGTCATCTGAATAGTAATCAAACATAAAACTGTTTTAGGACACCAGAAATCATGTCACCCGTGATAAGTATAAAGAACCATTTTTCGTCATGTAAACTTTTTTAATGAGTGGTACTTCTAAAAGAAATTGCGTGATGCTATAGCTTAAACAAACTCCACATTTATTTTACCTGCCCATGGAGCACGATCTTTGATCACCACTCTGAAAGACACACTAGCTAAATGAATGTTCTCATTGTTATTTTGGGTAAGATTTTCGTGGAATAGTTTACACCAACATCTAAGCAGAAACGAGGCACGATAACTGTGAGGTTGTTTATCCCGGGGTGATCTCATCAGCTTTACTGCGTTTCAGCACATGGATAAATAATGTATGTGGCCTTTGACACGCATTGTTCATGGGGTGCGTTTGTTATCTCGTTTGAGGCATTCTGAGTGTAACGCTAGCTCGTAGACTCTTGGGGAGGAGGTAGAAAAGTTTTCAGCTGGAACAATTCGACAGCTAGTGAGACATCATCGTCGTCATCGTTGCTGTTGTGTGATTGCGTTATAGCTTTCTAGAACACAAGAAGTGATAAGCAAATACTATATACAACACTACGCAGTCCCATGCCTTAAATTAACGTCGGCATGATTTACAGGATGTACGCACCTAACATCATAAAACAACTTACTGTAAACAATATTTTTCATCTGAATCAACGGGATGATAATAGTTTTGTTGTGACGAATCAGTAGTAAAACTTCTCCAAGACTGGAATTAGTGAGCTTTCCAGTTCAGTGCCTTAAGGTATATATCATTACTGTATCAACACCGTGACTCAACACACGATTCTCAATAATGCAATACCGGTCACGTGACTTTAGCACGGCTGAAAGATTTGCTGAGCATGGTAGTTCTGCTACAAAGCGAGCGAGCAGGAAAAAAGAGAGACGGGGTTAGAGAATGTGTGGGTGACGTCGACAGTAAATATAAAACGCTTAAATATAAACATACATTAAAAACATTCCTGCAATGCATTCAGTAAAAAAAACAAAACAAAAAAAAAACAAAAAAAAAAAAACAAAAACAAAAAGAAAACAAAATATTAAGGTTTTCCAAAACACGATGGAGCAAAAACTCCAGTTTCACAAAGCCAGCTAACAAAAATAAATAAATTGACAAACTGTCCTGATAAATAACAGGGAACATTTATCATGTCGTTAGATGAATGGAAATAGGATGAACATCTAAATATCAGCCATCAGATGTGAGGCAACACCGACTCTGCAGAGAATTATCCTAGATTAAGGGATTAAGAAAGTGGGTATTTTATGAAAGACGACTGAGGCAGCTTGGTTACAAAAGCAAACTGTACATTCACAGAGACGCAGAATAAACAAACCAACAAACCAACAAACAAACACCTTAGCTGGTTGTTTCATAAAAGCACGTGACAATCAGCTCAACTTTGTCGCATCGTTAAAATATTTTTCTATCTGTTTTGTAATCAAACTTATTCGTAATATATTGCTACAGACCTTGGTCAGCTTTACCATGAAACAAAAAAAAAAAAAAAAAAAAAAAATCGAGCGAAAAGGTATAAAAACAGGGTCGCCATCAAGTGAACTGGACTCGCTTCTGTTGCTATTGCTCTTGAAGGGGTTGCAGCTGTAGTCTGAGATGAGAAACATGAATGTGTTGCTGCTTGTCGGCCTTGTGGCCGGCATGTGTGCCGTGTGCACTGGAAAACCTTTCGGAAAACGGGAACTGCTTGTGAATGCGACACACAAAGGTAAGCAGCATTTACTACACCATACTACTGTGACAGATTTCTACTTCTTTGCTCCTTTGTTTTAGAAATTAAATCGCAAATTTTCATGTTGACTCCTTTACATCGTTGAAGTATGATCACGTAACATAATTAGAACGATTTTAAAATTGTAACAGGATTAAAAACATAATTAGAAGGAAAGCCATAACATTTTTATTCCACACAGCTCAACTGCACGTCACATGTCCTGAGGTGTTCGTATAACAGCTACTCGAAGAACAAAATCTTGCGAAAGAAATAACCAAGGTGAAATCAAATAAAAGAAACGATGACTCGATGTATCTATTGTTCTGTTCGTACAGAGGGCGCAGCTGGAAGCAACGGGACTTTGTCAGGTGACATTGATGCAGTCATCCAGAGATTAAAGAAACAGGTAGAAACACTGACAGCATGTACAGCAAAGGATGATACGATCAACAAGCTTATCAGCATGGTCAACAGCTTGAAGAAAGCGAAACTACATAGAGTAAAACAGGTTCATCATATTGTCAAAATGTAAGAGAAGTACAATGCATTCGTTCACACACAGTCAATGGCGAGTGTGTATGCAATGCGTGAGTGCGTAACTGAGTGTGCGCCCGCTGAAATATACTCGTTCTAGCTTGAAAATCTCGGCGTTTGAAGATCAGCAAAAACTGACTTCGGCGATGCAAACGATACATCACTTCAACAGACAATTCATTAACTATTGGCATACAGCAACTTTACAAATTGATGGTCATCATTCTAAATTGTATCAGCTCTTATTTGTTTAAGAATTATTTCACGCAGGATAATGCAACATATTTAACAATATAATATATGTATGGGAACATTTCGGCGTTAGACTGACCAGCTGAAAATACAAATCATAACCAAACAGGAAACGTTTGGTGTTAGTATAGTATTAAGCATTAAGCTCTGGTCCACTAGAGACTTAAAAATGTAGTCATCAAAACAGCAAGAACTTCCCAAAGCTTACCAAAAAAAAAAAAAAAAAAAAAAAAAAAAAAAAAAAAAAAAAAAAAAAAAAAAAAAAAAAAAAAAAAAAAAATCAGTTACTGACATGGAAAGCATAAGTATAATGTAATAAAAAGAAAATATATGACTGTTGATGAGCTGTGGCCAGACGTACAGTCGTACTTAGCTGGCTGATAATGTCTAGCTTATAAAATAGTTTAGCTGACGGTAAGTCGACTATGGTTAGCATCCATCCAGTGCCACCGATCTCTGGATGCTAGAAAGGGAAATAACTTCATTGCGCTTCTATTCTTTTCTAAAGGTTAAAGGTAAAGTTTTTATTTTTTTCCTTTGTTCAATAAAGTATTGCTTAGTTTGGCGGCAACAACAACAACAACAACAACAACAACAACAACAACAACAACAACAACAACAACAACAACAAAATTTTAGAAACATTTGTCACCCACAGTATGTTGTAGTTATGAAGCATACAGTTTTATGAGTGCTTCTATGACTAAAAAGCACCATACAGCGTGATGAGTGATGAGAAGGTGAGTATGTGATGAGCGAATAAATTGGTAAGAGTGTGAGTGAGTGCATGCATGGACTGGCTTTCTGACTGAGGTCTTGTTTGTCTTATTTTAGTGTTGCAGGGAGGCCAGTGCATTGAGCGGCAGTGACATAATGAAAGATCTTACTGATCTTCTGAAAAACCTGCCATTTAGTGCGAGCTAACCTTTAATAGGTTTGAATTACGACGATGATGGCAGATTTGAGATAAGCCTTCAAGCGCTATAATGGTGGTCTTGACATACACTATTTGTCTATTTGCCTTTATGCTTCAAACACTAACCACTTCTTCTGTTTTAGTGGTTTGCACTGTCATAGAGGAGAAAACTGGCGAAAGCTTGTTTTTAGAGTCTTTATTTCAATTATATCACTTCTGAAAAAAAAACCCAGTCGATTTATTTTTACTATTGAGGGAGAGTGAGAGGAGACACACACACACACGAGAGAGCGAGAGAGCGAGAGAGTTTTTTTTACACCGTCAGCAACTAAAGCTATATCATGGCAAAAGCATCCATGGGAGGGTAGGAGTGGTAATTAAACTCCATGCCGACAGTGAATGTTTTTGAGGGGGTGTCCTACCTCTCCCCTCCGACTGATTAGCAGTGTGAGATGCACCAATGTTTAATATAATTCACATTAAAATAACGAGAAAAATTAGATTCAGCATGCAGGGCACAGTTACAGTCAGCACAAAAATGAGAACCTCGGTTAATTCTCATTCAAATGTCTGGGACGCTGAATTGTTTTTCCTCAACATGTCACTGAAGGGAAAAACTTCGGAAGTCTTCGGAAGCGTGACGTCAGCGAGTACCTGATTGGTTGACTTTTTCAGCTGTTAACGGGAAGTAATCCATAGAGGAATAATTCCTAAAGGTTCCAGTGTTGTCTCCCTTATGTCTTCGTTCATTTACAAGCTCAGACTCTACTGTGGTTGCAACAATGTGCCGATTGTTATTTTGGGTAAGATTTTCGTGGAATAGTTTACACCAGCATCTAAGCAGAAACGAGGCACGATAACTGTGAGGCTGTTAATCCCGGGTGATCTCATCAACTTTACTGCTTTTCAACACATGAATAAATGTGACAGTTGACACGCATTGTTCATGGGGTGCGTTTGTTATCCTGTTTGAGGTATTCCGAGTGTGACGTTAGCTCGTAGACTCTTGGAGAGAAAGTAGAAAAGTTTTCAGCTGGAACAATTCGACAGCTAGTGAGACATCATCGTCGTCATCGTTGTTGTTGTCGTCATCTTCGTCGTCGTTTTAAAGAGAAAGGTGACTAAAAGTGTCACGCCCATTCTGGTATAATGCTTGCTTCCCCTCCATCCACAACCACAATGACATGCATTCTGTCTGCTTTCTCTCATGCTCTGTTCTCCCTTTCAGTCGCCTCTTTCCTCACTCCATCACTCTTCCTTCAGATCACTCTGCTTAATTTTTTTTAAAATCACTCTATGAACACGTTGATAAAACTACAAGAATATTTAATAGTTCGCAAATCACATGCTTTTTCTTTATACAGAAATCGCACAAAATATTTGCTAAAAGTACAAAGCGACAAAAAAGTCAGGGTTAGGAAAAGCTTTAAAGAACTCTGTATTTCACGTAATTTACATTCAGTAGAATATTTCTCGATTTCTAATTCTACAAATTACACAAAATAATTTATAATATATGATGATAATGTATTTTCTAACAATTCTCTGAAAATACACAAACTATGAGTTAGATAGATGTTATCTACATTTTTTAAGATCTTAAACATTCAAGGAAATGAAAACGGAAAACCGTAGCAGTAACCTGGAGAACCGACACAGCAACGATCTGAAGCTTGCGAACTTTTTCTCTTCTTAATAAGTCCTTGTGTTCATCAAACACAACAATACTCGAGTAAGTCACATACAGCAAGAAAACTGACAGACAAAAGCAAATAATTAAATACTTGAAATCTATATACATAGCTACACATCAACTGTACGTGTTATGATAATCAATAATATTATATAACAATGAAATTATCATGTATATTTTCATATTCCTCATATTCCATTAAACACTTTGTCCTCATTATGCTACAAAAGGTAAAACCATCGTTTCCAGGCTGACGAAGAAATATTTTATTTGCTTTGTGATCAGGATGATATATATATACATATGTATTATGTGTAATATATAA
>SRHC01001755.1:113740-128570 GCA_004794325.1 Pomacea maculata | reverse complement strand
TTTTTTAACTCTTCAATTTTTCCCATCTTACCACATCAGACTTGGATGTGTATGTTCCTTTTTCTATCGACTCGATAGCCATCCATCGTATAGGCAGCTTCTTCTTGTTGTCGCTGTGGTAGTAGCCTTTCTCATAAATATCCCGGCACAGGCCGAAGTCGGCTACTTTAACCCGCAGCTCTCTGTCCAGCCTGAAAAAGCCAACATTATATAAATGTTTATTTCGTTGAGGCCTGAGAAAAATTTTGAAGGTAAGCATATAGCTTGCAAGACGGTATTTTCCTGTTTTTCAATTTACGATAAAACCCCTAATATCATCACATTCCTTTGATTTTTGTAAAACTGAAGAATAATCCCTCTTTCTCGAAATTTAAACTAAGTGGCTGCAAAGCAGTTCTTTTTATGTAATTCATATTTTAGAATGGGGTATATTTTGTTTACGTCACTGTTAGAATATTTCTTAAAGTTTTTATTTGATTTTTGTAAAGTTTTGTAGGTTTGAGTATTTTATAATAGATAGAACTTCAATCAGACCTGTAGATGCAGAGATTAACTGTGTACTTCTAACTATATTTTAATGTATCAATCTGAGAAGGTTTTTTTTTTTTTTTTTAAATGGTTAGGGTTAGAACATGGGCACAACCTATTTTCACAGTATGGTATTACTGTGCAGACGAGGCTGACGACCATTCACGTGCTGTAATTCATGTCGCGTTATATACCGTACCTCACTAAAATATGACTTGCATTAAAAACTGTTTTTCAGCCATCTAGTTTTAATTTTTATAAAGAAGGATGGGCCGCGCTTCATCAGTTAAACGTTTTGAAAGAATATGAAAAAAGTTTTATCATAAATTGAAAACACAGTAAAATATTGTCTTGCAAGTTACATGTTTGCCATAAAAATCGTTGGAAAAAACATCCCGAAGACAAAATAAGACCTGTTAAAAACTAACATTTAAAATGCAAACATTACAAGAGCACATGAACGATTGTGTCTGCTAGTCAAAAGTATCTTATTTTTGAAAGAAAATGTGAAACTCACATGCAATTCCTGGCCGCCAGATCCCGGTGAACAAACTTTAGTCCCGATAAGTAGTCCATACCACTTGCAATATCGCATGCAAATTGCATGATGTCACCGACTGACACCTTCTGTGAAACGGAAAAAGTCAGTTAACAGCAAGTTTACGTTTAAAAATTTTAACACTTTTACCTACACTAGCATATTAACATAGGAAAGAATTAATTGTTGGCGTACACAGAAAATCTTCTCTTGCAGGTCCGAAGCATATGTGTCAAATGAAAACATAACATAAAGCCTTAGTAAATAAAAATCAAAACATTACTAAGAAAAGAATGTTGAGAAAAAAATTATAATATTATAAATAAAGGGTTTTTAATAATAACCGTGCTCTCGTTTTTAACGTAGGTCAAGAGGTCGCCACGCTCCATAAATGGCAAAACGACCAGAGGTAAGCCACGATCCCCTTCTGACAGCCCTAGGAGCCCCAGGACGTGCTCGTGGTTGAAGTTCTTCATCAGGAGTGCCTCGTCAATGAAGCCCTGTAGGTCGATGGCGTGAGTCACTGGGTCCAAGAGGGTCTTGACTGCTACACGCAGAGGTTCCTCGTGATCTTTGCCGTGTAGCTCACCCTCCAAGACGCAGCCAAAGTTGCCTGTGATGAAATGAAACGACGGAAGTAAACAGCTGCAATCGAGTCGCCTGTTACCCCTTTCCCAACAGCAACAGGTCAGTGGCGCTTCCATGTTTTCAACGTTTGAAAAATACCTGTTTCCCACATAGCCCGAGTCAAAAAAATCTTTCTAAAGAAACTGTTGTCAACTTACCATTACCAATAACTTTGCCGAGAGTAAGGTTTTTGCGTTGAATGAGCAGATTCGAATGATAAATGTCCTTCTCTTTTTTCTTGTCCTGCTGTGGGTTAAGAAGGTGTACCAGAGAAAGGTAGGTGTTTTCAGCACTTCCTGTCAAAAAACAGCAAGCATTGACCACTGAAGGACTAAGGGCTAACCCGTTCGCTCAGCGAAAATATCTCGAAATAGAGCATAAAGTATCACAAAATATATTCCGGTGGTATTTTAAGAGGCACGAGAAATATAATATGTGAAGAATACCGCGAAATACATGACCATAAGGACGCACAATGCATTCATAATTCACTAGAGGGCAATACCCTCCATCTACAGTTGAGTTACATGAGTTTCCGAGTCCTGCTCAACACACAATCACCCGCTGTAACACTGTCCCAGTCCAGCTTACCTCGCCTTAGGATACGACACAGCAAAAGGGTGTTAGCAAGAAATACGAACAAGCACTCGAAATAATTCATGAAGAGCAGAATATCTGTTTCAGCAAGATAGGTCAAGTGTTTAAAAAGCAAACGTACTTATCCCCATGCTTCTAATGTGGGGACATAACTCACCGACTGGCGAAGAGATGAAATTAGATGATGTTAAACTGTGCTGGGCTCGAAATGTCTCTTTAAATTTCCGTTTCTGGTACTTGACGTACATGACGCAGCACATGACCACGATGATCAGCAGGAGGACGCCACCCAGAGCTCCTCCGCCTACCATCAGCAGCAGGCTCAGATGGTTGTCCTTTCGGTTACTCATTTGCGTTAAGTTGACGCAGCCGACGTAGAATCTACGGTATTCAGTTATCACCTGAAAAATGGACATAAGGAAGGTGCACCGTTTGCCTAACATATAATACTACCCTACCTTACAATATGTATGCACGGATTTGTTTCTGTATGGAAGTACTATTATCCAAACTCCATTTTAATGAAATAGCGGTCACTTATGAAGCCACAATAGTGACGAAAAAACAACAACAACAATAATAGTTTAATATCTATGACGGGCACTCGCGAAGAGTTAGCCAGCAAAAGGTTTAGGTCAAGATGTGCATGAACACGTGCTGCATGTTTGCATTTGTTGCACGTTATCACTCCTTATTAAGTCATGTAACGTACGTACGTAATGAGAAGCAAACTTTAATACAGCGTCAACAGAGATAATAAACATCGAAGGACAGAGAAAATTTACACCTGTCAGCAAAAGCTAATAAACAATATGCAAATAAATTTAGAATTTGGAAAAAGGCTTTGCTAAAATGCTCAATTTGACAAGTCTTCTTACGTGAACTTCATATATTCCACTATTCATATTTATTTTCCCACAAATGTTCTCTCCACAAACGCTTTGATCTGGTGTCGACGGTGTCCTTTGGCTGATGGAGTCTTCACAGGTAGTAGCCACGCTTTTAAGAACTGGCGCGAGTGATGGAAAGTCGCATGTCCAGGTGAAGGATGATTTCTCCGTCGTTGAGCACATTCGACCACCAACGTGGATAATAAGCGTCGTGTTCACAGGTATGCCCCTGCTCTGGACGAATAAAACCCCAACCAGGGGATAGAAATAATAAGGTACCGATTTATGATTGAATTGTGACACGAAAAAGCAATACAACTTTATCATCAAATAAAGTAAAACACCTACAAAGAAAGAAAAACATCGCAAAATATTTCAAAACTAATTAATTAGCAAATATGATGGAATATTATCAGTAGTAAAGGTAGTGTATATTTATTTTCAATAGAATGTGCAAAATGTACATGACATCAAAGCAATACCAAAACACTCTATTGTGTGCTGATAAAGACTTGCTTAGTTCAAAACAGACCTGTACATGGTAACAGTAGTGCTTCTTTCACAAAATGAGCTCAGCGCGAAATAAGCCTTCACGTGTATTATTAATATGTGTATTGATATGTATATTATTGATAACAGCTCACCATGACTGTCAGCGGTGTAATTTGCTCTCCCATCGGTAGACACTTTTGGTTCTGCAGGCCAGCTATGATGAACTGAGGGTCCGGTAATACGGACAAGGTCAGGGGAGTAGAGCCATTTAACACGACAGGTGCAAGTGTGAGGCCTACACGATCTTCCCTAAAGCTGAACCACATCTGAAGACTTCCGTTTGTCGAGGTTGGCGACGGAAAGACAGGTAAACAACATAGTACACACGTCTTATTCCAAGCTCCCGGACAAAGCTGGCAGGGATGCTGTGAAATCTGATACAGCGTCCAAAAATCTGTTTTAAGGTGTTATCATTTCTTCGATGTATATTGTAAATTTCAAATTTGTCCAGCTTAAGCTTCACTAGAGTTTACATTCAATCCTACTAACGTAAAGGCTCTGTCTCTAACAATACGTTATCCTGGCTTATTTCTTTTCTTGATGAACACGTCAGTGTTACACTGGAGATACTTTACAAATTAAAAGGTAGACTTCACATTCCACTGCAATGTTTAAAGTAAAATCTAGTCCACATTGGTTCAGCAATCCATACCTCTTCCTGGTATTCTCCAGTCTCGTTTACAGGCAGGGAAATGGCGAGATGGGGGAGTCCCGTTGTGTTAAGATCCGTGCCTTCCATAATCACTTGCGTTCCACCACTGTTACAGAAACACAAAACATAATGTTGTGTACTTCCTTTACGACAAGTGTAACGGCACGGCTGTTTTTAAACATTGATTTTGTGCATTTCCAAGTTATAGTATATATATTATAGTGTATCAACAGTTGCACAAACAGGAATCTGTGTATCCTTCTAATTTCTTACAGAGCATTTTGAACCTGGCTGATCTTTCTGACATATCTAAAATTATTGATGAATAATCGCTAATAGACAGGAATGAAGCTATTTACCTTGCAAAAGTAAACATTGGATAAACTTGAGTCAGTTCCGGGTCTGGATGACGACAGAAGGATTTTCCAGACAGCGGTTCAAGACGAGCATTATCTACTGTGAGAGTTATTCCGTAACAATACACTCTTTTGTTATTTCCAGAGTGTGCACTTGTAGTGTTCAGCTCACATAAAAGTGAAGTTCTGCACAAAACAATATCATGTAGTTGGTTGTTCTCGGAAAAGAGCATGAAGTGATTTTTCAAAGAGAAAAAGAAAGAACAAATGAATAAATGAAAGAAATACCGAAGGAAAGAAAGAATCTAACAACACACAAAAGTTTTTACTTATTTCTTTGAAGCACGTTGCAAGTCAGATTGTCGCCGTTGACGATGTCTTTGTCTGGTGACAAAATGACGGCGACTCTTGACCCCGTGTCCAGATTCTGGCCATGAAGTCTCATTTGTCCACGTTCGGACATTATCATTCCTGACGGCTCAAAGCCTTGAAATCGAGGAATCTAAACATTTGACAGGAATGGAAATTATCGTCATTGTCGTCATTATAAAAAATTATCTTGTAAATGTCATGAAATTGTGTATTGTTTGACTTATGATAACGGGGAGTTAATCAATGCAACTCATTATTTAAAATTATTTTAAAATTAAATGTAAGTAAATGTAAAAAAAAAGTTATAGTCATACTAAAAATAAAATAATAAAATTATTACTATTACTATACTTTTATGATAACGACGATAATATCAGGGTAACGACAGCAAGTAGAAAACAAAGGAAAACGGTTTAAATCATAGGTCGGCGAAAGTTTATAAACACAGGTACTTACTATGTACCCATAGCCAGTAGCTGAAATACGTGTCGGAGGGTTTGACCAAAGTGTGACCACTATATTGCAAACAGCTTCTGAGTCGTTTTTACTTGACGGAACTGTGCAGCTTAGTGAACTTTCGTTTCTGCAGAGTGAGACACTTATTGTAAAGTGGTTATTTACATCAACACTACCGTTTACAACAAAGACGATAAAATATTTCATTTTAATTTTGATAAGTCAGAGGGATGTTTGATGCTGCTGTTGACGACAGAGACAATGAGAATAAAGACCTTAATAACTTAGATAATAATGTGGACAACAAAGAGAAGAACAGGAAGAGGGACTTATGACTGGTACCTTATTTCCCTGCATGGCTGACCACAGACTTCAATCGTCTTGTTGTCACTCAAAGATTCTGTAAAATTCAGGGACAGTAGCGTGCCTCCTTTTGTAGGGCCTGACGTCGGCCAGAACTAGTTGGATGTAAAAAAACACCTTCAAAACATTTTTAAGATAAAGAACCAATAGCTATTTATATTTAAAAAATGATTTCAGCATTTATCGACAATCTACTGTTGTATTTCGTACTAAAAAAAGTTAAATCCTCTTATCAAATAGTAAATATGTTACTAAAGAAGTAAACAAAAGTAAAACGAACTTAAACTTTGCTTACGCACTTTTCCAGAACTGTTTACTTAAGTGAGTTATAGCAGGCGAACATGAACAAATTTAATATATACTAAAAAATACGGCTTGCAAATTTTAGTGTAATTAAGGCTGGAACTTACTTTACATTGCCTTTATTTGTAATTTTTCTGGCGCTAAAAGTACTAACATTTGTTATTCGAGCAGGACACATCTCGTTGAAGCAGTTCTTGCTCCGTAGCCCACATGTGGCATTGGACTGGCACCAGAAACAGCCTTTTGTTTGTAAACAATCTTCGCACGTCGAGATGCTGATACAGTAATCCAGAGGGACTTTCACCACCTATTTTGAAAAACCAGAGACGAAACTGTGAATACAAGTACGTAAATAAAACGAAACTATGTACGATTCATTTATGTGTGGTTGCCGTACATTGTTCCACCGAGCTCTTGCGTTTGTGATAGTCTAATGCTTGCAAATCACGAACAGTTCTCCTTATTTTATAAAACCCTTTACACTCTCCAATTTTGCGGGTAAGACTCCGGGTATTTTGATAGCTCCTCTATGTTAGTTGCATCAATACAACTTAAAATTAATAAAGACAACACATTTTTTATTGACAGTTATCAAAGGACAGGGAAATGTTGAGCTATTCCATCCAAATTAAAGAAAAATACATGGCTGTACCTGGACGGTAGTATTATGTCTCACCCAATACAGGGTCGATTAATGTGGCCTCCTATAATGTTAAATTTTATTCACCGTAATATTCTGACACCCACCATTTTGATATTGATTTATTGATACATTCTATATGGATTTTGGCAATAGAGAATTAACACAAAATACTGTTGAACTGTTTTCTTTCGGCGTAATTTTTTTTTATCTGACTAGATTTAATTTTTATATTTATAAATCTGAATGCATAAGCACTTTGAATAATTATTTAGCTGCGTTATTTTAATCGCAGAAACTAGAACCTAAAATAAACTAGTAATGGACAGTGTAAGAAATACATTTTGCACAGTTGGTTTCCAGACTGAGCCCAAAGATTCCATTCGTTACCTTGGTAGCAGACAAGAAGTAGAAGAACTCGTCAGTTATGGCGATATCAGCTTTTACTTGCCAGGTCCCACTATCAGCAGGTGTTTCCGAGTAGGTCAGAGCTGGTCCTATATAGGTGGTCTTGTAAGGTGCATCATGGCTCTTCGAACAGCGAAACTTGTAACAGATAAAGAAAAACTATATTTGATTAATTTTAAATTCCACGTTAAGACGATAGGTGGATAGGTGTATGCAAACAACGGCACATTAACGTCTGTTTGTCCATGTGTACTTTTTGTCCATCTGGTAACCTCTTATTGTCCTTGTGTGTTTGTGTGTGTGCGAGAAAGAGTATGTATGTGTTTGTGTGAGAAAGAATGTGTGTATATATATATATGTGTGTGTGTGCGTGCGTATAAGAGGGAGAATGTGCATATGTGTGTGAGAAATAGTGTGTATGTGTGCGCACATTGGTCTGTAATCTATCTAATTTTTCTGTTTATGTTTGTCTCCCTAGTTAAATGTTTCCGACACATTAAATATACAGACCCATGCGTGTTCTTATAAACAGTTAAATATATTCTAAGACAGATCAACACCCTCTCACACACACACAGCAGCAGATGCACACCAAACGCATGCCTATTGAAAATCGCTGATTAGCGTATGCAAGCATGTAAAGTGTCATACAATGTGAACTTGTCCCGAAGATAACAGCACATAGATGATCATGGTTTCGTCCAAACGCTGTGTCCCATTATCGTCGAGGACTCGAGTGTGGGTGAAGACCGACACGACGGTCCCAGTGTCGTTGTCTCCAGGAATGAAGGCCGTGACAGCCAGTGGCTCATAATGAACTTGCCGCACTGTCATTTTCTCTGTTCTGTTGCATTTGGCTTGTTGTGGCTACAACAGTGGTAATAGTTTACGACAGTTAACAGCTTGTCAACGACACTTTTATTGTCACAAGAAACAATATAACAGCATTGAGTAGATGATGGTGACAACGACGACGACGATGATTATGACGATGATAAGCCAAAAGGGCTAAAAAGAGACGAACATGTAATATAGACTGTAATCCTTAACTGCTGTGGTGATGATCCAGAAAACGATGATGATGCTGATGATAATGCTGATGATAATGCTGCTGCTGCTGCTGCTGCTGCTGCTGCTGCTGCTGCTGCTGCTGCTGCTGATGATGATGATGAAAAGTAATCTGATAAACTGATTTCGAAAAAAAGCTTATAGGGGGAAGATAACTTGTTTATTTAAAAAGTGCATAAGCAGTCAGTAATATGTTGAAAAAGATTAAAAATAGAAGAAAATGTGGCACAGACTATAAGTATCACCTGATTTGATGCTGTGGCACACTGTTTAGGTGTGCCATCTATCCAGTCGGGATAGTCAAGATCTCCCAAATCACACTGAAGTATCGCGACAAAAACAAAAGTTTCAAGTTCTTCTAACGTTATAACTGTAATTCTGTAGCCCAAGGTGACGTCAGCATGTCTCGCGCTGCTGTTGGAAGCAACTCCAAAGACGATGACGACGAGAGGTATTTCACCCACTTTGCCATCTCCTACTTTACCCACAGTTGCTGCCAACACCCTGCTCTTATCTTCTTTTCCGTTATTGTTCTTTTTAAAGACTAGAGGAAGTTCGACATATGGATACAGAGACCGAGTACACACGGTTCCCAAACGGTTGACGAGTACATCGCTGGTTTGGTTTGCTTGTTGTAATGTAATAAAATAACATGTATCATGGTAGCAAAACTTATCTATTACGTAATATTGAAACTTTGTGTTGAACTTGTTCATCTGGAGTTGTCCTTCTTTTGTGGTGAGATATCTCATGTACAACGTTTCCCCTTTGTTGTAGATTTCTCTCACAGACAGTAAAGGCTTGGACCGACTGTTCTTGTCATTGGCACTGATGGTGTTCGGGGACACAACAACAAGTCTGCTAGTATCCGAGTTTGCGGTAGAGAACTGTTGGTCGAAATGAACAAAGGGTACTTCAGAATCGTCTACAACTATCCGGTATCCCACAAAACCATGCTGTTCACTTTGTTCTTTGTTAAAAGTCCGGTTTGTTGTGATATTTTTCAAATCCTTGAAGACACATTCACCTTTCTCACTGGAGGCACACACCAACAAACCGTGAAACTTAGGGTCGATCTCCAGAACTTTCACAGAATTGTTACACTTGCATGGTTTGTTGTCGTCCAGATTGATTGTCTGCAGGAGAGTCAGCCCGCTGTTCAGGTGGTACAAGACATTGTCACCTGCAACGTACACGTCCCCCGTCAGGTCGTCCACAACAATCCGGTCGACTTGCTCTCTAAAATCATAATGAGCTGCAGGCACAAGTGACAATTTTCCAGATCCTTTTCCCAAAGCTGAGAGCATCCCCACCACGACCAATGATAACATCACAACATAAATAAAGCCACCAGCCATACTGTCCACCAGAGCGTGGAGAAAATTTACTCTACAGATACGCGTACTAGAAAAGAATATAGTACAAAGTTGTAGACATCTTTACGATTTTATGCAGTTATTCGTGACTCACGGCCTTTTCTAATTGTTGAAGTAGCTCAGACTTCGAAATACCACCATTTATAGACCGAGAGATAAAACTGTAAGCTTATAGTAACGATGTGAATTACTATGTAGTCATTGTTTTGATACGAACATTTTCTTTAGCAGTGATATAATTAAAACTGAACTACCGCTGGTTATAATAACAAAAATACCGGTCCGTTGTTTTGCACGGAAAATATTAAATAGTTTACTTGTAGCTAGCAGCAAGGAATACTTGTAGCAGAAGATGGTCCGTGGATTGAGTGGCTATCAATCACAATCACATCGTTTTGCCAGACGAGTGCTGGATTATTTCGATCTGATCACATTCCCAAACACACGAGCACAGGATCATCACAGAACACATTTTCCCGCGTGAAAAAAACCTTTGACACGTCGTGTGACGTAATCCAAACTGCGCTGCGGCGAAGAGTGGCCGACACAAACTTGACTCGGACTGTGTAGCACGAGAAAGAAGAACGTGACCCGCGCGTGGTGCGGCTGGCGGAGCCAGTAAGTGTCGGCACGCACAGGTTCCTCTCCAAATCCGGTGGCAGATCCGTCACTTGTGATGTAGGACATAGCTAGCAAGGCAGGCAGAGGAAGGAGAGAATAACGCGTTGTGAATCACTTACAACCGTCGGCGCACTCGTTCCTTCTCGCGGCTGTGGCGCGATGATAGCCATTCCATTTCTGTGCGGTTGATAAGCAGTCTGAAGACAAAAAGTGCCGACAGTTAAACCTCTCAAGTTCCTTAGTAATTAGAAGTATGCTTACGTATCCAGGCAATGGCGCCCATCCCGGCAAGCGTACAATACGGAGAATTCATTGTAGGCGGTGAAACGGGGTTAGGAGGAGTGGTGATGGTGGGGGAGGGGAACGAGGAGCGATTGTGACAAGGCCTTGAGTTTATCAAGCTTGTAAATTTATGTGGAGGGGATTCCGTATGTTTGTATTTTTGTTCCGTCTCCGCGCCTCTATGTGTTAGTGTGCAGGGTATGTACACGTTTAAACCTTGTGGAGTAAGAGTTGGGGATGTGTAGTTGCCTTTTTGAGTTGTTATTAACGATGAAGACAGTGAGTTATCGTGACACAACATCTCAAAGCTAGCATTTTTCTGCGTGACGGAGTGACTTGTCTAGACTTAAAAATTACAGAGAATCTCATCCACCCGAATTAAATAAGAGATCCTCCCGAAGACCGATAAACACACCTGTGGTACTCAGGACGATCCTGCACAAGGAACAGAGGAAAATAAAACGAACAACTGGGGTCTTTCGTACAAGGTGCGACTTCAGTCACTGCGTGCAGCAGGATGTGCTGCAGCGTGGGAGTTGGCCCGCTGCACCACCAGACTGAAATGCCAGCCCAGCTACAAGAACACGACGGAGAGAGAGAGAAAAAAAAAAAAGGCGAGACCTCTAGGGTAAATGTGTCTCTCACATTTGTAGGAACTGCGAAAGTAGGAGTGGACAGGCCGGTCTTTCACGGGTTTGGAGGAACTAAACCTCCCATTTCCTTCCCCTAACTTCTCGTAGGTTTCTGTGTCTGTTAGTTTTCGTGCGTGTGTGCTGCAAGTGTCAATGGAAATGTGCGCAGGCACGGATCGCAGCAGCGTTATCTCTTCAAGTCACTCCCAGTCGTGGCTGACGCACTAACGGAGTCTTCAGCATGGCTTGACATAATTAACGTGAGGTCAAGAGGCCGCAGGAAGCATGCAAGTGGCGAGCTGGTCCTCGAGGCATTCTCATGCCAGCCACCGCGGGGCGTAAAAGTTGTGGACAGAACTAACATCGGAGGTACCCACGAACCGGAAGATGCTTAGAGATGCAAACTTCGGTTAACTATATTCAACCCTAGAAGTAACTAGCTTGAAAGTGGTGTTTAAACATAAATGTATAAACATTTAATTTTGTGTCTGATTTGTCAACGAAAGAAAATATGGTCGAAATAATAGACCAGAGGTACTTGACTACATCATTAGTTGCAGTACCTCTGTTCCATCAAGGAACCATCGGAGTCGTAGCTATCGATACATCTAGTTATTCAACAAACGTTTGAGGTCTAACATTTTTTTGTTTGTTTCTTTGAGTTCCCTTTTACATAGCTTTACTACTACGTCCATGGTAGATAAAGCTTAGGTTTGACTGCATGTATGGTCTCTGATAACTGTGAATACCAGGCACAAGCCCTAGGAAGAATCTTTCTACGTCAGGGGTTTCTTCCCCACCTGTGCTGACCTCTAGGTTATCTGCCGACCGTTTTTACCTCAAACAAAATTCACTTTTAGTTCCGGTATATTGCTAATTGCAAGATAATTTTACATCTGTCATATATTCGGTTCCAGGTGCATGAGTAGCAGTCCCCAGGCAGATATCTATCTTCATCAATGCACTTCCTTCATGTTTGCCATGATGTCATCCTTTTGTCGACTCTCGTGTTCATGGTGTGGTTGATTGTCGGTTCGAATGTAGTTTTTCCTGTAAAATACATCGAGCTCGACTTCATACTGTGCAAATTAAATAATAATAATATTAATAATAATAAAGAGGAGGATTTTTGCACTGCGTCTGATGTTGTGAAGTGCTGTCACAACAGCCATGCAGCTGCAGCTGTACCAGTCACATGCTCACGACCTTTGCCCAGCCCTGACATCAGGAAGCCTGTCCTTATCATTGCTGCGCCAGATAGACTAGTGACACTTTCCTGCTCTCCCCATCTCAGTGCAGCTCACCCGCTTCCTTCTTTGTACCACCGTTTTATTATCTCCAAGCAGACGTATAGTTTTACAGGTTTTTATGTCTGAAGGAAGACGGTATCATCAAACACTCCTAGTTCTGCTGAGTCATTACTTAGAAAAATGTTTTCACACAGAACGAGTTCTTTCTTATTTTGCAAAAGTTAATCGTATTTTTGATACGTCCATTTTTTTGACTCTTTTTTTACTGCATGCCTAGTCAGAGCCTAGTAGAAATACGACAAAGATTGACAGCGAGGCTAAAATATGCCAATGAAGTTTTATTTATTTATTTATTTATTTTTTTCCTGCTTATCGTTTCGTGCTCAGTGAGCTCAGAAAATCAAATTTTTGTATGTTTAACCATTTCAAACTACCTCACTAGTTTATTTAATTACTTTACTTTTTACAAAAGATGGTATTCAAACAAAGAAGTTTTGCGGTAAGAGAGTAACATTCATTTTTCTGCATATTGAGGTAGAACAGTCGACAATCCAGTATGACAAAAAGATTAGTTTGGTTCTGACGAAAGCTAAATTTCTGCCGTAGGACCTTTTTCATTTACACTATTATTCGACGAAGTCGTTGACTTAAAAGAAAAAGCTGTTATACTTAGAGTTGGGACATCAAAACTCACTTCTGAGGCAGAACGTTACAATTTAAATTTGTTTGAAGATCAACTTGTTGGCAATGAGTGGCTTGTGCAAATGCCGGATGTCCTCTTGCGGTTTTACATCACCGCAAACGCCCAATAAGAACTTCCATTCTTGCTAGCGAAAATCAGCTTGTGAACTTTTAGTTAATTTCTTTCTTGCATTCATTCGTTGATCCATTGGGCAAAATATCTCACGACAAAAGTGACAATTTGAAAATCAAAGTGTAGCCTTTGGCATTTCACGGTTTGAGGTACATTGATTGATTATTCGTGTCTGTCTTTTTTCTTTCCTTCTTTATAACTCATTCTTTTGTTATTTGCTCTTATTTCTTTTTACATTTTTTTAGTAAACAATTAATACCGATGTATAAAAGAGTACTAGCGAAGGTATCAAACTTTTTCCGGGTTGACTCCCACTTTTTTCCCAACCGTAATTTTATTGTCAAATTTTGATAAACTCTCTTATTTTCTTCTTCTTCTTCTTCGTTCATATTCGCCCCCAGTGGAGCATAGGGCCGCAACCACACGCCGCCATCGGACCCGGTCCTGGGCATCCCTTTCTAGTTGGGACCTTTTATTTTAGTCAAGCATAATTAACTCAGTACTTGACATTACGTTTGATACCCCTTCCCTTACAGGCTGAAGTTGACAAATCATTTTTGTTTATCGTGATCACTTATTTTCCTCTCTTTTCTCTTTGTGTCTGTCTTTCCCTCTTGTGGACTCACACACATGTGCTTGAACATATCAGGAACAATCTAGAAACAGCCGCTTGTTACAATTCATATATCTTCATATATACACATATAATGAAAATGACATAATTTACACACTCCTGCCCCAGTAAACTCTAGAACTGTCGGAAGACCAGAACAAAGAGCACAGGAGGAAAGAGCAGTTTGCAGTAAACACCGAGGACATGCCAGGCACCACGGGTGTATCTTTCTGTTGCTCGCTCTCTCCCTCCTGGAGTACCTTCTGAAATGATGTCGTTGTATTAAAAACAATTCACTATGAGGTAACTTTTTTTCGTTTGGAGCCACGAGCAGCACCTCTCATAACGGTAAATATTAAAGTAAAATATGTTCCAGAGCAAAATGCACTTGTTTGTTATCCTCTGTTATAATTATTATAGTCCTGCAACAGTATGTTAGACTAGTGCAAAAGACGATGATTTTCATACTGATGAAAATGCGCCCCCTTCCCCGCAACACACTCACACAAGCGAGTGCACACACACACACAAGCGAGTGCACACACACACACACACAAGTATTGCACACCATGCCTTATTTTTAGAGGAATATGCGTTTATTGTCTGAGAAATTCTTGAACAGCAGTTAACGGTTTTAGATGTGTTACTCAGTCTAGCGGGCACGTGCAGGCTGGAAACCTTAATGAGACGTTTCCTAACTGTCCACTTAAGTTTAGTGAGGGGAGAATTCTAAACATCAAGCCGGATATGATAATCACTCTGAAGATCTTCGCTTTCCGGTGACAATGTACAGCTTTTCACGGACAACGCAATGAGTGACACAAAGTTATGAATTGATGTACATAGAAGATAGATTTTCCTCCCCTTTCCTGACATCTCCCCCCCCCCCAAA
>SRHC01001755.1:89473-107928 GCA_004794325.1 Pomacea maculata | reverse complement strand
CCCCCCCCCCCCCCCCCCCCAAAAAAAAAAAAAAAATTCTTGTACGAAATTTAAGATTTAAGACTATTCTTAAAAGATCGGTAAATATAGTTCAAAAGACTATCATTTACTATTCTATACTACTTATTTCAATTGTGGACGTTTATAAACCTTTACGAGAGTTCAGATGCAACGCTAATAACGGAAAGGCGATGTCCTTAGTACATGTGTTATAGCTGCTTATTTCTGTTCGTAATGAGCACAAAATAGTATTACACTGGACACAATTAAAAAATAAAAGGCAGACTTCACATTCTACTGCCATGTTTAAAGTAAAAGCTGGTCTACACTGGTTCAGCAATACATACTTTCTCCTGGTATTCTCCAGTTTCGTTTGCAGGGAGGGAGAGGGCGAGATGGGGGAATCCCGTTGTGTTAAGATCCGTGCCTTCCAGTCTTACTTGCGTTCCACCACTGTTACAAAAAAGCGAAACACAATGTTGTCCTTCATGACAACTTGTAACGACATGGCTATTTTTTATACATTGGTTCTGTGCATGTCTAAGTAATAGTATAGTTACTATCAACAGTTGCACAAACAGGAATCTATTCATCTAATTCCTTAGTGTATTTTGAACCTGGATGATATTTCTGACGATCTAAAATTATTGACACATAATCACTGACAGACAGGAATGAAGCTATTTACCTCGCAAAAGTAAACATTGGATAAACTTGAGTCAGTTCCGGGTCTGGATGACGACAGAAGGATTCTCCAGACCATGGTTCAAGACGAGCATTATCTATTGTGAGAGTTATTCCATAACAATACACTCTTTTGTTATTTCCAGAGTTTGCCCGTGTGGAGTCCAGCTTACATAAAAGTGAAGTTCTGCACAAAACAATATCATGTAGTTGGTTGTTCTCGGAAAAGACCATGAAGTGATTTTTCAAAGACAAAAAGAAAGAAATAATGAATAAATGAAAGAAATAACGCAGGAAAGAAATAATCTAAAAACACACAAAAGTTTTTACTTATTTCTTTGAAGCACGTTGCAAGTCAGATTGTCGCCGCTGACGATGTCTCTGTCTGGTGACAAAAAGACGGCGACTCTTGACCCCGTGTCCAGATTCAGGCCATGAAGTCTCATTTGTCCACGTTCGGACATTATCATTCTTGATGGCTCAAAGTATTGAAATCTAGGAATCTAAACATTTGACAAGAATGCAAATTATCGTCATTGTCGTCATTACAAAGAAACTATCTTGTAAATGTCATGAAATTATGTATTGTTTGACTTGTGATAATGATAGTGCTAATCAATGCAACTCATTACCTTTATTTAAAATTATTTTAAAATTCAATGTAAGTAAATGCCAAAGATTGTTATAGTCATACTAAACACACAAAAAATTAGTTTTATGACGACGACGATAATATCAAGGTAATGACAGCAAGTAAGAAACAAAGGAAAACAGTTTTAATCATAGGTCTGCAAAGGTTTATAAGCACAGATACTTACTATGTACCCATAGCCAGTAGCTGAAATACGTGTAGGAGGGTTTGACCAAAGTGTGACCACTATATTGCAAACAGCTTCTGAGTCGTTTTTACTTGACGGAACTGTGCAGCTTAGTGAACGTTCGTTTCTGCAGTGAGACAATTATCGTAAAGTGGCTATTTACATCAAAAAAAACAACCAATTACCAGGAAGAGAATAAATTATTTCCTTTTAATTTTGAGAAGTTAGAGGGATGTTTGATACTGCTTTGACGACAGCGATGACAACGAGAATAAAGACCTTAATAACAAAGACAATGGTGTGGACAGAGAAGAACAAATAGAGGGACGTATGATCTACTGACTGTTTCCTGATTTCACTACATGGCTGACCACAGACTTCAATCGTCGTGTCGCTACTGGAAGATTCTGTAAAATTCAGGGACAGTACCGTGCCTCCTTTTGTAGGGCCTGACTTCGGCCAGAACTAGTTAGATGTAAAAAAACATTCAAATTAAATCACTTAAATCACAAAGAAGTAATAGCTAGCTTATAATAAATAATAATTCAGCATTCAGAATATGCTGCTCTGTATTTCGTATTAACAAAAGTGAAGTCGAATGAGCAAAAAGTAAATATGTTACTAAAGAAAACAAAGATGAATTGTTTACTTAAAGGAGTTATAGCAGGCAACCATGAACAAATTTAATACATACTAAAGAATACGGCTTGCAAATTTTATTGTAATTAAGATTGGAATGGATCAACCGCATTCATTTATGTTCATACCAAAAACTTACGGAGGACTTGACATAGTCTTTTTCACAATTATTTCTGGCTCTAAAAAATACTAACATTTGCTATTCGAGAAGGACACGTCTCGTTGAAACAGTTCTTGCTCCGTAGCCCACATGTCTCATTTGATGGGCACCAGAAACAGCCTTTTGTTTGTAAACAATCTTCGCACTTCGAGATGCTGATACAGTAATCCAGGGGGACTTTCAGCACCTATTTTGAAGAACCAGAGACGAAACTGTGAATACAGGTACATAAATAAGACGAAACTATGGACGATACATTCATATTTGGTTGAGGATATTATTCCATCGAGCTCTTGTGTTTGTGATAGCCTAATGTCTGCATATCCCGAACAGTTCTGCTTATTTTTTGTTTATAAAACTCTTTACCCACAACCCTCTTTTCTATTAAACTACCACTTATCATGGTGGGCGTCTAATATGAAAGTAATTTATTCTACTTTATTTCTATGGATACATTTGGTTGCCCTAATTCCCCCTCTCCAACAAAAAATTCATTCCTATTATTATAGTAAATGCTTATTCTGGTCATGTTCCTTTTATTGCAAGTGTTATAAAAAAACCTGCTTAATAGGATTCTTCAGTCTGATTCTTGCTGCTTACATAATTATTGGGCAGTCTCTAATCATGCGCGTCCGGGTATAATGATAGTTGCATCAATAATATAGCTTAAAATTAATGAAGATAAGCAGTTTTTTCATTTACAGATATCAGAGGGAGGATAAAATGTTCAGCAATTCCATCCAGAACACAAAACAACACATAGCTACACCTGAACGGATCAGCAATCTTCATTGGTGTTACATGCCTCACCCAATACAAGGTGCCCCTCATATAATATGAGATTTTCATTATCGTAATATTCTGACACCCAGAAATTTTTTAATTCATTTTTTGTGATTTTGGCATAACGAATTTCCACAAAATACTTGCGCTGTCGAACTTCTTTCTTAAGCGGTGATTTTGTGTGTGTGTGTGTGTGTGTTTTGTTTGACAGGATTTCATTTCATATCTATGCATCGAAGTGCATTAGTACTCTGATTTTAAACTCAACTGTGTCATATCAGTCACAAAAACGAGAACCTATAATAAACTAGTAATGGACAGTGTAAGAAATACATTTGCACAGTTTGTTTCCAGACTGAGCCCAAAGATTCTATTCTTTACCTTGGTAGAAGACAAGAAGTAGAAGAACTCGTCAGTTATGGCGATATCGGCTTTTACTTGCCAGGTCCCACTGTCAGCAGGTGTTTCCGAGTATATCAGAGCTGGTCCTAAATAGGTGGTCTTGAAAGGTGCATCATGGCTCTTCGAACAGCGGAACTTGTTACAGATAAAGAAAAACTATATTTGATTAATTTTAAATTTCAAGTTAAGATGATAGGTATATGCAAGCAATGGCATGTTAACGTCTGTCTGTCTGTCTGTCCATCTATGTGTACTTTTTATCTATCTGGTAGCATCTCACTGTCCGTGTGTGTGTGTGTTTGTTTTGCTACACATTAAATATACAGACCCACGCGTGTTCTTATAAACAGTTAAAAAGATTATTATACAGAGCAACACGTACACAAACACAACAGTAATTTCCAACCGAATACATCCCTCATGAACCAAAAATCGCTAATTAGCATATGCAAGCATGTAAATGTCATACAATGTGAACTCGTCCCGAAGATAACAGCACATAGATGATCATGGTCTCGTCCAAACGCTGTGTCCCATTATCGTCGACGACTCGAGTGTGGGTGAAGACCGACACGACGGTCCCAGCGTCGTTGTCTCCAGGAATGAAGGTCGTGACAGCCAGCGGCTCATAATGAACTTGCCGCACTGTTATTTTATCTGTTCTGTTGCATTTGGCTTGTTGTGGCTACAACAGTGATAACAGTTTACAACAGTTAACAGTTTGTCAACGACACTTCTATTGTTACAAGAACCAGTTTAACAGCATTCACCATTCATGTTGCTGGTGCTGGTGCTGATGATGACAGTTATGATGATGACGACGACGATGACAATGACGAGAATGCGTCAAAAGGCTATAAAGAGAAAAACACGTGACATAGACTAGAATCATTACCTGCTGTTGTTACTTGTAACAGTAGATAGGTGTGCCATCTATTCAGTCGGAATTGATGAGGAAGAAAATGAAGAAGAAGAGGAAAAAAGGAAGAAAATGAGGATCCCGAAAGCTTACACAACATACCGATTTAAATAGTACACGTGATTTACAAATAACAGCTTTAAAAAGATTTAAAAAAAAAGAACCTGTAGCTCACCTGATTTGATGCTTGGACACACTTGTTAGGTATGCCATCTATCCAGTCGGGATAGTCAAGTCCTCCCATATCACACTGAAGTATCGCGACAGCAACAAAATTTTCAAGTTCTTCTAACGTTATAACTGCAATGCTGTAGCCCAAGGGGACGTCAGCATGTCTCGCGCTGCTGTTGGAAGCAACTCCAAAGACGATAACGACGAGAGGTATTTCACCCAGTGGGCCATCTCCTACTTTACCCACAGTTGCTGCCAACACCCTGCTCTTATCTACTACCCCGTTATTATTGTTTTTAAAGACTAGAGGAAGTTCGACATATGGATACAGAGACCGAGTACACACGGTTGCCAAACGGTTGACGAGTACATCACTGTAATGGTTTACTTGTTGCAATGTAATAAAATAGCATGTATCATGGTAGCAAAACTGATCTATTACATAATATTGAAACTTTGTGTTGAACTTGTTCATCTGGAGTTGTCCTTCTTTTGTGGTGACATATTTCATGTACAACGTTTCCCCTTTGTTGGAGATTTCTCTCATAGACAGTAAAGGCTTGGACCGATTGTTCTGGTCATTTGCACTGATGGTGTTCGGGGACACAACAACAAGTCTGCTAGTATTCGAGTTTGCGGTAGACAACTGTTGGTCGAAATGAACAAAGGGTACTTCAGAATCGTCTACAACTATCCGGTATCCCACAAAGCCATGCTGTTCACTTTGTTCTTTTTTAAAAGGCCGGTTTGTTCTGATATTTTTCAAATCCCTGAAGACACATTCACCTTTCTCACTGGAGGCACACACCAACAAATTGCGGAACTTAGGGTCGATCTCTAGAACCTTCGCTGAATTGTTGCACCTGCATGGTTTGTTGGGGTCCAGAGTGATCGTCTGCAGGAGAGTCAGCCCGCTGTTCAGGTGGTACAAGACATTGTCACCTGCAACGTACACGTCCCCCGTCAGGTCGTCCACAACAATCCGGTCGACTTGGTCTCTAAAATCATAATGAGCTGCAGGCACAAGTGACAATTTTCCAGATCCTTTTCCCAAAGCTGAGAGCATCACCACCACGACCAATGATAGCATCACAACATAGCCATATATAAAGCCTCCAGCCATACTGTGCACCATGGCGTGGAGAAAATTTACTCCACTTGCTCTCGAAAATCCTAATGAGCTGAAGCTACTTTAAACTTGCCTTCTCCCTTAACCATTGATGGTGTCTTTGTCACCTTGAAGGCTGTTAATAAAATAGAACAACTTGTGAACAGAAGAGTCACGTGTGATATTGGAGTCTGATAAGCAGTGAACCGTCCTTTACATACACATTTGCTTGGTTGAAAAAGGAAGAAGAGGAGACGAATTCCACGATTCAAAATGTCCTATAAAACGCCCTTAGAGTCAACGAACACTTATGAAACAAATAAACAGGAAGTAAGTTTTGAAGTGGAAGCAAGAGTCGTTGGGGGCAGTTCTGACGACTGTATAGCCATCAGTGACTCACATAGTACATCTCTTGTGTAGACCAGTTGTAACACATCTCATTAGGCGAATAAAACCCTCATTATGTCATTTCGGAGCTCACATAAATAATTCTAATTTGTTTTTTTCCGAAACGTTAACAAAATATGAGTAGACTTCTTGACTGTACACGGGCAACAAGCTTCATGATCAAACATGGCGAGCCTCACTAGTGCAAGACACAGATTTTTGTTGCATGATTAAAGTCGTGGACAGAGCTGATTGGATCGCTACATCTGGTAGGACTTTTATGGTCATGTGTGCATTGAAAGTAAAGGTTTCGCACAGTTTCATTTCCTAAACTTGTATCAGCCATCTAGCACAACTTCGGGTTTTTCCTACTTTGCTAAGCAGCTTGTCTTAAGAGGTTTGTGTGCACTAACATGAATGTCATATACATGTAGAAAGAAAGTAGATAACAACGCCTGGAAGGTATCCAGACGATAAAGAAAATTTAAAATGACGGTCTGTGGTAATGGTTGTAAACAGGGCAAGGAAATATTTACTAATGATAAAGCTCCAGTGTTGTAATAGCTACTTTCTGGTTTTTGATTGAAGCATACAGAGTGGTATCATAAGCAGAAGAATGATGGAGGGTAGGGAGGAACTGGTACTTTACACAATGCCAGCAACTAATGCATAATATCAATAATGAATAGAATAAAATACAGAAAACACAAAGAGGGAAAAATAACAGGAACAAGAGCTGGGAGCAGATAAAGTTACACAGACAGTACAAATGTTTTGGTGTACATGTGTATATGGGAGGATGGAGTTGTAGAAGCTTAAAAGTTCTGTAGGGGATATTATTACACACACCGTAAAACTGTCTAATAGGAAGTCGTTTGAAAAGGTTCCCTTCAGTTGGTTGTAAGGATTTTAAATAAAACTAGCTTCAAATTTCACGATAATCTCATGGATTTATGGGTTTTGTTTTGTGGGGCTTTTTCACTTAAATGTCGGTTCAAATCAACCTGAATTGTTGCACCTTCAATTTTCTTTTACATAAAATGAAGAAGATGACAACTGACTATTTTTTCTACTATTTTCAGTAAACTGCACTTTTTGATCAACATCTCGATATCACGAAGTACGAAGAACAGATGATGCGAAGTGGCAAGGGAGGCAATGCAGCTTTGCAAACAGACATCTTACGAGGGCAGTGTGGTAGCCTTACTTCCATTTTAATCTGAAAAACCCAAAGTAATTTGTTGCTGTGATGATGCACCCTACCGAGAATGTGATTAGTAGATCATTACTGCATGCGGGGAGATAAGCACGTGCTCTCTCTCTCTCTCTCGCACACACATTCACACACACACACAAGTATGTGAATGTGTGCGCACATAAATACACATCCCCCCCCCCCAAAAAAAAAAAAAAAATCACAGTCACATGGTTGAAGCTAGAAGCTAGTAGCAGGAAGTAATATTGATGTAAAAACTTTTAATGCGATTGGCTGCCAGTATTATATTTAATAACTCTAATAACTACTTTGCCAGTCTCCTCAACGCGCGCGGATGTCTCTCTGTGTGTGTGTAAAAGAGCAGGGAGAGAGAGAGAGTGTGGTGAAAGATAATGGAATGCAAGAAGCAAAAATTACATGTTATGAAATACAAATGAAATATTGATCATTCAGCTTTGTAACGAAGCATCCTGCAGTGTCCTAATGGTAGTTTTAGTGGAGTTGATGATGATAATGATCATAATATCTAACATCATTATGATTGATGATATTTATTGCTTTTGCTGACTATTATTATTATTAATACAATAATTATGTTCGGCGATATTCCCTGTCCACGTGTAAGCTCGAGAGATTTTATGTAAAATAGTCATTGAAGGGTAGCTAAACATTCAGTTTAAACCAACCTAGCTTCTACTGGGGGAGTTGTTGTTGTTCTATTATTTTAAGGATGTTTGAGATATCATTACTCTTAGAATTGTAGTAAACATTAAAAATAGGTCCTTCAGATATGAAAAAAATGATTTACACACATGGAACACATTTATAATGTCTTTCAGACTCCTTGGATTGTGTGTTCAAGGACTTTGACATTTCTAGTAAACCTTTGTTTGGGGAAAATTTGCTCTGGTTGACAAATGACTGTGTTTATGAGAAGTGATTCATTTAGATGATTTAAGAGAGGTTTGTTGTGCCGATCAGAGGAAAGTTAAATGTTTAGGGGATGTTAGCCCTGTCGGACAAGTGTCCGTTAAAAAAAGTTCAAATCATTATCTGAAAAATTCTGTGTATGAAAAATGAATTAATACGATGGCTACATAAGCAGTTCACACGCAGGGGAAGCTGAAAAAAAAATCACCAAGCTTCAGAAGATATTTAAAAGTTTTCGCAGTCAGTTCTATCGGTTGAATGCAGGTTGTGCGATGATGAAGCACAATATTTAATAACAATATTCACCCGAGACCTGAGTGATTACACTGTTGACTTTCTCAAAGCGGAACATCACTTTGATGTATGAGCATTTTATGTATGAATGAAATGAGAGGAATGCAGCTCACAGAGAAAATAGAGTATGGAGAACTTTTAATGCATTTGATTAGCGACTCCCTGTAATACTTGTGCACACACACACACGTACATCTCTAGAAGAAGGATTGGGGGAGAGGGGACAGGCAAACAAGGATATGTTGAAACTAATCAATCACAGGCCTCATGAATATTTCACCCGGTTTGAATATAATCCACTGTGTGTTTGTGTGTGTGTGTGAGAGAGAGAGACAGACAGGCAGGCAGACAGGCAGGAAGGCAGGCAGGCAGGCAGAGAGACAGACAGGCAGGCAGGCAGGCAGAGAGGCAGGCAGACAGACAGACAGGCAGGCAGGCAGGCAGGCAGGCAGGCAGGCAGGCAGACAGACAGACAGACAGACAGGCAGGCAGGCAGGCAGACAGACAGACAGACAATCAGACAGGCAGACAGACAGGCAGGCAGGCAGACAGACAGACAGACAGACAGACAGACAGACAGACAGACAGACAGACAGACAGACAGACAGACAGGCAGGCAGACAGACAGACAGACAGACACACACACCTTTTGTCGCCCATTTTTCACTCACACAAGGGCACCAACCTGATCTTTAAGGCAGTACACTTAAAATGACAATAATATTATGTTAAAGCTGTGAACGATGCATGAAGGTGTTTGAAAACGGCCTGAAGCTATTGTGCATCTCACCTGCAGCCCACGTGCATCAAAGGGAAACAACCTACTTTCTCACTTTGTACTTTTGTACTGATTAAAAGTCACTCAAAACATTTGCAAACTATCTACATATGTATTTGTCATCACAAAGTGTTTAAACGCCGTAACAAATGTGTTTGTTTATATATACCATTGATAAGATTGAGATAATGACTTTATTTAGCCCGGTTTAAATAAAGTGACGGCCCGTTGCCGGTGCAAAAGTATACATCAACCAACTGCTCCTTTTTTATGAGGAGATTGTGCCATTTAATACAAACAAACACACGTAAACAAGCAAAATTGTTATGGCATTTGAACATTGTTGTTTATTGTTGTAACATGTGGAGAAAATGATAGACGAGAGATATTAAACACTAAACGCAGAGACATACAGAGAAAGAGAGAGAAAATAGTCTGAAAATATCATTTATATGATAATCATCTTTAAAGAAAACTGCCATGGCATCACTCTCTCACACACACACGCGCACACACATCAGACACTTACAACTGACATACAACATCAGGCGACAAACCTTTTTCTCTGTTTCCCGTGTACGGCGCTCCTACACGAATGATCTAAAAAACGACTTTTATTCTTTTAACAATCACCAAGCGTTTCTATTGTTCGCGAATAATCATTTTACCGTTACTCGCTCACGTGACCCTTTAGAAAGCCAGCCCGCGGCGCCAGAACTCCAACCTGCGCCTGGTATTCCAGGGAACATAACCTCTGTCGCACGATTTTCGTCCTCATCAGCTCTGGCAGCAGGCGGGTGGGAGAAGGGGAAGGAAAGACATGGGGTGGAGGGGATGGATGAAAAGTTTATAATCCCCCCTGCTGTAGCAGGTCTGCAAGCTGGCCACAACTACCAGCAGGGAATCGGCTGATCTTGCCTATTCCAGCCAGCATAATCTTTACACAGACGCTGCTTGATACCCCCCTGGCTCCATCCTCCATCCACCCCATCCACAGTCCGTGTGGATCAATATGAAAGTCAAATCATAACTACAAGTCATCGTCTCCCCTCCCAAAGCAACATTCTCTCTCTGGTCTCCATCCACCCTGGACCATATACCCACCTAGCACCCACCCTTTAAACAAAACACACACAAATCCACGCACGCGCGCGCGCACGATCCCCCTTCCCGTCTTCCCACCCCCCTTTCGCCTTCTCTCTCATTGTTGCTAAGTACACTTGCTGGACCCGTGGCTGGTCCTGCCAACGTAGTAACAAACAGGCGGCGCGGTGCTGTCTGCTGCAAATCTGCGGCAGGATCCAAGCCTGCCTCCCCCCGAGTGGAGGAATTTTTGGTAGCGTCAATTGGCAGACAGAGAGAGAGAGCTCATACACCGTGTCTCTCGTTCTCTCCCTGTACACTCTAGCGACATCTTGGCTGATATACTCACGGCGAATTGTGTCGGTGTTGATCAAATGGACTGAGAAGACTTTTTTTGGAAGAAAAAAAAATCAACTCTTGCTTTTCGTCTGAAACAAAATGAGAGCCTTAGCCACCTTCTTCACATTGCTGAGTCTTTCCGGTAAGTCAGGATCTTTTTTCTGGTTTGGGTTTATGTTCTACCAGCTTGTAACTCATTTCTCAGATTATGAACACGAGCCGTGGTAATCTGGAAATGTAAGAACATAAGAAGATAATTTAAGAAAGATTGCAGTCCAGACAGCATCGACATTGTGAAACCTGTTGCCAGCGAGAAACGGAAACCGGTTTGACAGTTAAGTAATTGATGCCACGATCGAAGATCTTACTATCCCCTCACACATTTTTTGGGATAATGTTTTTCTAACGTTTAACGCTTTCCTACCAGAAGTAACACGACCCCGATACTAACAAAAGAAAAAACAATGTTGATGATCCAAGAGTGAAGAACTTTTTCTGCCTCGGCCTAGAAGTTAGAAGTGTGGAGACGTCCGACCAAACCTGTCCTCCTGTGAGGGGTGCAGAGTTATTGACTTTCGCCTCGTCCTTTGCTCCACCAACAAAAATCCCACAAACACAGGCGCCTGTTTGCCCAAAATTTGCTCGACATCGCGCAGTTCGTCGGCGGTCGATAGATGGTGGTGCGTTGGCCGTGACCTTTGAGTTTTCTTGCAGGCCAACGTCTTCCTTCCATCGTCACTGTCTGATCTTCTCGGCAGATCCTCAGACAGCCTCCAGGCGAGGACCACACGTCTTTGCTGTCAAGTCTTTGCTTGGCGTCATCGTGTCTCGCAAATGTCTGGTGTTTGAGATGCACGGTCGTGTCAGTTGATGAATTAGAGCTGCTGAAACTCCTTTTGTTCTTTTCTTCGCGTATAAAGGTTATTTTAGTTTGGTGTCCTGCAAGTTTTAGCTCTGGATTCATCTTTTTCTGCAATTTGTCTAATAACAATTTGTTTTCTAATATCACATATGGTTTACATCTGACACACCATAGCATTCATATTTAATAGCTGTCTACTTGTCACAATCAGCGCTGAAAAGGGCAGCAAACAATCCATATTGCCTACATTCCAAGAATAAAACTCCTACAACATATCAGGTATTATACGAAAATAGATACATTTTTTTCAGCAATTGCACAGAAATCCATTTAATTCAATCACCTGAAACAAAATCATCTCTTATGTTTGCAGACTGACTTTCTCATAATAAGAATAAATAAATTTTCCAATGATAGCTTTCAGAAAAAATTCAGAAAAACAATTACATTCAGCGTTTTTTTATTTTGAATTCTGTAATGAGTTTCCAAAGATTACACTTGAGGTTTTGGCATCGATTGCGTCAAGCGTCTCGTGGTCAGAAAAACTTACCTTCCAGCCTCGGTGGGTGCGGGTCACATTTCCTGACCCCTTGCTGGCCAAACGATGGCCGTGGCGTGTGCGCCGTCGTTGACCGTCTGTGGGAGGAAAACAAATGACCGGCCAGCGTGTCGAAGCTGTCGCTCGATCTCCGGTCAAGACAAACCTTGAGGTCATTGACCGCCGTGTACACAGTCTCTCGACCTCGTTCCCGAGGGTCACAACTCAGACTGGTTGGTTTGACCCCGCATTTACTGAATTAGCCAAGACTACATTTTTAATTCTTAACACCTGGTGAATGAGCAGCAAACTAAGTTTTCAGATATTTCGTCGTTGTGAGCCCATCTCATCCTCAGCACGTCCATGACACTAACCTTTCATGAAAGTTTGAAAGGATCGATGTTTGTAAATATGTAATTTAACTTTCAAAGGTTCCAAACCCTTCAAGGTTAACTCCTTTGATTGTTTTTTTTTTCTAGCCGGGAGGGTAATGAAAAAGTGATGAATGTTCTTCTATCGGATCTTCAACTTGTAGGACAGAATTTGGAAAGCTGTGAAAATCGGAATGGTCACAGGGACGGGAAAGGCGATGATGAGGTCACGTTTAATCAGAGTTGTTTCCCCTCTAGTATTGGCCAGTTTCTGACAGTGACGTTGAAGGTGAAATGTATTGAACTAAACAGCAACAGAAGACGAAGTGGAAGAAGAACAAAAAATAAAATAAAAAAAAAATAGTTTTTTCCCCCGACTTAAAGAGCTGGTGCCTCCCTCCATTCGCTAGAGTTAGAATTCTGGGAGATGAATGGTCTGAGGTCCTCCTACACAACCCACCCCCACACCTCATCCCCCTCTCTCTCACACGAGTCCTGTGTATTTGTGGGGAGAAGTTTTCTGGACATGATAATACTGCTGCTGTTACTGCTTTTCCTTTTTTTCCGAAATTGTATCTAATCGACATGGATGGCCTCGGATCCCGACTTTGTTTATTTATGTTTTTGTGAAAGTGTTGGTGGATGAGGGGATCCCGCTTGTTAATGCTTTGTGCTACATATTTTGGTCTCCATTTTTTTTGGAAGATTGTTCTTGATCGTGGATGCCTCTGGACATCTGTATGTGAAGCTTGCTTTCATCTAGGCGGCTTCAGCTTCCATTTTTATCTGTTTGTATCCCTGTGGATTTGTTTAATGTTTCGGCTGATTCACCCTGCAAAGAGTTTGATGTAGAGAATGTCGCGTGTGTAATAATAGCTGATTGGGTTTGGCTGGGTGGACTTGAAAAATATAGACATGATTATTTATTAGACATTGTTTACGAGTGCTTTTACTGAATTAAGAAGCTAGCTGAGCATCGATATATCATTGTTGATACGTGGGATTTCATCAGAAAGTTATATTGAGCTTTTTTCTCAGAGTAGACCACAGGTGACTGAATGAACTGTACGTTCTTGTAATATGGAAAACAATGATAAAAAGCAGTTCTTCTTCTTCTTTATCCTCCTCCTCCTCATCATCATCATCGTCATCATCATCATCATCATCATCATCATCATCATCATCATCATCATCATCATCATCATCATCGTCGTCACCATCGTCATCATCATCATCAGTTTTTGTTTTTCCAAAACATGTTTAACATCAGCATCTTTTGTTTCTTATCTGAGGTTTTACAAACTTAAAAAAAAAAAAATTGCGAAACAATAAACCTTTGTTGACGTCAGGACGGTAAAAACATTGCCCTTTCTCATCATTAGACGAAACGCTAATGTCCTAAATAACAAAAAACAACAACAAAAACCTCGGTAAACAGAAAAACAAAAAGTTGTGTGTGAGCGTACGTGCATGTGTGTTACTGTTGACATCAGAATGATGCCATCTTTCTCATGCACAATGGTAATGAAGTAGGAAACAATCTTCTAATGTAGTCACATCACATGAAGGGACTCGACACTGAACTACAAGTGTTGAGCAAAGCAGTCAACTTCGATCGTTCGGTAGGTGGTCTGGGGAGTGACGCAATGGAGGTAAATATGGAATTTCGATATTTCGAATAATGCCATATTTACGACCTCGGCCTGTTCCTTGATTTTACGCCCAAAGGGTGGGATGCGAGGGGATGTGAGGGGATGCGAGGGGATGAAGGGGGCGAAGGGAGGCCCCCTATCTAAAATTACTTGGTCCCGCCGGCATCACTGACGTTGACTGCGGAGTAACGACGTTTGCGATATGATCCCAGCATTAACTGCCAGTCTGGGACTTGCTGTACGACTGTACGACTGTCTGTCCCCACGGACTTGCATACTACTGGACTCCGGACTTACTTCCATTCATCCTGATGAGTCGGGGCGAGGGTACGATAGAGGTTCCACGTTTCAGCAATGGCTGTTCTGTCAAATGTTGATCGCAATCCGGGTGTAAATACACATTTTATTTCGATTTAACAGCGAATTTGACTGCAACAAAGTTTTATTGAATTATCAAATTCGGTGTACCGTGGGTCGAGTTGTGGTCTTGTCTCAAACACTGAACCTTTTTAAAGGCTAGTGAACACCTTACATTATCACCAAATAAAGTCAAATAAAAAATTCGGTTCGAAGATGATAATAACAGAATATAAATTTGTCCTAAGATTGTTGAAAAATAAAAAGCGAGTTTTTTGTTTTGAGTTAAAAAAAGCACCTCGGATCTGAACAGAAATTTCAGAAATAACTTTCAGCGTTGTCAAAGACCGCGACTAAGAGTATGGAGTATATGCTAAGGAAGCATTGCTCAAAGTACAAGCAAATCCTTGTCAGAAAAATGATTTCTTAGCCTTAACCCAGGTGAGAATTGCTATGCTAAAAAGCATGAATTTTTTGGAATAAAAATTTGTTCATTGAAATTTGTGAAATATAATGAATTAAACATATTGATTGGAAAATAATTTTGCTCTTGGCTTAGCCTTTGAAAGAAATAAAGAAACATATATATATATAAAGGATGGATATACAGCAGTCAACGTATGAAATCTAATTTATTTCATGTACATCTTGTAGAGATGCACGTTTGCAGCCTGTCCATGTTTTTGTTCAGAGTTTTATCGGACAGCTCACACTTACATTGCAATGTCCGATACTGTCGTTATCCTCTGTAAGAGCTGATTGCCGATCCCTTGTGCTCACCTGCTAGAACGAAACAACAATCGCTCCGTGACTAGAGGGAGGTGGAAAGGGGAGGGAGGAGTCGTCGTTGGTGACGTCACCAACTTCCAGCCCATGCCGCTGTGCGCCTGGTAGCGCAGCGGTACATCGCTCACTGCCTCGCAGTGTTTGATGCAGACTTCGTTTCAAAATCCTTTCGGCTTCACATGTGTCAGAACAGTTGTTGTTCTTCTATTTTTCTATCTCCCTCCTTGCCACAGAACGAAATCATTACTATCTTGGAACACCAACAAACCATCAAATCTTCCCCCTTATCATTAGTTTCTTGTACTTTTTCAAAATTATCACCCATTGAAAATTTTGGAGTTTAAGGTCGCGAGCAACACTTGGAGTACTTGTGGACATGGACCTTCACACTGTGTTGTTGTTGTTCATCGATTCCCCGTGGCTTCATAGTCAATTTAGGTTCCTTCAGTTTCCGGCGACACGCGGGATGGGGAGCGTCCGCTGCTTCAGTATTTATGAAGGCGACAGCGTGTAGTGCGGCGGGCGGGCGTCAGGCATGCTTTCAGTGGGAGATGAGCTCTCCTGTCTTTATGATATTACTCCGTTCCGCTCTGCGTGCAGTTGAGAGATTGGCCGGGAGTGTGTATGTGTGTGTGCGAGTGTATATGTGTGTGTGTGCGAGTGAGTGTGTGTGTGTGCGTGCGTAAGTGCGAATGTGTCCGTGCGTGCGTGTGTCTAACTGTGAGTGTGTTCGTGCGTTTGTGAGAACTTTCTATGGACAGTGTTTTGCTTCCGAGAGTTTGTTCTAGGCACTGAGTGATTGATGTCCACGTCTTTAACTTTGTTTCTCACTACCGGTATGAGGGACGGTTAGAAAAATGGAAGCAATCTACAGTTTCCGATGAGATAAAATAAGATTTTGTAGCTCCTTAACAGCAATAATATTAATTATCAGTTTGCAATTACCAAACAGCAGTGATAATGACAATGGTAGCATTGGTGACGACGATGATGATAATGATCATTATGATGATTGCGCAGGATTTTGAAAGTTGACCGAGCATGAGAAACGTTGACTGTCATGATTCTATCTGATGGAGATTTTGTATGGAGGAGACCTGGTTCGTCTTTAGTTGACTGATGGACTTATAACAGTGGACCGTGTTTTAGACAAACCATTCTGTTCTCCGGCGAGTGTGGATAAGATTTCACGGCAAGTTTTGATTGTCGTAAATAGTTCTGCCAAGAGAGATTTCCTGGCTTCTAATACCAGTTTCTTGTACACCCACGTGTCTTCCTCTCCATAAGTTTGCTTTTTCCTTTCTTTCTTTTTTTTCTTTTTTTCTTAATAAAATTCTGCTGCCTGTCTGTTTGCCATACCTGGTGCTCGGAATGAAAAGTGTGAGACTAAGGGAAGCAGAAATGACCCACCTGTGCCGTCACAGCACGCGTTCAATTCAGACTGCTTCACTCCACCCATTACAGACCTGGCACGTTCAGTCAATCACGGAAATGACGGAACGACGCACATCCGGACAGAAACTCCACCGTCATTGCAGATGAATGAATTCCTTCCCTCCGTCCCTCTTTTTCACTTTCCTTCTGTCCTTCTTTCTGCAACAATCTGTCACCGGAACACGGGGGCATTTTTCTCGATGAGAGAGTTGCCCCTTGGTCCTTGTGAAGTAGCAGACATTGTTTGCTCTGGTTCGTTTGCTGAAATTTCCATCCTTGCTTTTATATCGTGCTTTAGGCGCTGGTCTGAAAGCTTTTCTTACACATGTTATTTGCTCGGCTAACAAAATGTCCCCTGGATCACTCATGCAGGATTTATAACTGTCCGCCATGGGGAGGATATTTGACTCTCTATTTCTTGGAGTCATTGGGGGGTTGCACGTCATTTTGTAAGCATGTGCATATGCGTGCATGCGTTTGTGAGTGTGTACGCTTTTGAGTGTATGTGCCTGTAGGTCTGTGTGTGTGTTTATGTGTATTATTCGTGTATTAATTCTGTGTATTTATGAGCGAGCCGCGCTTTTGTGTGTGTGGTTTTGTCTGTCTTCCGTCTCTGCGTGTGTCTGTGTGTTAATGTGTTTTATGTACGTTTGTTTGTTCCCCATGTTTGTTTGTGAATGTTCTTTTCGTCGCCTCCCCCTGGCTGTTCCTGGTTGCTGTCAGACTTGTCCACGTGGATGACAGGGCTTCCTGAAGGGCAGAAAGTTGAGATCACAGCGGCACTGTTGGGGTCGAGAACGAAAGCCCACAACAAGCCTGTTTAAACGATCGTTTACCGGGTCGGCTTTCACTCGGAACGTAGATAGCGCTGATTATGGCAAATGGACTTTGTCCCCAGAGATGAAACTTTTTTTTTATTAGTTTTATTATTATGAGCAAGCCTGTTTCTCTTTGTTATCCCGAACTTGCAGTAGTGCATCCGTACGGAGTGTTCTCTCATTCTCAAAATAGATGTTGGTAGGTACTACATACATAATTATCATTTCGTATTTTTTTATCATCTAATGCGTCTTCAAAACCACCTAATTACCTATAGCTTTATGAACATGTGTCACATATAAAAAAATGCATGTGTCTCGAGACGAGAACTGAACCCACAACCTTCCAGTCCTTCTTGCTTTTACTTACTTGAAAGAAAGCTGAAACCTGGTCGTAAACTTCTGCTGCATCAGTCCCAGTCTTATTGACAGCTAAACTACATCTAGACAAGAGCTGCAAGAGGTATTATTGTTCTGTGGGAGGGGGTAAAAGTGTTTACTAACGACTCTGATCAATGCTTTTATAACTGGTGCCGTTGATAACGGGCCGCGGGTTTGTCGCGCGCTCCATGGAGCGACCGCAGTTTTACGGTCATGCGTGCGGGCACATGCTGGAGGAAATTGCAAGTCCTGCACAACAATCCTGTCCAAATACACCCTGTCAGTCGCTGAAAAGACTTTATCGGCTGGCTTGAACGGGAAACGAGTAAAAGACTCTCTCCTCGAAATGTTGTATATTGCGTTCTTTCATTTTTCTGTCGTTTGTCTATCTCTCTTTTCTCTTCAGTATTTCTCTTTCCTTTTCTGTTTGCTTTCTCTTCTTTTCAAATATTTCCTTCACTCTCTTATGTTTTCTCCTCTTTCTTTCTTTCTCTCTTTCTTTCTTTCTTTCTTTCTTTCTTTCTTTCTTTCTTTCTTTCTTTCTT
>SRHC01001755.1:62149-87916 GCA_004794325.1 Pomacea maculata | reverse complement strand
AGGAGGAGGAGGAGGAGGAGGCCTTGCAGGAGGTAAATAAAGAGAAAGAGCCATAAAAAGTTTAACAGTCAATGTGAAATCCAAGCTACCTTGATACTATAGTAGTCATTCTTAAAACATCTGGTGGTCTGCAGTGCGGAGCATGGAGGTAAATACTAAGAAAAACTTCTCGAAGAATTCACGTTAAAAGGTTAATCTCACGAGAGTCTGGACCAGACGCGTGAACGACGCGCGGTTGTACTTCTGACAAGCTTGTTAGCTCGCCACACTACCCAACAAATAGATCGACATACTTACAGTTCCCTTTGTCGTTTTAAAACCTCCCAACCCACCCACACCCCTGATCGCTCTGTGAACACCACATGCATGGGACAAGGTGACGTGGTGCGCGGCGGCGGAGGGTAGCACTGACCGCGTGACCACGTGACGCGGTGGGCGATGTTGTAGGTGGTGCAGCAGCAGCAGCAGGCCTTTCTGTCTAAGTATTTCATCTCCAGCTTGCATTAGCTTCTTACATCCTACCCTTGGATGATCGTGTTTCCCTTTCAGATTCAATGTTCAGCAGTTAACACACAGCGCATGCGCAAACGAAATATGAGCTGCTTGCAGTGGCGTAGGAAGATGCTCGGGTTTGGGGAGCTCTTACTGACAGTGAACAACCCTCACACTCGCACATTACCATATAAAGGAGGGATGCGTGAATTCAGTCATGCAGTAGCATCACAACATTTGCTGTTTCCAGTGTTAAACGACAAAGCAACAAGAAACGAAGCTCATTGAAAAGGACTTACCTGTTATTGCAATCACAGGAAATTATGTAATATTCTAAATAAGATCAACTTTACAATCATATTAATCACATTCAAGGTTTGCAAGTCAGAGGGCGAAAAAGTCTTCTTTGACGAATGTTTTTGTTTTGTAGAAGTGTTTCTTTTTTCCTATTTGTTTAGATGGAGGGCTAAATGTAAAAAAGGCATAACTTTTGCTAATTCTGTTACCTTCGTAAATAAAGATTTGTCATTTGTCTCTCGGCTCCTCTGCCTTTTCTGTACTTTGTGAAAAATCACATTTCAAGTATTGGGCCAGCAGGGGGCTGGCAAAAAAGATAGTCTTCCCCTTCGTTTTTTTTTTTGTTTGTTTTTTTGAGGAGGCTGCTGCCCCCTCGCCCACTTGTTTCTGCTCCACTGGCTTGGTATCTGGCGCCTTAGCTGGGACTTGATCACGTGAGTCGGCAGTTGAACAAACCGATTGCTGAATAGTGTGCAGCACATGTAACCAACGCTGCTTATGATGTCTCTTTTTGTAGAGAGCGATAGAAATGGAGCTGAAGTATGACTTTGTATCGTAATTGAGTTCAATGAAACAAACACAGATGTTTGTGCATACATGTCTTTAAACACACTTGATCAAAAAATTAAAAACTTTCAAAACTATTGCACTCCCCCATACTCTCTCGTATGTACACACACACACACGCACGCACGTATGCACATGTAATCCTGAAGAGGTAAAAAATAAATCATCATCATCGTCATCATCATCACCACCACCACCACCACCACCACCAATAGCAACACAGGTCCTTAAAGTGGGAAATATCTGTGATGGTTGTCGTGGGATTACCGCTAACTGTGAAGGAGAAGACATCTTTTGAAATTTCTTCCATTGTATCGCCGCTGCCCCAATGAGCTCTCATTCAAGGGAATTTCATTAATCACATCGAGGGTCTCCACAGCTTAGAAACCCGAAACTGAGAGGCGACTGGCTGAATAGTAGCTTCTGCTTAGCACATGATATATTTCATTCGTCTGTGGGGTTTTCGCAAGTAGCCTGATCCAGGAGACACACCATTTTTATTGTTTTAAAAAAGAACGCGAGGTTGGGGAGACAAATGTGGAATCTTTGTCATTCTCTGGGGCCTTAAGAACGTAAGCCTATTAAGAGAGGAAAAAACTATATAAAGAAAGGGATTACTAAAAGCAAGTTAGGCTGGTTAATACCTCGTAAAGTTTACAGTTTTTATTTTTCTTTCTTATTTTTCTTCTTCTCTGTCTTTCTTTCTTACCTCACTTTCTTTTATCCTGGTGAAAGAAAACTATTTAAAGGTAAACATTAATGTGAAAATGATAAACTACCAGAAAACTAGAAATTGCAGGAGTCGGAGGGAAGGAAAAGAAGTAAGGTGAAGAAGGGAGGTGATTCCGAGGAAAACATTCCTATTCTCTTTCATTCCAATCTTACGATTAGTTTTTCTTGGAGTCAAACCACACCTGGGTAGATCAAGATGGAAAAAAGACGGATTTTTTCTTATATTTTGTACTTCCTTTTGATGTTTAACATGGACATGGTGTTGATAAACATGGGGCTTGATGATGAGGACCATGGGTGATGGTGGGGATGAACATGACAGATGGTGACCATTAGTATGGGTTATGGTGATGATGAAAATGGAAGATGCTATGCTAAGGATCGGTTAAAGATAAGTGAGGGATGTATGTTTCCTAGACGTGGGATCACATGCTAGAGGATGAGTTTGTGTGTCGCTGACTCTTCACGCCCCCACGACCCCGCTTTTTTTTATTGTTTATGTTTATTGTTCTCAAACCCGCAGCCCAGCTGACGTTGATAATGTCGCAAAAGAACAGTAAAAGGAAGCTTGGAGGTAGTGGAGTCCGGCAATTTACACTCGTTTACCGATGTCCGGTGATCCACGCCAAGGACCAGTTCACGCTTCTCCGAACCTTTCCACAGAGGTGCTAAGTTAGACAACTCTTTCATCAACCTAAAGTCCCATAACTACAGCGCGAGCTCACCCCGGGCTTACTCGTCGATGGCAGGGTGAGCAGTGTTCATGATTACTACAATCCTGTCGACTGCTCCGCAATCTTTTCTTCCGCTTCCGGTCTTAATCCACTCTAGCGTCTTGCCCCCCAAAGCAACACGTGTGAAAGCAAAATGAAGGATTGTTACAGGAGGGGTTGGGGGGATAGATGGGTGAGGAGGGGATACCGCGGGCCGTCTTTAAAGGGAGGATCAGGTGCATGTAGGTGGTCATCGATCAGCTCGTCGAGGTAGATAACGACCACCTCAGAGCTGTCGATCGTCAGCAGATTGGAGTTCCTTTCCGCTGGAGGCCGAGGGAACTACCCGATCGAAACGACAGCAACCGGGAGGAGAGAGAGAGAGGGCCACGAACGCGCGGAGGACTAGAATTAGCAGCCGAGAAAACCACGGCCAGAATTAAGGGGCAGACAAACCAACTGTTGAAATCGTTTAGCTGCTTCACGCCCCTTGTCACCTGCTCCGATGGTGAGCTCGGTGCTTCGGTCGATCAGTCGATGGATTGACCACTGGAACGGACTGGGTTGACAGGGAGAGAGGGTGTGGCTCTTATGCTCGTTTGAAAGAAACGCCGCAGTTCACTCCGTGTTGCTGATCGCGAAATAATGTTTGGTGGACATGACACCGAGCCTGCAGACCACAGACATGTCAGGCAGCTCCTAGTGGAGTAAGAGATTCTGGAAAGTCTGTGTCAAAAGTGGCTTGTAAGGAGTAAAGAATGATATTAATAATTAAAAAATATTGTTTCACATTAAAAACAGGGAAAATTAATACACGGGGGAGATCAGAGTACCGAAAAGGGAGATAACACTATCAAGGGAGATAATTTTCTGTTATTCTTTTGACAAGAGATAAAGGGAGATGCTGCTTATGGTTTAGGAGGACTATGCATACAAAAGACTTTGAAGCCTAAAACCGGTTATATGGCTACATAAAAATGTTTCATGATGGGGACAAAAGCCTGCTTCATTTAATTGATTGTTGGCTTTGCAAACGTTTGGAATTTGCTGCACGGTGTGTGTGTCTTACTCTTACCCTACTGCTCCTGGAACAGCAAACTCACAAACCCATCTCAAACTCCTTTTTTTTAACACTATCACCTACACAAACATCACACGTAAAAACGTTTTTCTTAAATTATTAATGCTTTTGGTCTAGAACTGGTCCTGATGACACCCACTAATAGAGTAATCGAGCTTACAAACTTAATTATGTGAAACAGCTTAAGTATGTAGGAAGACAGACCGGAGGAAGGGGAAGCGGGACTAGAAGTTGTCCAAGTAATAAGTACTCACCCATCTCATCATCGATTCCCTCCACAGGGAGGTAGTCAATCCTTATGGCTGAACACACGTGGCGCAAAATGGATGACCCTTTGGAGGGTTTGTCTGCTACCCAAACAAACTCATCCATCTCACGGCTACTGTTCGCTAGTTTTCAAGCTTGTCATAGTTGTCTGAACGAGAGATGAAAAAGGTTGGACAGATATTGTGACAATTTTAACAGCGCAGCAAGTGAGGCTTCAATTGTAATGAGATTGATACAATAATATTTAAAATGCTGCACTAACAACATTGCAGCTCATGACAAGCGTTAAATAAGAATGCATTTCAAAACCTAAACAAAATGCAATCGTCCAAGAAAAAGGACAGGAAGGCAACAAACATGATGCTTCTATCAAATTCCCTTGTGGACAGCGATTGCCTGATCGAACAAAAAGCCATGTTAATAAGCATCGTCTATATTTGTTAAGTGCCATAATTTTGTTACTCTCCAACCGGTTATTATATTATTTTCATAAATGTCAGCTTTGATTATTATGTTTTATTTCATTGAAATGGATAGATTCACGTGGAGCTTTTAGCGTGGGAGTTGATTGGGAAACGCGTTCGAAAATATTCTTGTCGTTGGGTCAACATGGGGAAGTCAAGGAAATCGTCTTATTTTCAAAGCAACAAAGTTGTGTCCAGACCTTGCAGATGTTGTTTTACCCTTAAAGCCATATTTATAAAGAGGTGGCAAAGATATAAAGGTATAAAAAACAACAACAAACAAACAGGAAGCAGGTTCTGGACATTTGTTACTACGACAACAAGATGATTTTCCTCCAGTTCCCGATTTTAACCTGACTTGCTCTCGCTTCTGAACCACGGGCCCTGGTGTCTTTACAATTTAGTTACTAGGTTCAGAAAAGCGATGAAAAGATTAAGAAGAAGATGAAGATGATTTTAAAGATGAATGTAGGGGATGATAATGAAGATAATAACTACTTTACAAATGAAAAGGGATGATGATGAAGCCACCCGATCTTTCCACGAGGTCGCCATCTTTTATGGCCTTCAATGTCTCGATCCGCATTAATGTTTAATTCCCCTACTTTCCCCATCACCCGTCTCTGTTCGCGAGACTGACACGAGGGTCCAGCAGCGACATCTTGCCGACGCCGTGGGTGCAGGAGGCTGTGCCTGCGTCACTGGCAAGATGGAGGTCGCGTAATTACCCTGCCGATCTCTTCTGTCTCCCGGGGTGAGGACGAATTGCGCCGAGCTGCGGAGCACTCGAGAACAGGGTGAATCGGCGGCGAGCGCTTAAAAATTTATCTGACGGATGCTTTTAAAACCTTTCGACTCCGACTCTGCACTGAGACCTACTTCTTAGGGAGGAGGCTTCATCGGGGTCGTGCTTTTGTTCGCATGAAAGGACTATAAATATGAAGTCGTCGAGCAGGTATTGACTTTGAGCAGTGCGGATGAAAACAGGAAAACGACAAACGGAGAAAGCGGCGTAAAAGACAGAGACAAAGGGATGTACATGCATACATGGTTGCATATACGAGTGCGCGCGCGCGCACGCACGCATGCACACACTATCTCTATCGTGATTTGTGTCTTACACAGATTGGATGAGATGTTGCAGTGGTGAGATGAGTAGATAAAGACTTGAGTACAGGAACAACTCACAGATAGGTTTTAACTCTTCAGATCTTTTAGCGTTTGTTTACCGAGACCAAGGAATACGCTGTGGTCGAGACGGTTCTACGTCGAAGCTACTGACTGTAATAATAATAATCATCATCGTCGTCATCATTGTCATCGTCATGATCGGCCCTTATAAAAGCTTATACAAGTACTAGGTGCACTCAGTCACTCCTGTTCACCCTTTAGAAATCACTGAGAGCATCGTACCTTCCGACCATGACAGTCATTACATATTCATTTAAAGAAAACAATACCAAACTATGCCACCACAATAAGGAGAATTTTAAAGTTGAATTACAATGCTGAGAAAGAGTCTAGCATCGCAGGGCAATAAATTCGAGACCTGAGGTAGCAAGAAAAGTGAGGGAATCCGTGAAAGGTTTGTCTGAAGACGATTGTGATTGGAAGAATAAAGAAAACAGAGAGAGAGAGAGACTGGGGGAACTAGACTACACACGTAGCTAGGAGCTTTGCCAGTTATAATGGTATCGCAGGTACAACTAGCCTTGTCTCTGAAGGGTTTCGAGATAAAGCAGATTCCTAGTGAAACGAGCTCAAGGCTGAGGGTGATCTGTTCTGAAAGGAAAGAAAGAAGCAGAAAACTAAGCTATGACCCTGTAATCATGTCTCAAGTCTTCTTCATGTCGCGAGCAGTCTCCTCTGTAATCATGTCTCATGTCGAGAACATTCGTCCCTGTCATCAAGTCTCAAGCCCTTCTCATCGAATTACAATCAACACGAGAAGGACCAATGGCGCTTGGTCCCACGATATGCTAAATACCTGAACGACAGGTGCCACTGCTCCTGCTTCTCAACATGCTTCCAGACCGAAGATGTCGTCTTATGGCCACAATAAACAAAAATGTTGCTTCTCAAAATACTCCCAAGCGACTGTTGCTGACAGCCGCCATCATTGTTGACAATTCCGAAGCTGTTTGTTTCGAGCTGTGATTTTTGATATTTGTCTGAACTTTATTTGTGTATCATTATGGATTGTAAATAATTTTTAATTGTGCTTTGTTCCCATCAGGTATTTGCAATGAAATTGGTTTTATTTTACACAGATATCGACTCGGCTTGCTTCGAACTTAGACAAACAGCTCAAAATTGATCTTCGGTGTTGATATAAGCGCGCTTCATTTTTCCTTTTTGTTTGCGTTTACCTTCATTCTGCGCTCTGTTGTTGTCGCCGTACGGGACAGGGTTTAGCAGGGATTTATCGTTGATTATACCGGATATGAAGGGTATGGAGGGAAAACGCAACCTTTGCTTTCAATGTTTATCGGACGCCGGCAGCGTGGGTGATCTCCCCTTCGGTCACGTGGCGGGGCAGGCGATCGATTATGCAAATTTTATGCGTTATTCTCGTCGTGTTGTTGCACATTCGCTCGCGAACATTATTTGTGTGTGAAAGCAGCCTGGATACAGAGTCGCAAAGAAAGAGGAGAGGAGAGGGTTTATGAGGAAGGGATGGCGAACGTCCAGCGTTGCCAAGAGTAACGAGGAGGATGCCATGAGGCAGTCGCTGCAGCAGGACCGTATATCGTCGTAATGGAGGTTGGCTATGAGGTTGGGCGTGATGTACCACCCTGCCTGAGCAATTTGTTTTTTAAACTAACATCTGTCGGGTTACAATTTCCCCAGAGCTGAGAAAGACGATTTTGAAAGAGAATATTTTTGTGCATCCACAGCTTGCTCATGAGTACCACGTGATGCATGGAGAAAGAAACTCAGTCTTTTTCTGGAGCTGGCAGTGACGCATGTTTCTGTTAGAAAAACTCAGAACAACAAACAAACCAGCAAAATCTTAGGGTAACAAAGCAAACGCATTTGTTAGACACTTTGCAAAAACTCTAGACAACCCGTAAAAACTTGGCAGTGAACCTGCGACTGAAAGTTTAAAAAAATGGAGAGGTAAAAAGGTGAAAGGTGAAGAAAGGGTGAAACCTGCAGAACGATCGCGACATCAGCCTGAGCGACGTTGACCGGTAGTGACGTCAGGATTGTGAAGTCTGTGAAAGTAGCTTAACATCACAGACACAATATGTGTTGATGAGTGAATTGATTTCTACATTGTCTTGACTTTTTATTTAAAAGAATCAAAATTTCTCCAGCTGAATAATTAAATTTTACTTTTTTTCCTTTCTCTTTATCTAGTTTATTTCTTTGTTCCACTATTTGTCTTGTATTTGTCTCTTCCTTCTTTTGACTTTTTAATACTTTAGTTCATTTAAAATTTTATTTGTCTATTTTTTTTTCCTTTGAGTCATTCATCCACTCGTTCATTCATTATTTCTTCATTTCGCTCATGCTAATTCAAGTTCTATGAGGGTTAGTGAAAGAACGTGCATTCAGTTGGAGGTAAAACTCTTCAGATCACGTGTGGAGAGTAAATCAGGTCATGTCCCAACGGATGACAAAATACAAATCTCTCCACGTGCACACTTCAGATGCGATCATGTGGCAACTTTCTTCTTCCTCTGGTGATAGTGAGAAGGTGCTGATCTCCATTACAGGTTAGGAGAAGTAAAGTGTCATCAACGAATCAAGTCTTTTTAGTTCGTCTAAGAATGGACTTGCTGGGTGTCAAACATTGACACGTAGGATATATTTATGAACATGTGTTTAGAGTATTTATTTATATTTTTCATATTCTTTCCAATCTCATTTCTTCAGACACTGCCTCTATTCCTAAACTTCCCAGACTGCCTCCAGTCCCAATTTTCCCACACTGCCTCCATTCTGAATTCTTCACAATCTGTCTCCATTCACACTTCTTCCCACTCAAAGCTTTGTCTCCCATGAGTGTTCCCCCCGCTGTCTATGATGATGTCCTGTCGTACCTTATAAACAGCACGTGTTTGTAATTGGCAAAACTTTCACAAGTTATAATCGGTTTGGGAATAATAAAATTTGTCATTTGTCATTGCTCCTCGAATATTTTTGTTCCCTTTTTTTGTCTACCCACTCTGTAATTGTTTGAGTAAGTCCTGTTTCATTTTCAATCCATTTCTCTGTGCCTTCATTCCGTCTGACCCCAAGATGGTCTTGTCTACTTATTGGCTTGTTTTTTCTATCTGATGCTGTTTGTTGTTGTTGTTGCTGTTGTTGTTGCTGGACTTTTAGCCGATCTCTGTGTCTGACTATTGGTCGATTGGTGACTTATTTTCATCACTATACATTAACTCATACATTAAAAGAACACAGTCCAGCGGGTTGCCTAGCAGCACCCTGGCAGATAAGTAACCCTGGCAATCAACAGACCATCCGTTTCCAGGGATTTCCCAGTAAGGAAGACAACACCACAAATAACAAGGACGTAATCACGTAAGAAAGACGTATTGCCGGACCAGTTCGCTTTGCCAGGGATCCGTATTCACTCCCTGAGCTCTTTTCTTCCTTTTTTCTTTTTTTTTTCTTTTTTTTTTTTTTTGCCTTGCCTCTCCCTTTTTGTCGATACCTTTAATTTCTGGCCTGTTTTCCCTGCGACGCCAAAGTACTCTCACAGCGTCATTGTCTCCGTGCAGTGCGTAAAGGAAGCACGTTGGAGGTGACGGAGTGTTCTCGACAGACGATGAAAGCCTGCCCGAGAGAGTGTCGAGAGCCGCTAGTGCCGGCTTCCAGCGCGCAACAGTCATCTGCCATCAATGGGCGCCATGGGTTAGACGCACTTTGCCTCCTTCTTCTGGCCGTGGGGGGAGAGAAAGCCATCGGCTTTTATTTTCCGTTCTTTTCCCCTCTTTTTTTGTCCTGTAGACCCGTTGTCTAAATCCTTGATGGCCTTTCGCGCCTGCGTTTGATGCCCATTGAAAAGAAATAAATTTTCGGCTTGGTGGTGAAGTGGATCGAGTGAAGAACACTTTATGAAAAATTTGCCAAGAGGTTTTTTTCCCAATAAATACAGAACTACAGTAAGAAGGTTATTTGCGTACCTGAATTTATTCTTTTTATTGGTTTGTAGTGTTTATGAGAATCACCCTCCTCCTTCACCTCCTCCTATTCCTCATTATCATCATCTCGTCGTCTTCGTCGTCTATATAATCAGCTAACCAACAAACTAATGGGATTATTCACATGCACCCACGTATCATCCTCTCCGCAAGCGCACGAAAGCGAGGGAAAACGGAGAGAAAGAGAGAAGCAGAAAAACCCTCCCTAAAAATCCTGTAATTGTTTGACTTCAGTGTCAAGTAAATCACATTTTCAGACAATGAATTGCTCTTTAGGCATTTTTTGTTCGATTCTTCTTTGTTTCCATTATAAACACAGCGCGCAGGGGGAGGCGATATTAAGGAATTATTTCCCGTGCAAACAACCCGGTAATTTAGGCGCAAGTGAATGAAGCCAGCTACGGGTGGGCCTGGCGATCACGTGATGGTCAGTCATACGCATGCGCAGGCGAGCTTGAGCCTGACACGTCACTCAAATCAGCAGCGAGGTAAACGGTCCTCCCACAAGTGGCTACCATAACATGTCACTGTTTATCTTGATGTTTATCATTCGTAAAACGATGATTTGCTAAATTTTAGTTCCTTTTTTTTTTTTTTTTTTTTTTTTTTAAGCATAATAATACAACCTGCCCCGAGCGTCTTGTCCTCTGATTGCGAAACACTCGGGTGAGGAAAAAAAATTAAGGTAGATGATGATGTGAAAAAGCGTTTATTACGAGGTTTACCAAAGTGTTTAGAGCAGACCTGGGCAAGGGGCGGCCCGCGGGCCGGATCCGGCCCGCCTCCTGTCTCTGACCGGCACGCCCGCTTGCCCGCCCGCCAGTATATATATACTGTATATACAGTATTGGGTAAAACTGAGTTACTATATTAGTCCGGCCCTCTAAAACCATCCCAATTTCTCATGCGGCCCCTTGGGAAAATTAATTGCCCACCCCTGGTTTAGAAGATGAGTTCTAGAAACGTTTATGTAATATTCAGAGAAAGGTTTTCAGAAAAGTATACTGTGGTGCCCGACAGTAAGCACACAAACACATTGTATAACAGTACATTATATATACTAATATTTATTGGCTGTTCCGCTCTTTCAATATTTGCTTCGTTGCTGTTTATTGGCTGGTTCAGGGAAATATTTGAATATTTGTTGTACTGTTTACTAGGTGTTTTATAGAAAAGATGTCTTGCTGGGTTTTTTTTTCGTTTTTCATTCTCCAAAATGACATTTTGAATAGTGTTACAGAGTATCGACTGGTCCCAGGGTCTGTATGGATACTCGTTGCGATGTCAATGAGTCGGTCAAGTACGTTCTTTGAGGAGTTTTCTATCCATGGCTGCTCCAAACAACTTTGTGAATAGTTGGTTATGCTACTCAGCTCTGTGGGTGGTTCTATTTCCAGGACATACCAGTCCAAAGTCATCACCCCATGAGGATCTAATGTTGATATTTTAGGCAGGTCGATAACTTTTATGGCAGAAAAAGACCATCGACCTTTCGAGAAGGAAGCAAGAGGCATGTGGAGGGAAATTCAGAGTGACACACTGGTTCAAGGCCGGGTGATTACCGATGGCAGCAAACCAGCGAGGAATGTCTGAAAAGTCTTCTGATGGAAAGTAAGAAGAAAACAACGAAAGAACTGTTTACGAATAGTTTTATAAAAGTCGGGGGTCAATGGCTCGTACTCCGCATGCGCGGTGACGCGCTGGACAGAAATACTAACGATGGGGGCGAGGAGTTCAGAAATCACTCAGTAAGGAAGAAAGAAATGCTGCTGCGTAGCAACGGATGCTTGGTACCAAAGTTTATTGAAGGAAACACATGAAAGGCATACAAATAATGATGTCGTCTGGTGACGGACGTGGGTGAAATACGGGGTAGTCATGCCCAGGGGCTGCTGGCTGCATGCCAAAGTCACTAACGCTTCTGTAGTTTGCTTGGCTTCCCAATGTAAGGTCGAGCCATGCAGCCAGCCAGCGGGATTCCAGCAGTTTCTGTAGATCATCATCCAATGTCTTACACTGGTTGTACTCAAACTTTCAATAAGGCAACAATTAAAGACTTGCCTCTTTCAGAAAAGGGGGACATGTCTGGTCATATGAAAGATGAACGGAAGTGAAATTAAAAATATATAGGAATGTACTTTTCAACTAACGCAAGTTTTAATATCGTTTGGAGAAAATTATACATGAAAGAAAAACTATAATGGGTAGAAATGTTAAAAACTTTAAAAAACTGATTTCAAATGATTCATCCGTCTGTAGGAAACCCAGGTAAACTCAAAACTGCAGAAATTTGGGGACTAACAAAATTAACTCGGTAGCAAAATATTCTCGTGATTTACCATCAGACGACTCTTGCATGTTCCCCTCCCTTCTTCAACAACTGATGCTGTATAGTACAATAGGCAGACACCATAAATTGTGATTATTTGCATAAATAAAATGCGTTAAATATCGGTTACACCCGGTATTAGCTATCTACATCAAGATTCTGCAGACAGGCATATCAAATGTTTGTACATGCAGTTGGGTTCCAGACATAAAAATCGTATTATGGGAGAATGGTTCTGGCATTGTCTGGCTCCATCAGGAGTAGGGGACGATAAAATGTTTGTATTAGAATATAAAGATCGTCACCTGCTGTTTCTGCCAAACCAGACATTCAGAAATCAATTTCCTGTTGTAGATAATGTGAAGTAAGACAACTAATTATTAATTGTAACATCGGAGTGGCAGATAAGTGCGCTGGATGAACTTTGGTTAAGAACCTTGGATCTTAATGACAAAAGTTTGACACGGATCCAAAAATAATCCAAAAAGATGGATATCACAAAAGATCTTCACTTTCTAAACATTTGTGAGGCATATGCAATTATTTACAAAAATATATCTTCGAAATACATAACAGAAAGAGATTAGGAAATGTATTGACAATAGAGAATGAAGATTATATTATATCTATAACAAAAAAGAAAATGAATGAAGTTAAACCTCGGTCCATACTGATTTCTCAGCAGACACATTAAAAACCCAAAATTACTCAAAGTTGTTCATTAGGTTATGGTATTATTGTTATAAGAATATGTAAACAGTATTATACATGTACTCATATGTCTGGTTTTATATGATGGTGTGATAATTTCTCATAACGAAGTCTCACGTTCAAACTTAAATAATTTAAACTGTTCGATGTTTCGGACAGATGCTGTAAAATGCGGATTCACAGAACTAGTGGTCAACACTTTACATTTGTTAACTTCCAATTCTTATTTGGAAACTCATGCTCTATACACACATTACAGAAAATAAAAGGATTGGGAAATCTCCCACAAGCTGAGAGCTGTGGTCCAAACTAATACATCCCTGCTGTTTGTTGATTTGCCGTGTTACACAGTCGGTGACCACTTTGTGGCTGTTAATCGTAACTTCCTGAGTTAGGTCTGCGCATGCCCAGTGCCAAGTCAGTCTGGAACAGAAGTTGGCGTCCCAAATCCTCGCCAGGGTCGATGCTTGGCAAATGTTTCCCTGGAGACAACCTGTGACCCCCTTGAGTTGCATTGTACTGTAAGCCTGGCTTTGATTTTTTTTCTTTTTTTCTTTCCTTTTTATGTTGATGTTGACAGGTCTGGGAGGGTGCTAACCACGCTAAGATCTCCGAGGAAGGCGGCAGGAAGTCCTCATGTTCTTGGACATGGATGTTTTCTTAACACGTCTGCATATACTTGATTGCACACGCACACACTCACGCATACGCACACGCTTACGCATACGCGCACACCCCACACCCACGCACTGAAAAGTCATGGTCATCATTTGTAGATTCTTAGGATCATTTATCTCACGATCCTACGATCATTTATCTCACGATCCTACGATCATTTATCTCACGATCGCTGTGTTACCTTCATTCTTCCGACACGGTGTTCCTGGACAAAGATCAAAGCGAAGAGAAACGGACCGTTTCCGCATGGCGGCTTCTACAACAACCTGAAGGTTCAAGATGGATTCCCTGTTTTCTATTCATTATTTAGCGCCAAGACAATGAGCATGGAAGCTTTCTTGTTAATTAATGAAAACTTTCTGCTCGAGTGCGCACGTGAGCGAGGGCAGCGACACGCACCAGTGAGCTGCGGCTTAATTGTCGCCAGTCGTGAGATGGAGAAGAAGGAGGTTGGTCAGGATAGAGCTTGCATTCTTGTCTTCAGCAACAACGACATCATTGTTAGCATTTTAATCCTAAACATCCACACTCTCACTATCCAATTAGAAAGGTACAAAACGGAGAGGAAAGGGTGGAGATATTTTCTTTTTATCTTGTCTTAGAAGTTTGTTGGTTTGTTTGTTTTATAGTTGATTTTTCTTTATTTAACCGATCTTGGTTTGCTTATTGGTTTTGAATTAATTTGTAAGTTTGTTGTTTTGTTTATTTGGTTGATTGTTGTTCTGTTTAATTGTTTATAGTTTGGGGACTCTTGTTAATTCTTGAATATGTCTGTTTATTTGTTATTCATTTGGAATCTTTTAATCTGCTAATACTTTGCTTGCTCGTCTACTGTGTCGTTCATTCTTTCTCCATATTGTTTTTTTTTTTTTGACACGGACATCTTTCTGTCAGCTAGTCGCTTGTTCTCACACACGCCTGTCTGTCCGTTTGCCTCCCTCTGTCTGCCACTTGGTTCTTCTTTCATTTCTTCTTTTCATCGTCTGCCGGCACGTGATACAGCAACTCTGCCGCGTTTTACTCAACACATGAGCCAGCGTGTTTAAAGGACTACCGGAGTGCACAACTTTTTTTTAATGGCTAGACAAAGCTTAGTGCAAGATTCTATTTCTCCACATCGGGATGAATTACCTCCTCCTATCCGTTTTCGAGATACACGTTGACTTCCATCACCAGACATGGAAAAAGTTCAAAAGTACAGACGATGGCATTGCTAATGTAGATGTTTATATACACATTTACGTTGTGAAAGCTTCACACCGTGGGAAAACTGGCATCGTATGCTAATTAGGTCTATCTGTGTACAAACGTGACGTCAAGAAATATATTTTTTTTGTGGGGGGGGGGGGGGAGGCCGGTATCTTGGAAAGTTAGTATCTACACAGATTTGGGGACACCACATCTCGCACGGAGCTTTACTCAAAGGACACCACCTTCAATCACGTGACAGGACTCTGACAAGACGACATGAGAACAGGTCCCCAGCCCTTTGGCGAGCTTCTAGAAAAACACTTCTTCGGGACAGTGACACGCTTGCGAACGTCACCGCCAGAAGATTGGGCGATCGTGAGGTGCTTGTCAAAACCAAGGGGGAGGGACTGAGAGGAGGTGGGGGAAACCTAACAGATCTTACGAGTGATTCAAGGACAGAAGGATGCAAGATGGTGGAAGGAAGAAAGTTGCAGAAAAACCTAGTTTTTTGGTGTTAAAACAACTTCACACTCGAGTAAACGTAGAGATTTCAGAACAGGGCTGGCACACGAGCGAGTGTTTTCTCCCACAGTTCTCGAACGTTCGTCTGAATATGTAAGTGGATGGTGGTCAGGGCTCAGCAGTTCTGTGCGCCAGGTCAGTGCGTCTACAAACGTATCTGTGAGAGAGATTGAGGAATCAATAGGGAGGTGCGAGATGAGATCCAGGCTCCAGACTGGGGCAGACAGCAAGAGCGGGCCATGAGATAGGATGCAACTCTCTCCACCCTTGTCCCATAAGTCAAAAGAACAACACGGAGCCGCTGCGGCCAAACTTTCTCGGACAAATGGCGTTGGCCGCTTGGATGTAGCCACCAGACATGTCGCTTTTGGCTTCATCTGAAGTGTTTATTTTTTCTGACTATCCACAGTCATTTATTTATTCGATTTTTTTCCCTTCCATCTACGATAATAATTTTATGCTTCAGCAGACGCAAAAAATGAAGATGATTCTTTTTTATAATCTTCCTCTCTCTTTTACACACACACACATACACACATACACACGCGCGCGTACACATGCATACTCGTTTTCCTTCCTTTCCTGAATGCATTTATAGATAGCTAGACGGATGAATGGATCGATGCAAGTATATATGTATCTGTAAATGTATCTACATGTTCCTGTATAGCTGTCTAAAGCATTTATACGGAAGACCGTATATATATATTGAGTTTGATGGAAGTTGCATGTAACGCCACGTTGTAAGACAAACAGTTTCTGATAGCAACAGAAGCATACTAATGAAAAGTTATCTGAACATATCACGTGATTGCTGTCCTCCCTTTGACGGTGAGTCCTCAAGTGTGTGTGAAACATTTATGAAAGACAGAAAGTACAGAGACTACACCAGCAGCCCTGGTGTCACCCACCAGCCAACACAGAATGGTCTGTGTTTACAAGGCCACACAAATAACGCCTCTTGCGCCTACAAATCACTGATCAGGGAGTAGGGAACACCAGCGGGGCTTTTAAATGATGGCAAATGATCCGAAGGGGCGTCGGGGACTCTTCTGATGTATGCCTTACCTCCCCCTCTCTTCTGAAATCGCCTTCACCCTCAGCGAAAGTTGAAACTTTAGAGTCTAGACCGTTTTGCACAGGCCAGCAGGTTTTGCTGACCCCCCTTTGATGTGATTTCCCTTATTGGTTTCTTAAAGTGGGGTCGTTCGCACGAGCATCAAGTTACAGTTGTATTCGTGCTACAGCGAGAGAGACAGAGAACGAAAAAAAACGAGAAAGAAAGGAGAGAAAAAGAGAAAAAGAAAGAGAGAAGGAGAGAGAAAGAGAAAGAAAGAGAAAAAAATGTGGGAGAGAATCTTCAAACGCGTCACAGATAACTGTCTTTTTCGCTAGATCATCCTTACAATGTCAGTTCCACTCCATTGGCAACTTCCCGAAAAGTCCCAGCCTAGTGCCATGAGTATTTATCTTTTTTTTCTACAACTTTTATCCATTTCCCTCCTCTCTCCCTTGCTCCTTCCGAGGATCCCCTGCCTTCCCGATGGGCCTTGCGGTCTCGCCAGGTCCCGCCGAGACCACATCATCATGGTGAGCTGCTCTCCACTCATGGACAGGTCCACTTTCAAGGCGTCTACCGTGTTTTCATTGTCTGTTTCTGCTTCGTCCACTTTTCTTCTCCTTCCTTCCAGCCTTCAATCGTCTTCCTTCATCCCTGCTTCTTATTTTTTCAACATGGGCATAGACCGATATCAACAGCAGTGTTTGAGTATTCAGCTTTTTAAAGCAAGGAACGAAACTGTGGATATCTTGTACACAGAAGTACATAATTACTACCTGTGTATATATCTTTACATCTCCTCCTCGCTAAGCCAGCTACATCTTTTGATATTGCAGTAGTCTAGTAGCTTAGTATATTTTCTCTTTTTAGGGGGAGAGAACGATTTGGAGATTCATGTTCTGAGTAGCCAACCATCTTTGCAAATAAGACACCCCATTGTACCTGGAAATCTTAATTTATTTTATAGATGGACTATTTACAAATACAGATATCACAAGTCTGCGATTTTACGAATACATTTTTGCCAAATCCTGTGATCTACCAAACTCCAGGCTAAAAGCCAAATCTTGTGTAAAAGCGACCTTGCTAGCCTAATCGTACCAAGGTTATCTCCCACGACGTTTTGCTATTATTTCCCCTTCAGGGAGCTCTTCAGGCCGCCGATATATGCGTCAGTTGTTGCCCTTGTGGGTGCTTTTCAATCTGCCAGTCCAGTATATTACGTTAGTGTATATGTTGATGAATATGGCGACCAGTGAACTGGCTACTTGCGAAACTCTTATCCCATTAATTCTGTATAACACCAGTGCACTCACTCCTGGGTTTACTTGCAGAACTATTTCAACAAAATAAATAGTGTCCATGTGTGTGAAAGATTAATTATTTTTATTATTAAACAATCAATTACACACGCGCACACGTATAGTTTGTTTTACACAAATTTTTACAAATGACCAAAACATTCTACACTTCTGAGTTTATTTACGGTGAATAGATTGAAAAGCCAGACTCGTGAGAAAAATCTTCTGGTTCCAAGCACAATGTGCCGTCAGTTCTCAAAGTAATACGTCCCTATAGCACCTTTACTTTCCCATCACAAACAAACAAACAAACAAACTTCTGGACACCGACGTTCGCCCACTTTCTCTCCTTTGAGAGAGTATTGTTGTAAAAACTACATATATATATATCCTCCCCCCGTTACTGCTCAGTTTTGTCTCAAACGATAAAAAGTCTGAGAAAGTTGGATTCTCTCAATCAATAATGCACAGTCACCTTAGAAAGAAAGAAAATATTTGAATGTAGCAAACTGTCCAGAGCTTCAAACCTCTTTGGGCAGTGCGTACTGAATCATGTAAAACATTGTTTGCTTATCCAGAAGAGACTTCCGTTTGTTCTTTTGATTGTTTGCGTCCCTGAGAAGGAAAGCCGCAGGGTGTTCACAGGGGAGGTAATTTATACATACATAAAAACGTCCGTTGTTATTGATTCCTGCCTCGTGGGTTATCTCGCAGCCAAAATTGTCACGATTATGATTTGTCTTTTTTTTCATCGAATGTGGCTGTTACGAGATAACCGGTGCCAGTCCGTGCCCTCAGAGATCCATCCTGTCTTCCTCAGTTACACAGATAGGTAATTATGACGAAGATAGACAACACTGGACAAACTCCAAACAGTTTTCCCATGACAGTACCTCGTCCGCATCCCTAAGGGAGAGGATGTCGGGCACATGGCACTGTTCTCAATGTATGAACAGCCGATGATATATCTTTGGCTTAGAAGGAAGTTTATTTATTTTTTGTCTCGAAGTAGAAATGTTTATTCAGCACTTTCATTGTCTTTCTCTATGTGAATTGTTTGTACAGCAGCGCCATTGTATGTGCAGACTAAATGACATACGCATACAAATTCTCGTTTTGATAATCGGACAGTTGCTGATCTTTGAAACCGTGACTCACAGCAAAATTTGTTTACATGAAGAATAAAACTTGTGTTTATTCAAAAAGTACAGAATGTTTTCATGCAAAGGTGAAATCTCTTTTAAGCTAGGGAGAAACCCCATGTTTACGCAAAAATGAAAAACTATTTTATACAAACTAGAAAACATTTGTTAATGCAATTTTGAAAGTCATGTTCAAGCAATTTAGAAAACTTTATTGACAATGGGGCACCCCGTGGTGTAGTGGTTAAAACACTCGATTGTCACCACTTCAGAGGATGTGGGTTCAGATCTCGTCTCGGGACACTCTCTGCATACTACACCTGTTTGTAGGGCTGGGCGTAGGAGGTTTTCTCCAGGTACTTTCTTCTCATCTTCTTTTGAACATAGTGAGAAATCACCTCAAGGTGGAAGCGTTTTCCTGCTAAATCAACCAACGTGTTGACATAATGATGAAAACCGATGATAATGCAGAGGAGAAAACCCTTCATGAAACCCTTGCAATACACACAAAACGAAACCCGTGTTCAAGCGACAAGAAAAACTGTTTTTATTCAAAGCAAAACCCATGTTTTATACAAAGAAAAAAACACATAAAAGAAAAAAATATTTAAACAAGTCAAAAAAAAATGATCACACCAGAAAGAAACACAGTTTTACACAACTGACGCAAGTAGGATGGAAACATTTGCACAAGAAGGAGACATGTTTACACAAAGAAAAAACACGTTTGTTCAAAGCGAAAGTTCAAATTACACAAAATAAATAACTCACGTTTATGCAAAGTGGAAAATTCATGTTTACAAAAAGAGGAAATATTTCAACAAAGAGGACATAACCATGTTGACACAAAATGCTTCAATACACGAGTTCTTTCTTTCTGGCAGTGAAACCCTGTGTAAATAGTTCTACGCTTCGCCTTGCAATCTCAGTGATAGAAACCAACATCAACACAACTGTATTAATTATTCCACTTTGATGTACTCTGGTTGCCATCTATTTCTCAAGCACTTGCGACCTCACAATTTTTGAATATCTGATGTCAACTAATCTGCCATGTTTATTTTTTTACGACGGACTGCCAGAGACTATTAACGCCCCAGCAGGGAGCAACCACGGATAAATAAAAAAAGACCAAAAACAAAAATCAAAAATCAAAAGAGCAAAACAACAGAAAGAAAACAGAATTGAAATACTTTCGTTCGTCCTAAAAAGGTCGTCCATAGCGGGGATCAATGTTCGCGCAAAATGCAATTGTAGATGGTTAAGTGTCGGAGGAATCATTGCAAATGAATGAGGAAACCGACTTTCACACAAAGGAAGTAAAGGGTAGAGGATATAAATAAGAGAAAAACGCAAAGTTTTGAAGGAAAATATCGGATCCAGGTATCTAATTTCATAGGTATATGCTTGGAAAACAATGCTGTCCTGTTATTTAAAACCAAAATAAAAACATTCGTAATAAGAAAGCTTGTTGCTCTTTTTCCGACATTCATTTCTTTAGTGTTGCTTTGCAAAATTTTTTTTAAAAAGGAAGTATTATTGCTAACAACAATCCACGTACTATTTGTCCACCTTCTAAATCTTTCTTTTATTTTTCTGTCTATTGACTCGTCCTCCTGCTCGTCTTCCTCTGAAGATTCATGGAACTCTTAATCCTTACTGTTTGTTCCCTGGTTCCCCTTTGATCTTCTGTTTGTCCTTCGTTATTTGTCTGCACGGTTGTTTATCCATCCGTTCTTCGTGTTATGTCCATGTCTCGTTCTTGAGATCTTCTTCATGACCGTGATCAGGTGCTAGATAAATCGCATGTTTATTGTTATTTTATTATTATCGAAGAAAGAAACGAAGTCGATCATTAATTTCAAACAAGTAAAAAAATTGTGTAGCGAAGCTGATAAAATAAATGTGCTACAGAATACTTAGTTAATCAAGCTCTTGCTTACTTTGTCCTGTCAAATGAAGTCCATGTCAGCCATGTGGAAACGTGGCAAAGTCAGTGAAGTAAAAATCTTTGAGAAAAATCTTCACTGTTTATTTTTGTTTGGTAGTGCATCTTATAATGGGTAAAAACAAATTAAAATTAAGATGCTTCGGAGTAAAAGTTCACAAAGTCTATGAAATATCTTTCGCAATCAGTCGAACTCTTCCTCTTACCCCAAGGTTCTTCGTCATCATCCATCCACTTCGGTTATGTTTACCACGGTGTCATCATTCGGTGACGCTTGTGTTTCTTTGTAGTCTGCCTCACACTGTTTGATGATAATGACGACGACGATGATGATGATGACAGCTAAGGTCATCTATATTCATCAATGGTACAACAATGTTTCTAACATCTGCGTTTTCGACAACAGACGTTTTCTGATCCACGTTTATCAGACGGGTGAGTGAGTGGTAGCCAATGTCATCAGACCCTACACTTCAGCCTCGCAGGTTTTTGCAAATAGAAAAGCAAAATCCAAAAAGTCGGCGAGCCCATCCTCATCTGTAAGTTTCCAGTACAAAGGGAGGCTCAGCATGGCCTCTTGGGAAAGTCTTTACATCATCACACGCCATCTTTGTGGTATGGATCGTGAAAAATTGAGATGAAAATGTCGAGAAGATCTTATCACGGTTAGTTTTTTAATGTTGTTTTTATTAAAGAATGTTGAATCTCTTCTATCTTTGACCAACAGAAATCAAAGTAAAGGCTATCAAGGAGACTTCATTTTCGAATAGTTAGCTGTTTAACTTTGGGTAATCTATCAAGATGGCGTCTTGCCTTGGTCTCGGTGAGTAACTATCATATCAGCTGAAACCCTCTAAGATGAAAAAAAAACCTACAGAGAATCATTAATGGCGTCTGTGAAACTTAAGGACAGGAAAGGAGGTTAAAGTAAATAATGTGTTTCAATGCACATCCGCGAAGCTAGTGCCATAAAATAATTATTACTTTAAAGTACTCACGTGACAAGGTAACATGTAAACAAGACATCGAACTTTTTGCTCTATTTAATAGAAAAGGTGAACATAGGAGGAACAAACGAAAAGTTTTCTTGACGATTGAAACACCTAGACAGAAAAAGAGAGAAGAGAACAGATTGAGTGGAAAAATAGCGAAAGAAAGAGAGACAGGGTAGAGGGAATTAATGTTTTATATCCTCCGCAACTAAGACTATATCACGGCAAAGCAGTCAGCTATGTTACAAGCAGAGAACGAGAGAAAGAGAACGACAAAGCAGGGAGGGAGACATAGAGAAAGAAAGGAAAGCGAGAGAATAGTTGGAGGATTGCAAGGGAAGGGGGAAGAAAGTGATCTGTGCACTTTATCAAGCATTTTCCAAAAAAGTTTGTGTGGCTGCGGATGGTCTAATTGCTCAATAAACTAGCAGCCATTCACCGATGTCGTGCCGCCAGTCCGCTAAAAGCTCATCGAAGCAGACGGCAGCGGCGCGCACCGGACGCTGCATGCGAATGGCGTGCTGCACACGTCGCTGATTTGTTTCTCAGCCCCGCCGCCCCGCCGCAAACCCGATCTCATGATCGTGGGCTGTAGCAGCAGCAACCGGGCCCGAGTGTTGTCGACCATGACGATCGATTCCCACAAGCGTTTTCTTTCTCCCTCCCTTCCTCCAATCCTCCCTTCCTCCCTCTCTCTCTCTCTCCCTTCCTCCCTCCCTCTCTCCCTCTCCGCCTCCATCTCCCTCCCTCTTCATTCCTCTCTCTCCCTCCCTCTCTCTCTCCACTCCCCTGCCGCCCACTCTTCCTCCAACCCTCTTCTCCACCACTCCTCTGTCCATCACTCTTTTTTTCCCCCGTTGCAATTGCTCCGCATTATTCGCGTCTCACTTCAGTAATTCGTGCAGAGCGTAATTTGTTTTTATAGCCAGGACTACTTTCGTGGAATTATCGCTAATCTGTAGGAAAGAAATGGAGCAAAAGATGGAATGTTAAGGCGTAAATAAAAATGCTGTCAGGAAACACCTGCAACACTTGCTCACCTGCAGAAAGCTAAAAATGTTTCTCTACCTGGATACCTGATATTGTTGACTTGTTTGTCTGCTTTTCTGCACCTGCTTGAAGTTTGAATCATCGTACATCTCTTTTTTTCTCCGCAATGTTCTTTGCTTACACATTGATGACCAGGTGTAGGGAGGTGTGAATATTATATTATCTTGTAAAATCTTTTCTCAAATGTTAGTTTTTGTCAATTTTTTAAGCCTTGAAATATTTCCTCCTTTAACTTTCGTATCAATCTGGTTATTGTAAAAAGTTTTGTTTGTGAGAAATTTTTGTAGAGGTTGCTGTCCCCGAAATGCCATTTAACAACAAGAATGTAAACAAGTTCTCTAGAGGATGCTGCAGTCTTGGTAGAAGTGCAATATCTGAACGTCTTTGTGCAGGTTTCCGCACTTTCCTCGCACGAGGAACCCGAGCGTTAAAGGCGATGAAGCAGATGACATACTAAAGGAGATTAGTGATGTAGATACACTCCGGTCGCCGAAATTTTGAACATTTTGCCGTCTCCTCGTAGCCATCCTTTCGATAAATCCTGACTTTGTCTTTTCAAACGAGGTCCTAAGACACTTGTCGCAATGGCAACGAGGCTCACTGTCTGCTGTGGATATGTTCCCCTATCTGGGGCTGTAGTCATGAACTGAGGGTCAGTCATTGTTTCCAGGGCAAAAAAAGGTAAATGTTTTGTTTTTGTACGGACAATGCGATACCCAGACTCCGTGGACACTAGTTCAAGCTTCATCACCCCAAGGCATCTGCCACTGCTTTATAACTAAGCCGGGAATAAAACATCATCTGTGGGGTCTGGACACCGCTTTGTAACTTCGGAAACAAGAAGGTTTTCCTTAGGTTCCACGTGTTACTCCAGGGCAACAACCTACCCCTGATTCATAACTCTGGACCCTACACCTGTCTCGTATCGTTGGTGTTGGTTCTGACGGTTCAGACTTTTGTTCTTTCTTCTATGCTTTCCAAATTTCTTCCCGAAAAATGTCCTGCCCTATGATTTGGACATCCGTATCTTTTGTGGTTTGCCTCTTGCTGTGTTTTAATAACCATGAGTGGTCCAGTCCAAACTGCTTATGTCATTCTGTTAAAACATTGTCAGTCGCGGCTTTTTTTTATCTCCCTTGCGGCGCTGCAGCAGCCAATCAGGCGGACCATGTTGGCCGCTTAGTCTCCCCCGTGCTTTTGTGTCGGGAGGAGAACGGCGGTTAATTGCCAGCCATTTCAACAACGTTTGCAACCCGCAGGACATTGCAGCAGCTAGCAGGGAGCTGACAGGAAGTGCACGTTGTTGTAGCCTCGCTTTGGGGCGGCTGCAGGCAAGATGGCGACCGCATGACACCACGTTGCAGAGTGTGGGAAAAAGTTGAGAAATTCATGAGTGAGAGAGAGAGGGGGAAGGAGAAAGAGGGTGAGAGAGAGAAAGAAGGGAGCAGTTTAACCCGATGGTGGCGCAGAGAAGGCAGTGAAGAAGCTGAGCACGTTAACCCTCAGGCCGTGTCTTCATCTCGCGACCATTTGCAGTCTCAACCACAGTCGATCCTCTGCGAACTGGTTTCATGTTCGTCGATGATCAGGATTTCGATTCTTAATTTGTCCAAAAGCTACAACTGGGGGATCGAAAATGGCTGCTCCCAAATGGCGTTTTGCCAAGTGTTTTGGAAGCAATATGCAAGGGGCTCCAATGACATCGATGCGACCTTCACAAATTAATAAAAAAAATCATCGCAGTCAGCTCAATGTTACCGAGGGCTGGCTCGTTTGTCTTTTCCTCTTGAATCCTTTCTTCAGCTTTTTTGATTCGAGAGCTGACATTTTCTGGTCTCTTTCAATACGAGAGCTCAGCCAGTCACAGGCACAGATCGAGGAGCAAACAATAGGTTTTGATGCCAACGTTTGGGATCCTGTTTTTTTAACCCTGAACTTAGTTTAGCAATGATCGAACTGGGACCTTGCCTCTCCTCCCCCCAGTTTCCTCCGTGAGGGGAGTGATGCCGAGCACTGATTCAGCTCATTCACTTGAAGCAGGTTCAAGATGGGAAGGATGGTCAGATTAAGATGTGGCTTAAGAGACGTCCACATGATGTAAACAGCCCAGGGACAAAAAGACTGATTCCTTCGCGAGAAACCGTCTACTTTCCTCTCCTTCTCAAAATTGCCTCGTCATCTAGACGACACGGCCTGATGGGAATAAATGCCGGGAAATTTCCCAAGTGGACAGGACATAACGGCCATTTGTCGGCTACAACTTACAAGCGGCAGAAGAGGATACCCAGGCAAAGTCGTCTGCAAACATCAACGCTGAGATGAATGTTGAACCGAGATGTCGAGAATGTCTCTCAGATCTCATTGTTGTCGACGTGTCCGCAAGGAAATCTGCCGTTTGTTGCCAAATTTTGCGATGTACCGAATATTGGGCTTAGTCCCAGACCAGACAAACTCCAAGCGATAAAGCGAAATTACACAGGCTTCATACTGCTACCCGCTTGTCCCATCTGTTGAATTTCTTATCCACCCTGAAACAACAGAGTCCAGATCCTTATGTTGCAAGGTGTTATTTTTATATGCCAGTAAAAATGAAAACATTCGTTCATACATCCATTTATAGATGGATTCAAGTACCTATCCTTAACATAATTGCTCTCGTCCTATACACCCGCATCAACTGTTGCGCAATTTTTTGTAGTTTTTATGAATTAAAAATGTTTGTTCCTGTTCGTATGGCAGAATAAGATATCGTGACATTATCATGTTACCGGTATTGACGGTGTGCGACTAATACCCGGCCACCAGACAGATTAGTTCCAATCCATTAACCTTCGAGCATGTGAAGTATCATGTTCCGTGTGTCTGTATGTGTGCGTGTGCGTGTGCGTGTGTGTACATGTTTGCCTTCTTGCGATAAAACAGACGCAAAATAATGTGTACAATAAGGAACACAATTAAAGCAATTATTGTTTTTTTCCTTGCATTGTCCACATCATGAAGACAGATCGAAGAAACCGTCCTGACATGCATCTTGCACTTCACTAAAAAAAAAAAAAAAAAAAAAAAAAAAAAAA
>SRHC01001755.1:57500-62132 GCA_004794325.1 Pomacea maculata | reverse complement strand
GAAAAAAAAAAAACACACAAAAAGAAAGAAAGAAAAACTTGCATGAAATGTGCAACTGAGACTTTAGTAGACTAACCATTGTTACAAGAAAGAAAACCTGAGATTTTCTTTGAAGCCGTGAGTTTATGTCTAATTATTTCCACAAGTCATCGGAACTCACGTCGCTTATCACGTCTGCTATGCAGAAGCACACGTCCTTTTCTTCCATGGAGAAGGAGAGAAAGGTGTCCGAAGAATAACATTCACGGTCGAGAAAAAGAACAGATGTAACATGACACCGCCATAAAAAGCTAACCACAGTGCAAGGTCTAGTTACCTAGTGTAGAGCCGGGCAATGACAGGGGTCCACTTAACGATCTGGCGGAAGAGCGGAGTAATAATTTGCCCAAAGCGTTCTTGCGCCAGAGTTTTTCTTCCTTTGCTCTCGTTCCTTAAAGGGTTGTCTTTGATCCTCGCCAGTGTTCGGTCCGCAACGGACATCACGCCATCGCAGACCACGTGACAGAAGCTTTTTTACGGGCCGAACGCTGTCAACATCACTTTGCCAAGCGATGCCGTCCTTGCCGTCTCGCACTCTTTTGGCAGCGGTTAAGTCTACGAGCCCTCGTGCAAAACGTGGACCATGGACCTTACTCCCTTTTATTTTTTTTTTCTCCTTGTGAACGAGGATGCTGGGAGTCTTCCGTTTGCGAAGATTAAAGCTAATGAGTCGTGACGTACCATGCAAATTTAATAACTTGTGTTCTCGTATAGTTTCCACCCGTGGATTGTGCGAAAAGAAGGAGAAAACATGGAAAAGGAGGAAGGAAAACTTTTGAGCAAACCTTCTCACTCGACAGAACTGAACCGTACACAGCCTGGGTCCCCCTCGTGCACGACACACAATTTGTCTCTGAGCTAACTCCGAGATGATGGTTATCATGCTGCTAGTTGCTAGCTAACTCCGAGATGATACTTAGCATGCTGCTAGTTGCTAGCTAACTTCGAGATGATACTTAGCATGCTGCTAGTTGCTAGCTAACTTCGAGATGATACTTAGCATGCTGCTAGTTGCTAGCTAACTTCGAGTGGGAGCAAAGCCGGTTTTCACACACACACACATACACACATACACGCACTACAAACAGACACTAACACTAACACTCACTGTCTTTTTGAATACCTGGCTATTAACTGGCAGCTTGGCAGTGGACTGTCCAATTTAATATTTTAAAACTTGGAGCAATCTGCTCAACACATTTGCAAATAATTTTATGTCCAAATCCATTAAGATAATCAGTTTTATAGAAGCACACTACTCAACACAATTTTAGAAATTTCAAACCTAAAACTGTTTTAAATAAGATAAAATCGTATAACCCAGAATTTCATTCCCTTCAGCACATTTTTCGTCGGCGTTTGTGCAACGCATCCAAATGAGACAGGAGTTTGGGGGGAAAATTGCTTCTTTAGAGCTGGTTTAAAGTTGTAGAAAGATGCTGGACCATAATTGTACAGTTGTAATACCACAAACCCTGACAAGACTGCTGCACCGGGCATCTGCCACAACTCAAACCTTGCAAGATTCGTAAAAGAATAGTCATGGTCGTTAAGTCCACTTTATTTTTCAACGACTTGACACCTTTCTCCATTCTACGATATCTATCCTAATTTCTCAGTAAACCCCAAACTGTAGCATAAACCCGTTTATACACGTATGCACTGACCTCACCCTTGACCCTTGATACCTGTACACACGGGTAAATGACAGGTTATAATTAATTTAATTTTTCGTTCAGAGGCACTAACGATTCTTCCGGTTCCGGCTGAGAAGAGATTGACGTTAGTTGCAGGCTGAGATCAACAATATATTCTCCATGGCTGCAAGGAAACTGCAAGAGTATCGAGTTCAGGGCTGCTTTGAAAGGCCAGTCATGTGGAACGGCACGTGACGCGGGTCATTTGAGGTCAGGAGATATTGGCAGCTGCTCAGCGGGTGGGAAATCATCGAATTTGTTAGGTTTGCGAGTGTAGGAGAGTCTAGAGTGGACAATACCACCCGATTAGCCTTATTGACAGTCTTTATATTACATAAACATGGAATGGCAGACACTACTGTGGACTGTCTCGCTTCTACCTGTTCGCATCCTCAGTCACGTGACTACCAGGGTGTTATAACTGTTCAACAAAGTATTCTAGTGTTTTATTTACTACCTTTCGAGGATTTAGTACAAATGGTGCCTCGGATGAGCTGTGCTTAACAAACAATGCAATCTAAGCCCGAGGCATTAAAAACGAGAGAAGTGATACATTAGTTGAGGTCAAAGGTTATCCGCCTTAGTAATTCTTCTAAACTAGGCATCAATGCAGGCAATCATAGCTGATGAAACAGAGAAGAAACCACTTTGTTGATTAAATTGGTATTTAGAAATGAAATATTTATCGAGCATAAATATTATTTACAGTTTTTGTATTTATGTTCATTTCCCATTTCGTATTTTTTCTCTCTCTTTCTCGCTCTTTCTCTCTTTTGTTTTTGTTATCGATATCGTTGTCAGTTGTATTTGTGTGAGTAGTCTGATGGCTTCACATTCATTCTTCGGTGTTCGATAATATCTCCGTCTCTGTTTCCACAAAATAATGTTTCTTTCTCACTCTTTCACTCTTCATCATTCTTTCTCACTTAACCCTATTTCCTATTTCTTTTCTTTCCTCCACTTTCACTTTCTCAATATTTCTCTTACCGTCTATCCTTCTCTATTTTTCTCATTTTATCCCTCTCTCACTCTTTCTCGCCCTTCATTCATTCTCATCTTTTCAGTCTTTCTCGCTCAATCTGTGTTTTTTCCCCTCACTTTCTCATATCATCTTTCTTTCTTTCTCTCTCTCTTCTACCATGCAGAAGTAGCACGAACATCTGTACATGTCTCCACACAAGCCTGTCTCACTTGCCGTCCATTTAGCCGTTTGATGAAATTCTTTTGAAGTCGAAGTGATGATCCGTGGTTTCTGCCACTCCGGCTGTGACGTTTCGGGCAGAGTTGTCTTCGCCTGGTTGTCAGAAGACTGCATCACGTGACTCTGGCCTTTCAAAAAAGTAACCCTTTTAAAACTACTTTTAAGCAGTTCAACATTTGATTTGGTCTCAACCGAAGGAGTTTACACTACTGAGCTTGTTTCTGAAATGTTAGGTTGAAACACACAGGCGCTGACACGAAATAACAATTAGTGGCAACGGGTTCAAATCCATGTCAGCTGACCGTTTTATGTGTTTCTCATCCACTTTTCCCGAACTTTTGGAAAGTATTGAACATCGTGGTTGACGTAAATGACTTCTGAATATCATTTACTCCATTATTTACAATTTAGTGCCCACAATCCTCCGAGTATGGTTCCACAGTTCTCGAAGATACACGGAAAGACCTCACAGCTGTCTCTTGGAACTCAGCAGTGCGGAGATGTGGGATTGGGGTAGAGAGAGCATTGCCTCAGTTTTATTGCATCATTTTGTGTCAGAGCGACTGACAACACATTTATTTTTATATAATCACACACCAAGAACACTAAAAGACAAGCATGATTACTGGAAGCTGTGAAAACGTTTTTACAGACTGAAACGTGAGATGTCGCTAAGGTACGGCAGACACACAGCAAAGATGGTTCAGGATGTGACCTCCACGTACATCCGGGCTAGTGCAGTTCTGTCAGGCAAGCATGAAGTGCAGGTGAGAGAGAGGAGAAAGTACACCTACCCTCAGAGTCTACCCTCGGAGATTAAAGCAGGATGCAGAGTAAACCAAGGATATCTGTCCACCCATTCATGTTGCCTTACCTCTGACTCATGCCTGCAGCCCCAGCATCGACCTGAAACGCTAACCCTGGACTAACAGCAAGGGAAGCTTAAAGTTGTTCGATAATATAGGAGGTTATTCGACGCGTTATTTCTTTATATTCATTTAATTCCTAAATTGTTTCTTATTCACTTCATGAATACCACTCCAGCATCATATATTCTCATATATTCTTGCTCCAACACATCACTTTACATAGCGAAAGCTTCTGAGATCCTCGCTAGGGGAACTGGAATAGTTCCAAATGGGAAAATCAACATTTGTGGAAGGCGACCTAGTGTGAGCACCGAGTGAAGTTTGCTCTAAACTTGTGCAGGGTGAATAGGATATGCGTGGTGTACAGTGATTCAGTCTGTGACCTGTGCTTTGGGTCGCATTAGAGGAAAACAAACACTTGCAAGTGTGGTCACGGAAAAATGGAAAAGCGAAAGGGTATGCTGATGAAGGTTTTCCTAATTATAAGAGTTCAAAGCAGTCATCATTAGTTAAACGCCTGTTTTCCTTAGAGCATGTCACCAATTAAGTAAGAATCAGCTGTCCTGGGTTCAGATCTCGTTTCGGGCACGCTAAGTTTTTTTTTTCTCTGCGTGGAGCATCTGTTGATAGGGCTTGGTGTTTGGCTGTGATATAACTAAAGCTGCTCGCTGGGCGGGAACCAACGATCATTTTGAACCAACGATTATTCCTTCCTCATCTTTTTTTGATAGACAGATGGACTAATGGATAAATCGACTGACTGAAAGACAGGTGGACTGATAGACGGACAGATAAACTGATAAATGAATTGGCATAGCAAAACGCA
>SRHC01001755.1:0-52500 GCA_004794325.1 Pomacea maculata | reverse complement strand
GAAAAGGGTTTTTAAATTGCTTTTGTTGTTGCCAAGCGATCAGGAGGGTGCTTATTTTGCTATTTGTGGATGATCTGTGAGGGGTGAGAAGGGAAAGAGAGAGAAAGACATAGCCATGAGCTGTTGGAAGAGTGAGGAGCAGGCCTGTCCAAAGTATTCGTCGTTTAAACGTGCACTTAGGGGTTTAGTATACTAGGGTGGTCATAAGAAATGTCTTGCTCCTTAGTGTACCAATGGTGGTCGGGTATCAAGGCAAAGCGACCAAAGTAAACACTCATTGACCTTGCTGCAAAAACTAGTGACATGATTTTTGAGTGGAATTGTTTATCCCACTATGAATAGTACAAGCACATCTACGCCAATCAAAATATATTTCGATATATTTCAATACTCACTTAGGGAAGCTCTTGAGGTGTTATGTTAAGAAAAAAAATGTGTGTTCTGCGGTGAGTGTAACGAAAACTGAAAAAATAAATCCGTCTTACAAATCGAACCAACAACCAAAGACCACATAAAAACCGTTTCAATTTCGTTTAAGGTTTTTTTTTTAATTTTATTTTTCTTCCTTCTTGTGTTTTATTTCAGTTGTTTAACTACTGCATGAGGTAGAGTTGGGATTAGGGTTAGATTGGGCGAAGGTTAGGGTTAGGGTTAGTCCCGGAGTTAAAGTGTTACAGTCTGGACAGTGCAGATTGTTCTTCCTTCTTTCTTAACCCCTAGGTGTCCACGCAAAATGTCTTCGACATTATGTAACTACTAGCATGCCACTGACTTATCTCTTCCTTTCATAAATATGTCCATGTCTCTGAACCTTGTAAGGACGTTGTCGTTGTTAATCTTCGTTATGGGTATCTGTATGTCCAAGCCATCTTGGGTCGGAATATTAAAAGGTTTATTTGTCCAGCCTCTCCAACGCAAAAGCTACGTCCACCAGCAAGGATTGTAAAGGGACAGCAAGGACATGCTATGCAGTGTTGGATGAACAGAGCTACAAAAACACTTTTTTTTCCTGACAAACCACAAAATCTTAGCGTTTATTTGGAGATAAGCTTTTTTTTCAAAAAACAAACGTGGAAGTTTCGCGGGCCTGAGCGTGATTGATGTAAGCTAAAGCAATGGCCTGTAAGTGTAAAAAGCTTTTGAGAAGAATGGGATGGTGGACGGAGTAAGAAGACAAGAAGTCGGAGAAAACGATAAGGAGGGGGGATCGGGCCGTAATGTGTTATCAAGTCCATCTGGCCACGAGGGCTCAAGATCTCTGCCACGTATTAATCACGTGACATTTTTCTTGCCAGGCACTTTTCCGTCTCCAAAGAATTCAAAGCAGATTGCACTTGACGCTGCAGCAAGGTCGCCATTTCCCGCAGGTCTTTGTTTTCTTTCATCCTGTCCCACCCCTTCCTTCCTGCAATGAAACCACCTGCTTCCTTTTCTTGTTTTTCCTTGACGCTCTTCCTTTCGGCATGGTAATAAAGGGTAAGAGATGTTAAATTGTGGGTATTTTCAGGGGCAAGCACTCGCTTGTCACCATCGACTTGCGTGCGGGGATGAAAGAAAGGTGGTTCGGACCCCAGGGACGGCGGTTTAAGAGAGGCGTGTTAATATTCCATCGAAGAGTGGGTGGAGCCAAGGATGCTTTGATCAAGGGATTTATTCTGCAGCAACAAGTTTGGTCTGCTTTACAAAGTAGAGGGCAAGCAGGGAAGATACGAAGCAACTGAGAACGTGGTGATATTTTCTAGCGGTGGTAAACATGAGAGTGCACGTGCTACACGTAAATATAAAGTAAACATGAATGTTGGTGTTTACACCACACTACTAGTGTATGAAGACCGTCCAGAGGGATGGACGTCGGGTCAACCTCTCCTTTAAGATAAAAAATTGGTTTTAAATGAGGATTGTTTTTTGAATTTTCTCTGACTGAGAAAAAGAGAGAACACATCCAAACACACTCGTTGAGAGTGAACACCAGGGAGCAAGTCAGAAATGGCGATGACGACAGTGTAAATCAAGATGTGGCAATATGGACACAGAGATCAATATGTTTCGCAATGTGTTTGTTGCCGGTCACTTTATTGCTGTGAACACGTGTGGTGCTAAAACTTGTCTTGGATGCTGGCTGTCAGTCCTGACTACATGCTCCCATAGCTTTGACATGTGCAAGCCTGCACTTAATGTTAATGAAGACTTTGCTCATTATGGTGGTAGTTTCATGACACGAGGTACATCATATGAAGCAAACACTATGTTTATTATCTTAATAAATATTTAGCTTTTACTGAGATAAAGAAATTATAAGATAGTTCACATGTGGATTCTGTATTTATATGAATTCGGAACTGGTCTGCAAAGCCAGATACCAAATAACAGAGTAACAGAAGCATTAAAGATTGAACAAAAGATAGAACGAAAGAAATAAAAGAAAGACTGAATGAAAGCGCTAGAGATAACGAGATGAAATAAATAAAGAAAGAATGAAAGAAACAGATATAAGATAAGAAAAAAGAAAGAAAGAAATGTCGGATTGGAGGTAGAAACCACTAACTGTTTAGTGGTTAGGGTTAGCATGATGACCAGATTTCTGGCATGATGACACATTACAAGGTAAACATACCTTCTCTCATGTTATTGTACTGGCTATAAATATTTATTAAGACATTCCTTGACACATGGACACACGTGCGCCTGTCATGTCCACAAGATAGAAAACAAGATGGTTAATTGAACTTTGACCTTTTACAGGTCTGGAGAGAGCTCGAGGGGAGTGCATGGACTACGCCCAGACCATGGAGCATTGCATGAAGGACATGGGCGGCTTCGAGGCTGGTCTTCGCCTCATTTCTGACATCAGGAAATCCAAACAACTTTGCCAGTAAGACTTCTATTCTGTCATTGAAGCTCAAACACGCACGCTGACACACATAAATACACAATCACATATTGTTATCTGCTCACACGAGATCCAATGCATATACTTTAAACCTCAACACACACGCACACACACATAAATATATATTCAAGCACACAGAGAATTACACAGGAACACGCACGTGCAATATCGCTTGAGTTTATTGCCTTTTTGTTGTGATTGCGATCTGCAAGCATGGACTGCATTGTTTATTGCGGAAATATTTTACACAATAAAAGGCTGCACACTCATAATATGATATAATTTATATCACATTGGCACAAAAATTATAATGCACCGTGGGTAAAGTTTGTAAAAAAAAAATAGTCCCGATTTTATTACTGCCACTAACTAGATTAATAATAACAGTTATTGGTTCATGCTTTTTGTACGAGGTCCGACATTGGATTCACGAATGTCTGGATTCTCCTCTCTCAGTCCATGTTTCACTTCCTAAAAGCACGATCAGAACTAAGAGGGACTGGCACAGATTGTGCCTCGAAGTAAACTATTCCAGACCTTGTCCAGTCTCACCATGGCCGCTGTTGTTGTCGCGATCCTGATGGGGATCACTGTTGAAGAGTTGTTTTTTGGAGAGAGTAGCTTGCTGTTTACTTTTTCTTTCTCTCTATTGGGCCTTCCTGAGGTTGAAGAGATTTAGGATGTTGTTCGTGATTCAACGCCGTTACTTCTTTTGTTGATGCTCTTGCATGTCCTGAGCTGTTGGCAGCATTGACTCTTTGATTGTTTTAGAGAGGGTGTCCACACATTCAGGGATGGGAATTTACCTCCAGCGTCGGCCTTCAATATTTTCGCCACGTTTGGGTCTTGCAGGTTCTGTAAATCAAAGTGGTTCGCGGAATGTTTGAGTGGTTCTTCATCCTCAGTTCCAATTTCAGGTTCATGGTTGCTATGTCAGTGCTTGGAGATATACTTGTTTGGCCTTGTTGATGCTGATGTGTCGAGGCAGAGGAGTGAAGTCGATTTGGTTATAAACCAATCCATCTGGCAAGTTTTAAGTTGCCGTCCTCGATTTTTTTTGTCTATGGTGGAAGCGGGGATAAAGCTCTCCACACACTCTAGAGGTGCGAGGCCCATGTTGGGGGTTTCACCAAGACCAAAATTTACCCCCACGCTCCTGTCCATATGTGGTATGAGTCTGATAAATCTTGGCGTTTCAATCACCGAGTACAACAAGAATATCCTTTTTCAGTACTGACTTTGTAATCTTGTCTTGTTACTAAAGCTCCTCCACTTTCTTCATTAAAAAATCCAGATAAGAAAAGTGTGAAAATTACTAAGGTGTCGATTACCAAGACCAGTAATACATTAAATTACCTTCATGCCGTCGGTGACTTTTGGACCTTGTAGGGAAAAGAAGCTGCAGCAGGCGATGGGATGCTTGGAGAACGCCTTCAACCAGTGTGTGATGGAGACCTCGCGAGCCAAGAGCAGCACCCGGAGGGACTTTATTCTGACAGTGGATGCTGGAAAGTGGAAGAAGGGAGTGGAGCTGTTGTGCACAAACATTGATTGTGAGTTTGCCTCTTATTTTTTTTTAACTTGAATTTTTTTTAAATGTGTGATTTGTTTCTTGCTGGGTAGTTGAAGTAGAGGGCAAACTGGAAAACTTGATGAAGTTTGTCTTGGTTTTGTAGTTACCATGCGATGCCAAGACTCCTTAGATACTATTCCATGCTTCCTTACTCCAGGAGATCCTTGCTACTGCTTTATAAATATCCACTATCCACATATCAACAGCTTTAATGACATCTTACCTACATGACGTCAAAATTTACATAATTCAGTTATTTCAGGCTTGGCAAATTTATATAAATACATTTTTATAAATTATATAAGATTAATGCACATTCATAATTTGGCCAAAAAAAAATAAAAATAAAGACAGAGCAATCTTATGTGAAATAGGTTTGTGTATTAAAATCAATTATTAACCGTAAATAGTCCTACGTGCTTCTACGTCATTCGTCACACGGCAACAGGAATTGTTGCGCTCCATCACACTCTTACTGGACCATCGTCCTGTGTGAGCTCCATCTTTAACATAAACCTCACTATTCTGCGCATGACCTTAACGATATCTTGCTAACATCATTGAATTACATCTAAAATAATTTTATTATATGAAACTCATGTGTAATCAACTTCTTTTCTGTGTTATCTGCTGGATGCGCAGACCTGGAGGAACACGAGGGCTGCATGAACAGGTCCCTGCAAGAGTCCGGTGTGTGTATTTACCAGCATCAGATGAATTTCATGCAGGAGAAGGCGGAGGCGGACAGGACTTACGTCAACGATGTACACGAGAACAAGAGGAGGCTGGTGAAGGTGGCATGCAGGTATGTGCGCATGCGCTGTGCAACGGTGGTTACATCCGGGCAAGTGCCCTAGTGATGCAATTGCATGAAAAAAAGAAAGGGGATAGAAGTAAAAAGCGTAGAGGAAAAAAGGAACAACAAAAATTTCCGTTGGAAGTGGAATGCGACTTTTAGAGGCTAAGAGCATTTTTGTTAGATGTAAGACAGGGGAATCTTTGTTAATAGTGAAATTAAACTTCCGGTTAGTTGCATGTTAGCAGAACACAGCGTTGTCCCCGTTTGTACAAAAATAAATAAAGGCATTTAGTAAATTTTGTTTAGAAATGCACGTGACCTTTTGCCTTAATTTTAACTACTTACGTCACTCAAGTCGGCGATTGGTATGAAAGCTTGGAACATATTCCAATAAGCGAGCATACTTTTCTGAAGTCACAAGAGATGAGGTCATGACCTCTTTGCAAGCCGCAAGCCAGAACTGCAAACGTCCTTGTACCTCGCAATCATAACAACATTTTGTGATCAGTTTCGTTTATCGAATCAAACCCATTCATCTGAAAATAATTGTGCACTGAGATTATCAATCAACTCGTAGTAAAACATTGTGACCGAACCAAATATCTATTAATCTGAGGGAAATTGTTTGCTCGGTGTTTTATAATAAAGAGAACCTACTCATTTGAAAATGATTTAATACTCAGAGTAATAACATACTGTGAGGGAACCAACAAACTTCTGTATCCCACATTTATTCCGACTCCATCTGACAAGCTGCTTGTCTTTTGAAGACCTTTGTCCTTTGCCCTCCTGATTGCAGTTTATCCGATGGCCTGTTGCACTGCCTACAGAAGTCTCTGACCAAGCACTGCTCTCGACAGCCACGCCTCACCTGCCTCATGCGAGACATCGTCTTCCAGATCATGCCACAGCAATGCCGTCGATTCCTCCACCAGGGTCAGGACCCTTGCTCCACCATCGGGTCAGGAGCTGATAATAGGAACAACGACAACAACAATGACGGCCTCGAGGAAGATGAAGGTTTCGACGAGGAGGACGAGGAAGAGGACGATGGTAACAGCGGCTACAGCACCGCCACGCGGCAACCCGCTCAGAGCAAGGTGGACGAGCAGCACGAGCAGGATCCCAGCATGCGCGTCAAGGTCCAGACGATGAACGGGCAAGATGGCGGCAGAGACTGGTCTACCGTTGAAGAGTCGGAGGAAGAGAAAGAGCTTCCTGTCCAGGGAAGCTACTCCAGAGACAATTCAAGTGCTGGCATGCATCGCACAGCCGTTGTCATGGTTTTCATGGTCACCTTTTGTGCTCTTCTTTCTTCTCGTGGGCTTGTCTCTTTTTAAACAAACAAAATTCTAAAGTTTGAAAATCAAGGTTTGATTATATAACTTGACTAGCTGGTTGTAAATAAGAATCATTATAAAATGTTATGTGGTTTTTCTTTACAAGGATTCCTCTCACTTGTCAAAGTCAACAAGATGGTTTTTTTGAGTGCTCGTGTAGAGTCTCCAGAACTTTCTGGTTTCTCTCTTCCACGTAGTTCATCGGGAAACCCTCCGTTACAGGGATTTAAAGCTGCCATTCATGAGTGGGTGAATTATTTTGCTGTACATATTTATTTGTTTGAATGAGGAAGGAACAATACCAAAGAATACATGACAGCAGGCCATTCAGTGTATAAATAACTAAGGGGAGATTATGTGATATGAAGGAATACAGGAAGGGGAGAGAAACTTAAATATTAAATCCGTTTATAGATTAAAAATAGATTAAAAGGACAGATTTGAAGAAAAAAAAAACACAGTTGAAAAGAATATCAGAAAGAAAGAAATAATAAATATATAAACACAGACTGGAAGAAATGGGAACGAAAAAATCGGTGTAAGCGAAAGAAATAAAAAATAGGGAATCAGAAGTGTAAACAGAAATCAAGATTTAACAGAATAAATAAAAAGATAAGTATATTAATCAGCATATTATTTATTATATCAACAATAAAGAAGGAAACACTTACTCAATAAAAAGAGACAAAAATGTAAAAAACGAAAAGAAAATATTAGCTGAACCAAAAAGAGTTTCATTGACGATGGGTGTAATGAGTAAAAAAATATTACTCGCTTGAACTACTCGTTGTCATGAACAAAGAATAGAGAGGAGGAAGTCATGATCCAGTTTTCTGTGAGTACAATTTTCAGACTTTAATAATTCTCCCACGAAAATAATCAACATTATGTTATTGTTATTATTATTATTTTCCTTTTTCGTTTGATTGACTTAGATGACGATGATTCTCTCTTCCCCTCCCCTTCTCGTGTGTGTATGCGGGGGAAGGGGTGTTTAAGTGGTGTGTTTGTTCTTCTGTCATTTCTTTAATGTAGTATTATATTCGATGAGTGATGGAGGAAAAAGGAGAAATGAAACAACCAAAGAAGAGTGAGAGAGAGAGAGAGAAATAGCGAAAAAGGAACGGAAGAAAATGTGGAGGAAAGTGCTCGGTCATTCAAATGAAGAGAACAAATTTGAGATGGGGGTGAATGGAGGGAATAGAGAGGGGGAGGGAAATGGCTTATAGAAATCATCCTATCGATACTTATACTTCTGTTTCCGATACGCTTGAGATCGTCTGAATGGGGGGCTGGATGGACAGGTCGTTAGACGGTTAAATCTGTCAGAAAGGGTCAGGCGGAGGTCAGACAAACGCACCGAGGACCGTTGGAAGTCAAATTCCTGCTGGTGAAGCCGATGATGCGAGGGAGGGATCAGACCGAACCCGCCACCCCTAGGAGACAGGGGTCGGCAGGATGCTGAGCCAGCACGATCTGATGCCGGTTACCAGGCAACGCTTGCGACTGGCACCAGACCCCGAGCTGGAAATATGCGCATGACAGCACGTGCTGCCGTCTGTCAGACGCTCAAACACCCGCGAGAATAACGTTGAGAAAGTGGGCGAGGCGGTTGCTATTTATAGAACTTTGTTGTCGAAGTTTTCTTAAACTTTTATTTGTGTGTTTTGAAGAGAGTCAATTGAAAACAGGGGCATTCACTCACACACACACACACACACAAATACAACTTTATTAATTCACCACCAGGTAGTGCCTATATGCTAGCAATATACAGATAACTACATACACATGCTGAGCACAATAAACGTTCTCACTCTCTCTCTCCACATACATACACACTTATTGACTGTATTCAAACAACATTGAATCCATGAAATAGAGAAAAACTCATCTCGTTCACATAGGAAACTGTGCCGGTGGCGGGTTCTGAACCCATCACCTCTGGTGTTTTGCAGGCACACACTATACCGCTGCGCCACCGTGCTTTCAGAGCGCTGAAAAATCGAAGATGAAAAATTTATAAATGATGTTTTGAGTTGAAATTTCCCAGAATTAGAGTCCATGGTAGGTCTTGTTATAACCAATCTCAAGACAGAAAAGAAAACTCCGAGTCCATAAATGCTTCTTTCATGACAAGAATGAATACAGGTAATTAAGTACAAGCGGGAGGTCCTGTAATTTGCAATTTTGGTTTCTAGTTAATCCAGATTCCAGACAGAAGTGTTCGATGGTATCACACCAGGAACAACAGCACGCAAACGTTTAGGAAGTTGATTGCTACCTTAGCTTTGTACAAAAGTTATAAAAATTTTATGTCAGCAAGTTTTTTTTTAAAAAGATAGTTTCATAATGGCAATCTGTAAGCAAGTTTTTAAAAACGGATTCACAATGATGATGATGATGATGATGATGATGATGATGATGATGATGATGATGATAATGATGATGATAAAGTAGTAGTTGTAATTTTGTTTCGCTCTTTTCCGGTAAGGAGTAGTTGTTTTCCGGGGTTGCAGCTTTATTTTTTTTGCGGGTAGATTAATTATCTTTGTTTATATCACACACACACACACTTATCTACCTTATCTCAAGTAGTAAAAACCTTGCAGACGCCCCAGAGAGATGTAATTAGCTGTAGTAATTTACTCTCGACAAGAGGCCTTCAAGAAGCTTGGATCAACTGTCACCTCTCTACCCCTTCCTGTTTACAGTTCTGTCTTTTTCTGTCTATCTATGTATATAAATGTGTTTACTTTACCATAGCTGTTCTTCTGACTAGTTGTTCTTTAATGTCTCTGTCATTCTTTTCTCTATCTCTTGTTGTCTTTGTCTATTGTTTTCAAGTGCCCTCGACTTCATCTTTCTTTCTCTCTGTCTGTCTTTCCCTGCTGTTACATTTTCTTTCTTTTTTCTCTTTACCGCTCTATCTCTTTCTCTCTATCCTCTTAATCCCCCCGTCCCTTATTCTTTCTCTTACTTTTCTTTAGATTTCTCTCTCTCACCCTGTCTCTCTCTATTTCTTTATTGTCCCTCTCTCTTTCTCTCTCTCGCTCTCTTGCCATTGTGACCCGCGAATCTCCGGCATTAATCCCGGCGGACAATGAAACTAATTTCCTACGAGAGCCAGCCGCCATTCCTTTTGTGAAGATGTCGCTTGGAAAGTTAGAAGTCCTTGTACCCGAGACAGAAAACAGGTGCTAGGGGGAGTCTCACCCTCACCCTCCTCCCATCGGGTCCGTGCTAACTTCATTCATGGCCTTCCTGCTGTATACAAAAATGTTCAAGATTTCAAAATGAATATTCATATTTCCTCACGCGGAAAAGAGTTGAGAAGATGTCTGTATGGGAAGAATAAATCATCAATGCTTGGATATCTCATGTTGGCTAGAGAGAAAACATGGAAGTAAACATGCATCCACTGGGGAAGAAATGCCATTCAGCGCCGAGACATTGTTTGGAAGATTTCTTAGAGCAGACGATCTTTGGCAATCTCCACTGGCGCCTGCAAATCAGATGGCAACATATCAAGGGAAAATTGTTTTCTTTGTCATTTCCAAACACGAGTTGTTAGGAGTGGAAGCAGGTTAGAGAAAGGTAGAAAGATTTAGGAGGACGAACACCGGATGTAGAGCTACCTCCTGACCTGTGAGTTGTTGATACATTAGTTGACTCCAGAGGGCAGTGATTGTCGACATTTTTAGGTTTTAAAACATTTAATTTCATTTTAAGGAAAGGAACGAGTACATAAGTATTAAAGAAGCTCTCTATTACATCACGTGACATGTAATCAGAACGAAACTCGATGAAAGAGTTGCTAGAGTTCTTGTAGAACACAGTGAATGACTGAGTGGTAGGAACTACTTCGTGTCTTTTCGATGGAGATAAGGAGAGAGGTGTGAGTAAAAAAATAGAAGAAGGGTTTGAGTGTTATGGGCGCCTTGCTTTATGTCCTGTCACACCCGGGGTAATCTTGCTTCGCCAGTTGTATGGGGTGTGTTGCCGAGAATGACAGAAGCAAAAATGAGCAACATAAACACACTCCAGACCTGTCCAAGCACCGCGGTTGTGTCAGTCTTCATCGCCTTCAGTGCTGCTGACGACAGAAAAAGTGAACATCGCTTTTATTCCAGTGGAGCGAGCTGAGGCTTGCTAGAGATTAATCCTAGCATTACAGAGTGACACGTGACAGACATTAATCCTAGCATTACAGCGTGACGTATGCCAGACAGTAATTCTAGCATTACAGCGTGACGTATGCAAGACGTTTACTGTAATATTGCAGAATGACATGAACGTGACGTTTCTGCTGGCAGTACAGAAAGACATAAACATGATGTTTACTGTAACACTGTAGAATGACGTAAACACGACGTTTTTTTCAGCAATTCAGATTGACGTAAAGATGATTCTAACGTTACAACTGTAGACTGACGTCATTAAACAAGCAGGAGCTGGCTTCTGGTTTACGATGTCGTTAAAGACGTTACTTTATTTAATACACTCCAGTTGAGCGCTTATCAATCTTTGTTTACCTTTCTTCCAAACCACGAGTAGAAAACAAAAACGTGTTTCTCTCGCCAGGACGTTTTGCTACACAAAGAGTAATGTCGTGTTCCCTCTAGGAAACTGTTTTTTGCTGGGGAAGGGGGACTGTTAATCACCGCTTAATTGCTGTTTATATTTATGAAGTTCTTGCACTTATCTCGAACCCGATTCTAGACTAACAGAAGAACAATGGCTAGAAAGTTCTGTTTTGTGCATACATGTAAACTTATAATAATATGCATATCTTGTACACAAGTCTGTGTATCTGTGAATGTGTATTAGTTGTCGGAAATGTTTGTAAACAAGAGAATAAGTAAAGGTGTGTGTGTGAGAGAGAGAGGCGGCATTATCAGACTGATTTCTTTGTAGTATTGTAAGCTCAATATGAATTATTATATGGATGGCTGCGATATTCGCCAAATTTGCATTCGTGCTTCGCTTATGTTTGAAAAGACCCTCCGTGTTTACTATTCAAAAATTAAGCTCTACTCATAAGCTTTGGCCTTTTGAATGATTAGTGATTCACACGATAACCATGGCTGTTGTCTATCCATTCAGTAAGTCACGTGCGTCCTGAGTTTACTATTCTGGTCTCCAGTGTCTAAATCTTAACTACAGTCGCCCAGTCCTTGTGGGATGTGAACCAAGCACCAGCATTCTAATCACACACAACCTGGGCTCCAATGTCTTTGAAGATGTTTTAAAAAATTTTCACTTTTTGTTTTCAACTAAATATATTATTTTGGAGAGGGATGTCCCTTCGCCTTACAGGTGTGAGGGTGACTCATCTGCATTTCTTTTCGTCTGCGTTACGATTTGTGTCTACTGTTTCATCTGTGCTTCTGCTATGTCCATTGCTGTCTTCTGGATTGTTCTTCTATGTCTGCACTTCTTCATGGTTGACAAACGGTCTCCACTGCCACGTCTGCGCCATCTTGCTTCTTTTGGAACTATGTGTCCTCGCCAAACATGATAACTTTTCTGCAATTAAACCATGATTGTTCTTGCAGTCTCACATCTCTGTTGCCGTTGGGAAATATATTATCACTCGGAGTCTTCGGAGATGTAATGATGTTTAGTGTCGAGGTAGTGCATGCTATGACTGCTTCATAGTTTTTGCCAAGTTCCGCGCGCTACCTCAAATCCAAGGTTTAAACAAATCTCTTCTTAAATTCACCTTCTCTCACTCGCAGTGTACCAGTCCAGTTTCTCCGTCTTTTCTGTCTTTTGGCGTGTCTCTAACCGCTTGTTTGCTGATATAATTTGGTCTGTGTCTGTATGTTTATACATTTTGTACATAAATGAGTGCTTTAAGTGTTTTGAGTTTGTATTCAAGAATATATTTGTAAAGCTCATATTATTACTGTAGATTTAGTAAAATTCGTTGGTCGTCCTAAACTGAACGACTATAGATGAATGTTTGTCCCTCTTTGACCAAGACTTCATATAAATGTCGTGTAAAACTTTGCCAGTCTTGGTCAAATGTTCGTCCATGTTCTTCCGTTTAAGAATGATCTTCATCTTACTTACTGAAGTTTGTGGCTTAATATTATTTCATGTGTATGGTGTTTTGCTTTTTCTGTAATGGAAGGTGAAGTAGTCGCTTCAGTTATTCATCTCACAAAAAATGTTTATCACCATGCCCCTCGTCGTTTGTTCTCCATCAAAGATAAGAAGGATTGGAATGCAGGATTTGGAGACATGAGATTAGCCCCTCTGTTGACACAGTGGATGATGATGGGTGCTTATCGCCTGTATTTTGTCAGCTTAGAATGAAATCGAAAGTTCCTTCACAGGTACACGACATCTATTGACACCATGTCACCTCCTACCCAAGACACCACTGAAACCTTGAATCCCCATCCTACTACCCTCCCCTTCAGCGAGACAGTTTCCATTAAAAATTCATGGAGCCTTTTAAAGCCGTTTTACACTGTGAAAGATAAATGGCACCTAAAAACAGTCGAAGAGAACGAAAGAGAAACTTGGAAACAATGTTTTGAGCTTGCGAACATGGAATAGCTTTGTGGAGTAAAAGAAGGAAGAGAGGTTTTGATAACTACCGATGGATTCTAGGTACTCACAGCATGATGATGATGATGAGGATGAGGACGACGAGAAGGAGAAGAATAAACGGTAGGCAAGATGGGTAAAAGAATTTTCTTGTGGCGACTTCAAACAAGACGATTAAGAAACGGCTACAGTTTCAGAAAACGAAAATAAGTAAGAGGGGATCACGAAAAAAATATACAAGGAATTAAGATTACTCTTTACCAAATTTTTTAAATACTCCATAGTCAGCAGTGTCTAAGGTTACCTTGAATAAGTTTAAAGTCATTAACCTTTCTGAACAGTTGCATTTTTACTTTGTAGACTTCATCAAAGCTTTTGATTTCCATTTTTTTTTTAAAATTTCATCGTAATCTTTAGCTTCTTCAACTTTTATTTTGATGAATTTCAAGGTTGTAATTGCTTTAATTTTCTCTGTTTGTGTGTAAAGCGTGAAATGTCTTGACGGCCAAAATCAGCTCACCTGGCAGATGGCGCCAGTAGTTTATAAATTTGAACCTCACCGAGAATATTTCTGTCCTAGAACCGATGAGCTTAGATATACATCTTAAAGTCCAAGCTGCTGTAGCTCTTGAGTCTGTGTATCTGTAAAAAGGCTTGATGTGTCGGTAAAACCAAACGAAAAGAATGTAAGAAAATAAAAGCTATGGACTTCTACCTAGCTACATGAGCACTTCACAAAAACTTAGCAAAAACCATCTTAAATTCATGGAAGACTACCATGTTTTTTCATGTCTATTGTACCACCATTGTCGATTCTAGCTGATAGATTACCCACGCTCTATTATCACTATTACATTGATATTGTTGTTGAGCTTGAAAACAATATCAATTATTTGTTTACTCGTCGTTTGCGTTTTGATGCAAATACAAATCTTTATGCCGCCTACAGCAATTAGGAAGAGATTGTTTTATATAAACACAAATGTTCAACATCAATCTATGAAGTGATGTAACACAATTTGTCACATTCCTTCCTTCTTCTACGAACTAATTTTTTGTGTTCAGGGGGCCACCCACTCGATCTGTTACATCCATGCTTACTTCACATCTACCGGACCAGTGAAGGAAATTTAAATCTGTTTTGTTTTTTTGAAGAGAAGGCCTAGCCTTTTTCGTCTAATAATCCATGTAAATGATTTAATTACACTGTTGTTCGAATTAGGTCGGTAAACCTACTGTTGTACATTTTTATTGATGAGCGTAATATAAAGGAACCGTGTACATTCCTCTATTTGTATTATGTATCAACTTTATGTGAGTTCCGCTTCTTATTTCATGCTCTTGGGAACAGACCTCCTCCCTCTCTCTCTCTTAAACTAACGACATCGTATCCCCCTTTCTCTCCCTCTCACACACACACACGGACGCACACACGGACGCACGCACGCACGCTCACAACACTCACGTAGTTACCCGCGTTTGGCTGTGGAATCGTTCACAAGACTTTTATGCGGTTTCAGATCGAGTCCGGGACTAAGCTTTGATAATTTCTTCTTTCTTTTGTGGCTGCCCCTTAATATTCAAAATTATGACAACGATGGTAGTCTACACAGACTTCTGTCTTCAGACACTATCGTACCGTCAGTTGTTTGCTAGCGACTTCTTTCCCGAAAAACCAAAACAAGAAATTGTACATGGATCAGAAGTGCTAAACAGTTTTTAAATGATAGGACCCGGTGTATATATATATAAAGAAGTCAAATAAGTAATGTTTTACTGTAGCAATACGATGGTTTGTTGAATTTCAAAACTTTTAAAAAGCGTTGTCTACCGGGATCGATTCCAGAATCCCGCTCTAAAATTAACTTTAGGTTTTCTCGCCGAGCTGTTTACGACTGCAACGGATGTAGACAGACCACGTGAGGTCATACGACACACACCCTAGTGACCCTTCACCCTAATGAAGGTTTGTCAGTTTAAATTCATTGAGAAGAGCTAGGATCGGCTGTGCAAGTGTGAGGTGTGCGGGAACATTTAATTATTTAAAAAAATAATGTATTCTATTTTTTCCTTCCTTCCTCCTCATGTTTCCCGGAACACAGAACAACTTCCTCTAATTCTTCAAAAATGAAATGAGAAATTGTCACAGGAATCAGAGATTACACCCTGGGAAAAAAATAAAAAAAATAAAAACGAAGCCGTTAAACGACCGAGGGTTTAAGCGGGATGATGATGATGATGATGATGATGATGATGATGATGATGATGCCTGTATCTTCATATTTAACTGCGCAGGGAGACAACCGCTCAAACATCAACTAACGGCGATCATCCTCCATCACAGTCCAGTCTCGACATACGTCTGATAGATGTTAGATGTTGTTACCTGCGATTACCTTCCCACATTTCCACAGGCATGTCAAGTTTATATTTACTCGCAAAAAGAATATGTGTTCAGTGTTCTGAGGACCATTTTTGTATATTATGGTTTTCATTATGAGTGTGGGAGGTTTTATTTTGTAAAAAAAAGTCTTTTGATTGTACATTATTGCTTTTTTACTTCAAGTTGGAAAAAGATATTATTAAAACAGTCTTTAAGAAGAATCTCGTGTTATGGCTGTATTTTGGGATTGTAAGGTAACATGATTGAGAAAATTGTTCCCTTCGAAGTATTTTGTATATTTTCCGCTTATAGGCTTCTGTGAAAATAATATTTCTACTGCATCGATGAGAACAGGTCAAGGAACTGTTTGAGATTAGAAAATTAACAAATAATTAACATATTCACCCAAAAACTAACATAATGGAAGAGGTTTCTTTGTTCTCTGTGTGTATATAAATAATAATTGATGAATGAATGGAAGTATAAAGATCAAGGATGGAGGACTAGACGTGTTTCAATGCCAGTGACAAGTGATGAAGAAGAGAAATTCTTCTAGTCGCAATATGTTTTGTGGCTCGACTACCCCTCTCCCCACCTCCCCACCACCATACTTAGACCGCATACACCAAGTGGTCAGTTCCTCTACTCGACAGCCACGCACTTATGCAAGTTCAAAGGTCACAAAGGCGACAACTATAGGTCCATTTACACATACATTTGTCCATGTTTTCGCGGTTGTACATTTCATATTTACAAGAAGGAACTACACCCAATAAATAACCGCTGTCGTTAGAAGAACTGACATCAATGATGTTCTTAAAAAGCATAAATAGTAATAAAATAACGTTTGAGGTTATTATATCTAATTAGATGAAATAAAAATACATGTTAGAAAGTTTAAACATTATTTTTCGATTTGATTGATTTGTATTTAATTAGACGAAATACAAGGGACAATATTGTTATGACAGAAATAATTAAACTTTCTGACTGGCTTAACCACACATTTTAGCCAATTTTAGCCAGTTAACAAAATAAACTGGTATGTTCAGCCAAAATGTCATGAGAAATTCTGAACTATCCAAGCAAGACAGACAAAAAGAGAGACGATACATGTGTATGGTTACACCCATTACATAAAAGTGTAAAAACTTTCCCTCGTGGTTGTTCTGCTGCAGGAAGACACGCGTTCCAAGGGAACCAGAGATGACTATAAGGGAGAGAATGAGTCAAGCAATCGTTTTATCACTGTTGCCCACCCAAACGCCCCCTTCAACTGTTCATCTACTCAGGGTTACATTTCGAACACAATGTTTCTTCTTGTGTTGGTCGTATTTTTGACAATACAATACAATGCAATATAACACAAAGCAATACATTACAATATAATACAATGCAGTACAATACGATACTATGCAATAAGAAGACAAGACAATTTAACGAACTATTGTGATCATTTTAATTAATAGCTACGATACGTTAAACAGTTAAGAGAGCTGACGTATACATTTCGGAGACAAACACAAAATAAAAAAATGGTTCATAATTTAATAATTACCCATCGAAGCATGTGTTCTGAAATCTTGAATAATCAAATAGAAACTCTTTTATTTGACGACAGTTCACCTGCATCAGAAAGTACATAGGCTGTATGTTTTTCTAGGTTGATTTTCTGATTCGGACCTAGTCAATGACCCTTAACGTAACCTTTGACATCACACAATCTGGTGTCAGCTCCCTGACATCAACAACTACGGAGTAGAGGAGAAACACAAGGTTCAAACATCAGGAAGGCACGAAGGATGTTGAACAGGGCGGCCATGCTAATATAAAGGACTTTAGTGATGGCAGCAGACGGCTCCAGTTACCAGTTGCTTCCACTTCCCGTCGCCATCTCTCCTTCGCTCCGCTATGATTCCCATAGCCGGCGTGTTCTTCTTTCTATCAATTGTTCCCGATACAGGTTAGTCGTTCTGTCATTCGCTTAACTTTATCTCTTTATCTTTCTTCTCTTCCTATTCTTCTTTTTTTCCCTCCTCTTCTTTCTCTTCTTCAGAAGCTTAATCCTCTTCCTCTATTCCTCTTTTTTTTCACTCTTCTTATTCTTTTTTTAATTCTTACTCTGATTACTCTTTCACTTCTTCGTTCCATTTTTCTTCATCTATTTCGTTCTCTTCTCTCTTCTCTACTTATTTTTATTCTCTTATGCTTCTTTCCCTTCCTCTAATGCTTCGTTCTCTACTTCCTGCTATACTTTTTTCCCCTATGCTTCTTTCTGTTCATTTTTTGGTATGTTTCTTCCAATTCTTCTTCCTCCTCCTTTGTTCCTTTCTCTTCCCTCTATACTTCCTCCTTTCCCCCCTTCTTTTTATTCTTTCTGTTCTTATTTCTTTCTTCATTCCACATGCCTTCCTCTGCTTCTTCTTCATCCATTTTTTCCTTTCTGCTTCTCTTTCTCTATTTTTTCTTCTTTTCGTCCTCTTTTAAAATTATTCTGCATTTTAATTAGTTCTTATCATTATTTATAAATGTAGACTTTATAAATACATGACATCACTTATTTGAAGAAGATGAGTAAGTATATACTGATTACTAGAAGGGTTATCCCAGCCTTTTCTTGGTTCTTAAACTATAGAGCCACACAAGGATGATGTTCAGGAACAGGGAAATCAGGATATTATTTTATGTAACTGCTAAAACGTACAGTATAGCCCGGACCAGTAAAAAAAAAAAAAGTTTCAAGGGGTCAAGTGCTGCATGGAAGATGTGCATCTCTGCACGAAGCCTCTTGACTGGAGTGTATGTCGGTGACCATGACCTCAACCCACACAGGGCGGCTGCGAAGGTTTTTTTAGGTCAAGAGATGGTTTTGCAGGATCGAAACCATTATGACAAATCTTCTTAACACTTCAAAACCTTATTAAAGAACCTTTTAAAAGTTGAATAAGTGTTTGCGCGGAATATTCCGTCCTCGGTTCGTGAAAAGTCAGCGCTGTTGTAACGAGATGTTTCGCGAGGATTTGGTTTGACTGGATCCTAGTCTCTCTGGGCAGGTCCTTCATCACCCCTTCGACAGACCACGCTAACACCAGTTTGAAAACCACTGAGATAGAAAGTAAGACACTTATTTTAGTAACATCTACAGTGCAGCCAAAGTCCATCAGTTCAACAAAACCTAATATTTTAGTTGTATTCATGATATACTTGTTGTACAGGTTCACTGTATCGTCAGCAACAAACGCAGGTTAAATGAACTTAAGCAATAAAGCACCAGGGTTAGGGTTAGGGTCACATCACTGACATTTTCTCAACTAAATGCATTGTCATGGAAGTTGGCTAATAAGCTGAAATGTAAGTCAAACTGCCAGAAAAATAAACCAGGAAAAGGTCCTGCAACTGTCTAAATGGCTCGTCAGAAAATTAGTCGCAAAATTGCACCAAGTCACGTTGGTCCTCGCGCCACTCAGAACCCTACCTGGACGTGGGTCTGTAAATGATACAGAATACAGGGACTGCTGGGTAATTAATTAATGACCACAAAGCCCTAAACTAAAGTGGTTCAGATAACGATTTAATGAATCGTGTGATGACTGGCTTGGAAGAAAAGAAAGGACATTTATTTTACACACATGGCGAAATACCAATGAGTTCTCGTGGAGATGCTGGAAGCTGGAAAACTTACTCCCGTGTATCATTGCGCCATTATACAGAGGCTCCAGGGACAATATGAAATTCAATGGAAAAATGACTGATAACAAAGGGGAAACAAAATCCCTAATCAAACTTTTTTCTGAGAAGATGGGAATCCACAAAGTTGCAAACAATGCCTCTAAAGGTCTAGCTACCTACTTTTTTGTTGTTGGACTTCTGTCTGCTCATCGTTTTTTTCCTCTTAATTTATTCATATTTCGGGTGAGTTAGAGAGGGTCCAGATAGATATATTTTCCGGAGGCAATGGATTCATGCACAGCAGGCAGGTCTCTGAGCAGATTATTTGTGGCTACAAATTAAGGGTCCTGGTAGCTTTCCCCTGAGCAAGAGGGCAGTGCACTTGATTTGCGGGACAAAGTAATTATAAAATAGAGTTTCAGGGTTAGATTACCGATTCCTGGAGCGCTCCGTAGAATAATCAGCGACATAATGGAATTGGTTGATGCTATTAGTTGCGTAAAAGAAACCACATCTTGCTTTAGTTCCATATTTTATTTGTGGATGAAGCTAATTTGCATAACGGGAAGTTTATTTTTACTTGACTGTGAAAGCTTTAATGAGAAAATTGAGGTTATGAGGGAGCGCGATCGCGCGAATGAAAGAAAGTTCGATGGAGAGGCGGGGTGGAGGTTAGCGAGGAGATGACATTTTTTCTAGTCTAACAATCCAGTTTGACAATGAAGCAAACGGTGATTAAATTGAACGAAATAGAGGAATGGTAAAGAAACCATTATCGATACCATTTATTGTGAGAAAATGACGACGACGAAGACGACGATGATGATGATGATGATGATGATGATGATGATGATGATGATGATCTGTTTCGTTGCAGCTGTGACGGCAGCCACATGTCCAGATGACGTTCTGCTGGCTGTTCGGTCCTGTACCCCGGGTAACTTCTCAATGGGAGTGTTCAACGACATGAGGGACGTCCAACTGCAATGCAGGTACGTTTGATCCGGGACCGGGACTGGTAACCGGAAGTGTGCATACAAGACGATGCCTCAAACTACAGATACCTCGTAGAAAGAGAAGATCCTTAAGTGTAGAGACCTCTCTAGAAGTCACAGAAACCTCCATAGCAAGATAAGTCTCCATTTGTGTATCTGATGTACATCGGCCTGCTTTTCTTAGGGCTCAGAAACATACCATCACGCTATCCTCCATGGATGGGCGGTAGAAGATTGCTTGCAATATGGACGAGAGTGTGCTGACTAATTGAAAGAAATTGTTATGCGAGGCGTGGCTAACAAAGAAACAAGAGAGAAAGAGAAAGGTTTCATTAAAGCAACGCCCTTGCACCGCCACCAACACCTAACACTACCACCGATCTACTTCCACCATCCTGTTCACCACCATGACTACACCCACTACCATTATACACTCCTTTAATGACCATATCCGGTTCTTTGTGTTCTACATCTTTAATTTACGCAGTAATTATAACAATGATGTACATGTATTTTCTTCTTTGGCTAGTTTTTAACAAAAAATACTGAACATGTATGCAGCAAGATTTGTTTATCGTTTTGGCTTGTTATCTTTCAACGAAACTTTGTATTCAAAGACGAGACAACATAAAACAATTCGGGGCAGTCGAGACGTGTATGCACGAGGGATCTTAAATTTAAACTAAAAAAACTGACCTTTCCACTTCACTCCCCTTTTCTGAGGATTCTCTATGGAATAGCCTTGAGTCCCAGAACACATAATATTCATGCATTAAGAGGATTAGTTCATCTAAGCTGCTTTTTTATCCTTGTTATTTCCTAAATTAAATTGAATTTTAAATTAAATAAAATTAAAAGAGAAATCAGAGAAACATCCAGTCAAGGTCTAATTTTTCTGCAAAGAATTTTCATATCAATGTTTTGATGGCCACGTTTGAGGGGAGACTGCACTCACTAGGGGATGCTTTTGAGAAAACTCTATGAATTACAAAGTATTGTGGCGAAAAAGTCATCAAATATGTCTGCCCTCAGACTGTCTAGCCATTAACAGCGAGGTAATCGAGCACCCGACCCTCCTGGATGTCTGAGACACTGCTGTGTATCAATATCCGGTTTTGAAAACAAATGTCCGCTACAAGTTCCGCCTTTACTTTACTTCTCAGGTCTGGCACCTTTGAGAAATCTCTCGCTTGCTTAACGACGTTAGCTTCAGGTTGCCAAGGCGACCAGGAAAAACGGGACCTGCTGGGGCAATATCTTGGTCTCGAGCGTCTGCGGGACAGCTGGGACCGGCTGTGTCAGAGAGCGCCACGTCAGTAGTTTTCGGTTTGTGTGTTATCTTCCTGTCTGCCTGCCTGTCTTTCTGTTCGTCTTCGTGTCTGCCTGTCTACCTAATTTTGTTTCTTTAATTTTGCAAGTTTCCCCTAGGAACAAATACTAAAGACCTTTGTACATTTCTTGATGATCCATCCGGATTATTATTATTATTATTATTATTCACCGGACAGTGCTGGCCGAGCATTTTGAATGTTGGGAGGGGACGTTGCAAGCTTCCTCCCAGTGCATCAGAGAGGAGATGATCAACTTTACTCGTCGCCTGCAAACTGCCTTTAAAACGTCCGCTAGTGTCCGCTACGCCGACAAACCTTTAAAGTTTGTCCAGATGAGCTGCAGGTAACTGTCAACAATTGTCTGTCCAACAAATCATCAGTCTTTTAGCATGATTATTACTTTGTAAATACTTATTTGTGGTTCTTTATCCGCAGTGTGCTGGCATCCGGCAGCTTGTGAAGAGATTAGAGAGAATAAAGAAAGATATTAGACAAAGGCAGTGAGATGCGAGAAATATTAAAAGATTAGATTAATAGTTTGGTCACAGATCATTACCCGTTTAAGTTTCCCATGTCTGTTTCTTAAAATCAACAAAAATTTGTAGAAGGGTTTGTTGTGACATATACATCATCTGTCCCTGTGGGGTTGTTGCAGAAAGAGCACATCTTGCGGTTGGTTGTGTTTCTGAGGTGTACGGGATGTGGGTGAGACTGGGAGGATGACGTGTGCTAGTTTGAAAGACGTGTCTGGGGTGCGTGGGTCCATATTTTTGGTGCCGAGTTGTTTGAAAGTATTTGTGAAGTTCATCTGTGGAAACGCTCGGAGTACTCTTGGGGGTTTAGTAGGCTTGGTTACAAGTGTTTGGTAAAGATGCTTTGCGTTTGCGTGTGATCTTTGCGTCTGTCGCGAGATGGTTGCTGATGGCCGTGCGGCATGACTGATAGAAAGGGAAGACGTCTTCGTGTTGTATGCGTGCTTGTTCGTGAAGGGGTAGTGACCGAAACTCCTCCTCAAGTGCTCCAAGTGCTCCAGTCCTGTTTGTCGTCCCGAAACAACTCTGTCACTTGGGATGTTATGGGGCTTTCTATTTTGAATGGGATGTTCAGTAGACTGGGATGTTCAGTAGACCAATCCCTCCTTGTCGGGGGTGCAGGTAGAGGGTCCTGTGATTTATGGGTTCGTTGCCTTGTTCCAGTGTTCCAGAGGAATTGGAAGACGGCTCTTTCTATTTCTTTAATGTAGTGAGCTGGTGTTGGTAGGTGTTGGTGTTGATAGCAATGATGTTAAATACCACAGTTTGGACAGGACTGCGGTGTTTATGATTTTTGCCTTTTCGTGTAGTGAGATGAATGAGTGTCTGGAAGAGTTAGGTTGGGCGGTGAGTTTTGTTATTGCTGGGTGCCATATGTCGTCCTGCGAGACGTCTCCGAAAGGCACATTGTATATTGATAATTTCTCCGCCCATGGAATGCCAGGGGGTTTGACTCTTTCCATCCTCCATTTCCCTATGCGCATGCCTATGTTTTTTTCTAGGTTCAGCTTGGCGCCTGAGGCAATGCTGTACTTGTGGAAGTGTGTTATCATCCTCCCGACTGACTTGTAGTTAAGGAAGAAATTGCTGCATAAGCTCGTATTTTGAATCTCCTTACCAGGCAAACCAGAAGAATGGAAAATATAAGATGGTTGCTGTTATTGTTTTTTTAGTAGGAAAGTGCTTCCACCTTGTTGGGGTTTTGCACTATGGGGGAGGGGAGAGGGAAGGGGGAGGTAGAATTATGACATAGTTATAGGCAATTGCACGGCATATTTTTAATTGTAGACACTTTTATGCTTTAAATCTATTTAGATAACCACGATGCACAACACAATTTAAGAACTTTTTAAGACTAAAATAGTTTTAAATAAGATAAAACTGTTTGGGCTAGACTTTATTCCCCTCAGCATAATTTTTCTTATGCGCTTGTTCAACGCAACGAAATGGCATAGAGGAAATTGTTGGAAAAAAGTTTCTAAATTTGCTCTTTTAGAACAGTTTTAAAATTAATATAAACACGGTATCCAACTGGCCCCGGGGCTCAATTGCACGTCTAAAGCTCAAAACCGTTTTGGAGAAGCAAATTTGAAGTGTTTTCAGGAAATTGCTTCTGAGCCGCTTAGAAGCCCCACTGGAGCATTCTAGAGTCTTTCCAGCAATATTTTCTCCTCTAACTTTAAAACAGCTCGGAGCTGTTCTAAACTGGCTAAAAGTTTTAAAACCGACGACTACGGCTATCATCTCAGAAAAAGCAAGCCAGAACAAGTATCTTTACGTGGAACACCTCCATCCATTGAAACACCTAAATGTGTAAACATACAGGGTGAGATTTAGGTCGAATTATCACAAGGTTTTAAATAACACTCAGCTGCAAAAATACAGGGACTGTGGTGTCTTGCAGTTCAAAGCCTACCAGGTCTTATACTGTTTGTGTGTTTTTTTTATACGGTTAACTGATTAATTAATCGATCGATTGAATACGCAGTTATGTTTTTGTTAAATATATTTCTCATGTTCAATAATAATAATAATATATTACTCCACAAAGAATGAATTCTGCAGTAGTCCCTGCACTAGAAAGGTCGATAATTATAAATATAACAGAGTGATGTCCCCTTGCCTGTGTTTCTCTGTTTCATCCACGATCTGTTTTAGTTTTATCATCACCAACTAGTGGGTCTACATCCTTAAGCATCCTATAGTTCCTTTTGTGAGCTAGACTGCCTTCGGCTTTCCACTTTTTACCTTTTTAAAGGAACAGATGAGATCGACTTTTTTGCGGTCCATGATATTTAACATTCACTTCAACAACTGTTGTGCATTGTCTTGTGTCTATGGCTTTTTCTTTTTCATCAAGTGATTTCAACTTTCTTCGGCGAATCTTCTTGATCAAATATCATGTCAAGTTATCATTGCAATGTAAGCATCATCGCCAAGCAATCATGTTTTAAAATGTTAGAACAGTTTCTCTCTGGTTGAATGTGATCACTAGGATACCAAAATTCTTCAAATTTACCCACGTGCTTAATTAATGATCGATCTATTTTGCCTTTTACAGACGTTTGTACGATGTGATGATTATAAATGCGACACATCGACACCTTAATTTAAGAGCAGTCAGTTTTAAAGCAAGAATCGTTGCATTGCATTCGCTCATTTATCCTGTGTTTTCTCTAAAGTGCGATGAGTGCTGGGATGTTAACTTTTATTATAATTAGTCTTTGAGCTTAAAAAATCGAAATTACCATGAACTTTATGTAATTAATATTTCTCTACGTCAGTAATAAATTAAAGAACAAAGGAGGCAGGGTGGGGGTTGACGTTTTTGTTCTTACTTCTTTTAAAAATGATGAAAAGATTTTTTTTTTTAAATTAGAAGTTTGGGCGCACGAGGAAAGGTAAACAACTCGTCCTTAAGATTTACTCTAGTCATATCTTTCTTACTTCCCTTCCGTGCAGCACGTCCCGAGGCATCCTTCAGTGCTTTGAGCCCCGACTGCGCACAACGTGTCCGTCCGAAGTGCACAATTTGCTGCAGAACACCTACCTGGCTTATCAGCCACCCTACTGTGGACTCGCCCAATCCTCAGCGCCACCTGGACCAGCTTCCCCAAGCATTGCTGCCATCCTCATCTCTGTTATACTGATGTGGTTTCAACACTTGATAGTCTACTGATGTTACTATTTTTCATTTTGTTTCATAAAACTAACTTATTTAACTCAAGATTTTTTTTATCGAAATTACAAATGTCTTTAAAAATTGTGTAATATATGTATTTGTTGACAGACGACAATAAAAACAATATAATTATTTCAGTTTCAGTACCATTTTTAACAGTTACAGTTAACACTGTACCATGATGACCATTACAACCGATCTAACTCGTATTGACTATACACCGACTAGTCTCTTATAAAAGTTCTAAATTCTCAAACACCAGGCCACTTTCATTATTAAATAAATAAGTCTAGGTTTTGTAACGGATTCATAACAGTAATACCGCAATATATATAATATGATGAAAGCAAGCATTTAACGACTGTGACTTTTCTTTCCCGTAACTCTAACGAGGAGTGTGCATAAAACGTTCAGTAATAATATGTCTCAACTTTGCTGTCCTTCTCATCTCTCTCTCTCTTTCTCTATTCTCCACTTCCTACACACACATAGATCTTTCTACAACGAACTCAAGTCAACTATACAAGAAAACAACCATCAGCAATTAATCGACATTAGGACAAACATGAACCAAGTACATGGGTGAGGATGAAGAATGGAGGACTGAGCACAAAAGTGTCAAATTTATTGCCTATAAGACGAAGCATGGGTGTTGGGGTCGGACTTGAAATCTTCGAATCAGATACGGTTCGATGAAAAAGGGGAAGAAATTTCTAAATGGTGGGTTGACAAGAATTTTTCCCGTTAGATGCATGGCACACATGGAAACAGACACACATGCAAGCGAGGGAAACAAAGATGCCAACAGAAACATTTCTTTAAAAGCTACACTCCAGGAACAAACAATTAATCCCAACTTCGACGATAAGTGGAACGCCAGCCTCACCCATCAGACGCGGAAGCCTCAGACATCTGTAGTCGGTGCGCACAGCACGAAAAGCCGACGAATCCACCAGCGGACCAGTGAGAGGAAAGGGTGAAAGGGTGTGTTATCTGGCTCCAGGGGTACGTGGTGTGCTCCATGTCAGGAAGTTTGTGTTCGTAGACTGGCGCCATTTTGTGCAGACGGGAGCCTCTAAACTGTCTGAAGGCGTTTTACACCTGTTTACGTGGTGAAGTCTGTTTGAGTAACGGAAGCAGTCAGCTGGGTTCTCGCTTCAGTGTTTAATCAACGTTCCACAATGGCGTTGCTTATTCTCGCCATTTTATGCCTCACCTACGTCTCAGCACAAGGTAAGTCCTCAGCAGCTGATGCGCACCTTAGAAACATTTTATTCGTCCCGCACGCAGAGTGAAATGATCCTCGGTATTAATGTAGTCAAACAGAGTGAGTTGAATTTTTGGGGTGGTGAGGAAGATGGTGAATAACCATCGGTCGTAGATAATGTGCAAAACAATCCTGCCCCCCTCGTTCTGACTAATAAAAGTCTATGGAATTTAAACGATGAAAGCCTTGAACCTTAGAATAATTCAAGATGTACAAGCATTAAAGGCGTCTGGTACTACATCAGATGTATTATCAATGTTTTGCCTTTTACGAAATAAAGTATTTTTCCTACGTGTGCCTCAAACAACAACAACGCATACATGCGTTGCGCTGAGGGGCAGGGATGATGGGGGAGAGAGAGAGCATCAGCTGTCGGCGATTTGCCAAGTTTCAGAAATGCCTTTCTCTTAGGCTTCAGGGTTATCTCTCCGCTCTGTGTTGACGCTGGCTCAGCTGGTGGTGGCATCAGATTTCAACTTAGCAGAGAAATATGTCCTTGGTGGAAGGCTTTAGTGTTATCTAATTACAGACATACTCTAAGTGAACCACCCATCTTAAAAGAAGAGCTTTCGTTCTCCACCTCGGTATATCATTTTCCGCGTTTAAGGTGGCTGGGTAGAAGTAGAACAATGCACAAGAAGTGTCAGCCGTTCAGAAAAAAAAAAAAAAAAAAGAAAAGAAAAAAATATATATATAAAACCTCGATCTAGTCTGCCAGTTTCACAGTTCTCCACAGTACGTGAAGACTGCATGGCACTTGACAGGAAAAAGACATAGACGCACAGAACAAAACATGCGACATTTTTGTTTGTAGAATCCCATATGAAATGAAAGTTATGTAACCAGAAGTTGCTCTCAACTTGCTTAATTATAGGATTAATTATTACAAAAAAGCTTAGACTCGTACTTGCCGTCTCGCAATTAAATTTCATCATCAAGTCCTTCCAGTTTTGTTATTTTGTTTTCTTTCCTCCAGAGGCGGGAACAGGCGAGTTGTCCCCGGCTCGCTGTCCACCCGACTATCGCACCCGCGTGGAGACGTGCATCATGGAGGCCCAGGTGGCGCCACAGGCCGGGGGCGGTGTCAGCCTCATCACCAACAAAGATCGCCTCGAGGACTTGTGCGAGTAAGGAACTTTACTCTTTGCCCTCTTCAATCTAATGTACTCTCCTTGAGGCTGCAAGTTGTACTGTATGCGGTTGTTTTTACTGTCACGATTTTTGTCTCCGTTTGTCACTCTACTTATCCCCCTCTCTGTACCGCTATGTCAACTTAAGTACAGTTAACTCTTTCGTTTGGCAAAAAGGGATAGAGAAATCGGCTTCATTAAACACGGATCGGTGACTGTTACAATAAAATTTATTACAGTCTTTTCTTGCAGACAGTCTGACTAGTAATTTGCGACTGATTTCTTGTCTTATTAGAAGCGTGGACGACCAGCAAAAGATGATGATGATGAATGATAGTGATGATGATGATGATGATTTTTTTTCCAAATACCTTTGTTGTAGTCGTGGGCTTCTGCGCAAAACGATCGACTGCCTGCTGGAGCTGACAGTTCGCTGCGCGCACAACGCCTCCATCCTGCAGGACCTAGACAGGCTGTACAGCGTGGCCAGATGGGAGAAGGGGGCAGAACTCTTGTGTTCTTCCTCGGAATGTGAGTTGACGAGTAGTCTCCCATTATAAATCTCGTATCCCTCACGCCATCCCAGCGTCCGGCATTACGTTTGAAAAAGATCTTCCCAGATATTGCCAAATTGTGCTAAAACAAGCTAATAAAATGTATTTTTGTTTTTTGTTCTTGTTTTATTATACATTCTTGTTTTATGTACAAATTATTTCACTCCAGTTTCTTTCCCCTCACTTCCCCTCCACTTGGTACGAAATCGCGGCAAGGTGAAAGGACTTTCCTACTAAATAAACCAGCCAACCATGGAACTCGTAATAATGATCATTACGTATGGCGTGAAGCTGACTTGATTGTGTCCTTGTTTTTCCCCGCAGTGTCCTCAAGTGGCGAGAAAGAGTACTAGCCATCAGTTTCTTTCCTTTTCAGTGTTTCACAACAACTTTGAGTGCCTCTCGCGATCCGGTCCCGCTGTCACCACGTGCATAATTATGCGCACGCAGATCTTCCGGAAAGAAGTGACTTCTGCTGACCAAGAAAATCACGCGAGATTACGAGAAATCACCTGCAGGTTGGATGTCTTCTGCATATTTCACTTCTCTTTGTCAAATGCCAGTGGTACTAACAGCCATAGAAGCTAAATGTAGTTGGAAGTCTTCGGTCTCTCATTAGTTAGTTAAATTTTACTGTAGTGTCTTCTTTACTTGATCTTGAGGTGCTTGCCTCAGCTACAGCACTATGCCGTCTGGTCAAGACGGGATATGTCAGGTCGAGATGCTACCTTCCAGTTTATACTCCCGCGGTTCTTACCCGTGGTACGCGTACCTCTAGAAGGGTACGGCAAGGGTTATGCAAGGGTACACAGTGACATAAATAAGCATATCCATTATGAAAAATAGATAATTTATGCGTGCATTTTTGCGCGAACTTACTCGCGAGGGGTACCCGCAGACATACTCTCACCCTCTCTGGGGTACAGTCGCGAAAAAGGTTGAGCATCTCTGGTCTAGTCAGTTGCTGCAATTTCCTATTTCGGACTTGTTGTGTGTCTTGTAACAGACGACAGAGATTAAGGCGTGGGTCTGGCGCTATTAGAGATGAGGAAAGTGCTTATCTAAACAGTGCAATTACAGTTGGAGAGAACTATAAATATTTTCTGATACAGTAACTGGCCTTTAAAACCATTTGAATATTTTAACCCAAATAGCAGAACAGTTGGATTTAGTTGTCAACATGAAGAAATCTAAGGTGGTTATTTTTAGAAATAGGGGCCTGTCGCTGGAAAAGAATAGTGGGTTTATAGGGTATTAAGCTGAAAATAGTTAATACAAACAGTTAGGAGCGATTTTGTCAAAAAGCTATTTGCTCATTCTTTAGCTGACTGCAGCAGAGGCACGCAGAGAAGTGATTGGGAATTTTAAAGAGTTCCTTAGCGCCTTGAGGATCGTAACTTCTTCTTATTCTTCAAATTGTTTGACACACAAATTCAGCTGATTCTTGTGTATGGGTCTGAGGTATGGGGTCTGTGTGCAGACAGGAATGTTATTGAGAGAGTCCATTTGTTTGCTATGGACCGCTTTAAAAAAAATTTTAAGCCAACGCTCCAAATGGAATGATTAAATGGGGATGTGGTCGATACCCATTGTTCGTCAATGCTTTTATAAAGATTTACTGCACATTGGTTGAAAATTGTTATTTGCTCCCAATCGACTGCCACGAAAAGTTTTATGTTGTTAAATATGTTCAGGAGAGACAAGATCACACGGGTTAATAATGTTATGTTAGTACTTTAGCACAATGGTTTTGGATTTTTTTCTGGGAAAGTGAAGAGGTGGGCAATGTAAAGAAATTTTATTTTAGAAAATTTAATCTTCGACTCATAGATTGTTTTAAACAAGACTGGCACAGTAAAATACTTTGCAGTGATCAGTATTCACTCTGCAGCTTTAAGTCGTCTTTAGTGTTAAGTAATTACTTAACTGAGGTACAACAACATATTAGTCTTAGACATCCGTTAATAAGATTTCGACTAGGCGTTCAAATGTAAACTGCCTTCCTGCTTTCACGCTAGTGTTCTTCTTAATACGCTTGTATTTTGAACCGTTCATACATCCGTTCTTTAAAATATGTTAACACACAGCTTTTTTTAAATGTTGTCAAACATTTGCTATTTTCCTGCTTGCATATTTCTGTTTTGATTCTTGTTATCTCTTAGAGCTGATGTAGAAGCTATATCTTTCATACACTCACATAATTGTTATGTTCACACCTTTATATACCTGTCATATTTTATGATACATTGGCGGCGCTACAGTTCTTATAGTTCTTTCGACTCATTTGCTTCAGAACAGTCGGTCCTTGGTTTTTATTTTTGTAACCACAGACTTTTAAAAAAACTTTTTATTCACATGTCCTCTGCAAAAACAAAATTCCATGTTCCATTTAATTCTACCAAATTTGATCCTACAAAACTTTTTTACATGCTGCTGACCAGAAGCTGTCGTAAGTATAAGTATGTAATCATACAAACAAATGCAATTGTTACAGTATGTGTAAGTATAAGATTCTCTGGTATTTTCAGTATATATGTAGTATCGAGTATGTTGGAAGTACAGATGTTTTAGTACATGCAAGTACAAATGTTCTAGTATATAGAAGTAGAGATTTTCCAGTATGTGTACCGGTGTTCTAATAAGATTAAATACAGATGTTCTAGTACGTATGTATTTTGCTCTCCACAACATGTCACATTCTTAACTTTGTCTTTTAGTTTTCCTCCTTTTGTCACAGTTTCGCCGAGAGCATCGTCAAGTGCATCTGGAAGCCGGTTGCCAGGGGATGTCCAGAAGAACTTATGTCCAAAATGGTCGAGGCGCTGAAGCACTTCCTACCGCCCACCTGTTTGCTGGAGAACATCACCGACAACGACGATGACTATCCTATAGATTATCTTACGGACTTTTCAATGGATTATTTTGATGGGACTGAGGCTACGGACGGGGTGGAATATACAACAGAACCATAGGTGGAGGCCGCTGGTCAGAACGCGTTTAAAAATGTTTTTTTTTTTTTTAAATACACCTGGTGTTTATATCTTTAGCTGCAATCACGACAGAAAGAAGAGAAGCCGACAGACTGCCACAGAGGTCTGTGGGTGGAGATGTGTTTGCCAAGCATTAGCAGGGGTCAGGCAGGTTCAGCTCTCTTCTCAAGTTACACGCAGCGAACCTGCATGGGCTGAAGTTCTCTCCCCCAACCCCTTGCTTCTCTCCCCTTGTTTTCGGTAATTAACGATCGATCTCTAATCACCGCCCGGGCTGTGAAGCTGCAGCAGTTTGCTTACTCGGAAACCCAAGAGAAGGAGCGAGTGAAGGAACAAATAACAACGAGGGAAGGAAGTGTTAGAAAGCCGAGGAAAAAAACCCCGCGCACAAAACAGCAGCAAACACCAGGCTGACAACCGATCATCTGTTTATTATCGTCTTATCTATTCTGGAACATGTTGTCGTGTTGTTTGTTGACTTGGGAAATTGGATTTTAGGATGAGGGTTTGTCGGGGGGAGGGATAGCAGTGATGATGGGGGGAGGGACAAACTCCCCAAAATGCGAAAGGCAAAACATCGTTCTATCTTAGGAAAACATATTTAACCTTATTCAGCTCGATTGCCGCAGTAAACATTACACCATCGTACATTACAGTTATGTAACTCATCACAGTAACGGCACAGTAGTTCTGTAACAAAGTAGTTTTTTTCAACTCAGAGCCAATCAATTTGCTCTTAGAAAGGCCAGCGAATAACATCGCTCAACGAATTCATCATCATTAAAATAAACCTTAGTCTTATTTATAATTTTTATCTCTAAGTTCCCCTGTACAGGAAGGAAATAAGGACGTGATAGAAACTCAAAAGATAATGATATTTAAAATGTTGATTTTTAACCAGTGTACAGAGTTTGTATTTGTAATATGAAAGTAATTATAAAACATTACTGATGCTGGAGATTCTTCATCTTTAATCAAGAAAATAAAATCTTAATTAGGCCACGTTCATTGTGTTCAGTTTGGAGAACATGTAAGCACTAAAGTTAAAATTACAAGAATGAACGATAATGCTTACAGCCATTTCATCAAGGCAAGTTTGGTTCACGCACATGAACTACAACAACTTTGAAAAGCTGTCCACAGGATGATACGAGAATAAATATTTACACAGCAAGAAAAAGAAACATTCACGGAATAATGAAAGAAAAACACGGCAGAAATTATTTATTGTTGACCAGACATACTTGGAATCTGAAATCTCCCTGAACACACACACAAAAAAGAATTGTCAGGACATTTGTGTGCAGGACATAATATCACACACGCTTCATAATTAAAATATGTTTACTGCATCACAGGAAAACAATTAGCGCTTATTTTTATAATCCTAACATAGAATCCAAATTATGTCTTTAGGCCATTATCAAACTCACACCCTAACAAAAAGTAATAGAGTGGGGTGTGCCATGTCATGACTGTCCTCAATGCACCAAACAAACCCGCTTTGGAGCTAAGCAAATAGCAAATACAACTTTAATAACTTCCAGGTTCCGAGTAAACAATAATCGCCATTTAATGACTTCACATGTCAAGGCCGGCATTCATGTTTGTATTCCTGTAGCTTGACACGATTACAGAAAAAAATAGTGTGCATCCACAGAGATAATTGCATGCTGCCATACACACATACACATCCTTCGGGCTGGGATGCCAGCCTGTACTCTTGCTGTCATCACAAATAATAATAATAAACAACGTGTGATTTACTAGCAAATAATCACTCTCACCAAGGTACATGCTCTCAGCGTGTAAGACAGAAGACATGGACAGCATACGAAGGACGGAAAGAGAAACAACCCTGCAGACAAGTCGTGAAAGACAAACATAGAATACACAAATCAGGAAACAAATTTGGTAACGATAACATCAACATTATCATCGTGATGAATTTGTTGACAATGATAATAAGAACGTAAAGATGGGGAGAGGGGCTGGTGGAGGAGGGATAGATAGATGATGATGATAACAAGGAATGACGATGTCTATTCTTGGAGATGCTGATTCTGAAATAAATACAACAAAAACAGAAAAAAAATCACATAACGCCGAGAGCTGCAAAAGGGTGTGGTGGTGATGGTGGTGGAGGTGGTGGTGGTGGCGGGGCTTTCAAGGACGAGATGGCGTAGTTGTCAAGACATCATCCCGAAGGTCGCTAGGGGGCGCCAGTGAGGCGACTGACGCCGCTGCTTGTGACGGGGAAACAAGGGAGGGTGTGGTGCGCACAATGCCGTCGGCGACTTGCCGGCTGCTGACGTCGCTTGGAGGCAAATTTCCCCTCGGCGCTGGGTCCCTCCTGCAATATGGAAGTCCTCGGGCTTCCTCCTCCACAAGCCAACCAAGAGGCGGCGATACCTTTCCTACCGCCATGAGCGACATGCCAACAACTATACAATTATCTAATATAATATCTGTTGCACATTAATATAGTCATTAAAAAATGTTTTCAAGTCACGGTTACTTTTGTAACTCACGTCTTAGCTTAATCTCTGGTTTGTTATGCCCAGAAGTATATATACATATCTAAGATTATTACATGAATAAGTGTAAGGGTTTGACTTGGGGCTTGGATTTGGGTTCAAGGTCCATCACAATATCGAAAGACGAAATAAATGACATGCTCCTCTCGACTCGGTGGGAAAAAGAAAGTCGCTCCCAGAAGACCCGGATGGCCGACACCACGGAGGCTAACTAAATAAGCTAACAATAGGTTATCAGAAGTCTGCATCACTGGACACATACTCCATACATCTTTGTGTCTACAAAGTTTTTTTTTCGCCTGCAAACGTCCTTTATCTTGCATGGCTGTGGCTCTGCACGTGCATAACCTTTGAATTTATGCAAATGCAGTCTGCAAACCAATAAGGGAACTGCGCATAAATTCTTGCTTGCACGATCAACGATCTTGATAAAGCAGCGTCGAAATTACAGTTTAATCAACATTCGTATCACATAGGAAAAATGTCAGCCGCATAAAAGAAGAGAAATTACTTTAATTTTCTGATCTTATCTTCAGCGGCGCATCCTGGCTCTCATGCATTCTCCTTTTTTTTTCTTTTCTTGTCTTCATTTTTTTCTGCTTCCAGCTACTCATCTACATTTTCATCACGTATGGGGAGCTCTCCTACGCGTGAGACGAGAAAGTGTTTGAGGTCCTTTACACGTCGTTAGGTTCAATCACACAGGACGAACTGAGCTCACGGCGGCGGTGGTGTTGTCAACTTCCACAGAAGGGATTCCAGAGCAAGATTAAAGGATATTAAAGGATATTTGTAGTCACATGTGTTTCCAGGTACACAACATCATGACGATGAGAGATTGTCCGGGGACCGCGCTTTCTGGTCAGGTGACAACAAATGATTAAAGGTTTGGTGCCAGACAACAGTTTATCCAGGTGTGATGCCAGTCAACATATTTACCTAGGGTATTAATATAAAGAAAGATGCCACATTTGAATGTCTATTGTGAGACACTGAAGGCGATGTATTAAAACCCAAAGTTCTCAACGAAAATAATAATAACATGGTTGACTGCTCGACTTGGGGGACATGGTTAATAGGTACTCAGGTATGGTCAGGATGGAAAAGGGCTTCCTAGCTGCACAGGGTAACAAAGGATGGAAAAGGTTGGTTGGATGGCTGGTTTGGTGGGGAAGTGCTTCCACCTAAAGGTGGGGAGAGGGAAGAAAACCGGGAGTACCGGGATAAAACTCGACAGCCTGCGAACAGGTGTCAGAGAAGAAAGAACTGGGCTTTGCCATCAAGATAAACTAACGTAAGTAAGTAAACGTAAGTAACGTAACGTAAGTAAGTAAGTAAATCTTTCCTCTCTCTCACACACATGCGAGCACACAGTACACGTGTACACACAGACACAAACACGCATGATCTCAATCTCACACACACACACACACACAGAGCATGTTCGTACCCACTCACCTATGTACACATGTACACATCACGATGATCGATGTTTAAAGCCGAAAAACTATCAAATATTTGTCCCTGGAATAGAAACATTGAAATTTGTGCGTGCGCACACTTGTGTGTGTGTGAGAGAGAGAGAGGAGAGAAGTAACGACTTCGTGACTTTATGGACAAGCATCACAAATCAAAGACAGCTGGGATGACGGGAAGGGAAAATCACATGCTCGAAATAAATCAAACGATTAAAAAAGAACAGCGCAATGAAAAGAAAGAAAAACATTGATGATGAAGTAAAAGGCCCCGTAATGTGTATGTCAATGTCTGAAGACATGGAAAGAAGAAAAAGGAAAACAAACTGTAAGTAAAGCATGTGGCACACAAACACAAATGATAACACCTTTGACGGTTTACGCTTTCAAAGCACATTTTATACTCGCCGCAGGTTATTCCTGTCCTCATTAAAAAATAAAGTTCACCAGAGAACCAAATTCTCAGGATACAGTCCCACACACTCAAAGTTTTGAATTTGTTTAATGAGTGCAGGCAGTCTGACGTCACTTCCTGTAATGATTCCCAGCAACACTGTGTCCCAGGGTTTGGATAAAAGAACCAGGAATTCTTTTTGGAAAAGATAGTGTACATTTTACTACCTGTGTGTGTGTGTGTGTGAGAGAGAGAGAGAGAAAGAGAGGAAGAATGAATTATTGAGCGAATGAATTAATCAATGAACGAAAGAGAGAAGAAGATGTAAGGCGAGATAGAGAGCAGAAAAATGTGCAAATACAAGAGCTTTCTATGATAAAAAAAAGAGCGATTAGTTCCTCGGTCTTTCAATCAGTTAAACTTTGTTCTTAGCCGGCGGCGGTCACAGCAACTGTAGAAGCTGCAGCCAGCAGGCGACGTCAGCATCCTATAGGCAATCCTTGAGACGAAAACAGAGCTGAGGACCAGCTGGCGGGCGAGAAGACGTTGGTGACGACAGCTGCTGCCACGATGAGGATAACCAGAGGCTGAGACGATGACCCCTGGGAGGGAGCAAACAAATGCTCTGTCTGCAGGTCCAGGATGGAGTTACCTGTTGTAAACAAGAAAGTCTGAGTACCTGTCCATACAAGTATCGCCATCAAGACATTTTTTAACTCATGGCGTGACAAAAAGTTGTTATATCCACGAGTGTTATTTCCAACTGTCTGAAACAAATATTACCGTTTAGTTTTTTCAATGCATTATTTAATTTTTTTTATTGGAATTGGATGACCTTTATGTCAGCTTAACGAGAAAAAATACTAGAAGTTCTTGAATGTCCGGAATTACAAAAAAAGTCTAAGGTGGGTTTTGTTGGTAACGAATGAAATTGGATAGAACGGCGTGTAGAAACTTCCAGAAAGTAATCGCTTCTCCTTTGTAAAATGTTTTCTTGCAGAGCGCTAGACTGATTAATGATACAGAAAATTTCTTTTCTTTGAGTTCATTCCTCGAATTCAAGCAACCCACTGCCACAAACCCTATGCATGGGGCCGATGGGGGTGGCAAGATGTATTGTCACACATGTCATAGATATTATTTAACCCTTTGTCGACTATTAATGCAGTACAAGGGGTACAAGAAGTTCAACACATACTTTGTAAGTAATACACACACACACACGTATGTACGCTCATTCACAAGGAGACACACACAAATTTCTCTCTCTCTCTCTCAGAAACATATAGAAAATTGAACAGGATATTGAGATGTACAGACAAGCGAACAGATACGCAGACAGGCAGACGGATAGAGGGAGGGAATGATGCTTACACAGTGAGTCAAATGTACGTCGCCATTGAAGCGTGGTGTTCCGCAGGATGTTGATCTCGATGGGGTCACTGGTCGCCTGGCATTCCTCGATCACACTGTCCAGGCAAACAGCCACTTGGTGGACGCGCCTGCACGTGACACAAGGTCGTGACAGTTAGGTGCGAGACAGTCAAACAGTCACACAGTTGAGGTCGTGACAGTCTCTGATTTGAACAAGCGTAGTTCTGGAACCTGTCTTCCATCGACAAGTTTTTTGACCATCAAATGATTTCGTACCAATTTCGTTTCATTTACTTTTGAATTTCGCTTGTCTTTTTATTCTGAAAGAGAAGATAATTACGTTTTGCTCTAAAAACCATTTTAAACTTGATACTTTCTCGCCGCTGAGAGATTACAGTAAAACATTTCACTTGTAAGACGAGTTGTAAGGCGCTGATGATGTCCATGGCAACGAGTAAAGGTTTCTGGACCTAAACAGCATCAAGTTTTCTTGGGATCGTGACATTTGTCGTAATTTCAGGACCAGTAAGACGACGGAAATATAAAAAAGAAACCTCGTTAGTATGACAAGTGAAGTATTTGTTAATGTAAATGAAAGAGAAAACTGAACACCGTTCTATTATTATGGACAGAATAAAGTGAGCACTGCGATCCAAACCATCTAACTGGCTCTCTGGAGAGATTATTCTCACATGCTGAGCACAAATCTTAATTGATGGAAGTTTGTTGCAAGTCTTTCTGTCTTGAATGAACCGTGAGTCTGTCACACTGCGACAAGCTTCGCGGTGGACATCAAGGAGGCTTTTGCTGATGTAGCGATTGCCACAAGATCTTTTGCTGAAACGCAGCGAAGAAAAGATAAATAAAAAAGAGGGAAGGTTAAAAAACGAAAACATTACTGCAGCTCAAGTTCAGGACAGGATTTTGTGGTGAATTTTGTCTCCAGTTGCGTCTATGGTCCTACTTTTGAGCCGAGGTCGTCAGCTAGTACCCGTGAAGAAAATCAAAGAAAAAATAAACAAATAAATGAACACAGTGAAAATCAGGTTTTTCTTTATCAGTGAAAGAAATTCGAATATTGTCAGCTGGGCGTTTAATGTGTTTTACGTGGACATTGAGACTATAGAGATGGAGGAAGGACGGGGTTGGGAGGACCAAGTCGGAGGACGTCAGTCTCTAGAGGAACACGAATCTTGGACTGTGAAAATACCAAGTTGAGAGGTCACTGCAGTTCACTTCCCCAGAGGAGTATATCCTCATTCAATGATATCATTATCGTTGTACTAAACTATTTTGGTATACGTTCTGGAAAGTTGTGTTTGCGAGGAAAGAATGAGAGCGCGACAGGGGAGTGTTTGAAAATGTTCCCCATTCCCCCACCCCATCCCTATCGTGAGTTCCCCTGCGAGCCCTGACAGTCTACTTCTTCCATTATGTTCCACGAATGACCGAATAAGCGACTTGAGTGATCGTCTGTCTCATGTCAGACCAGCAGCTGCAACGGGTGCATGATAGGGAGCAGGCTAGTGCAAAAACAATTAGCTTCTGAATTATTCATCAGGCTTACTCTAAAGCCCTCGGGGTGCGATAACGGGAAGGACGCAGTAAACACACACACACGCACACACGCACGCACGTGCAACAGGCAAGATTTGTCTGAACAATGTTTTCTCCTAAGCGCTGTTGACTATAAATTACGAGTAACTGCCCCGAGGCCGAGTAATTTCACAACCTTTGACTGATCACGCGGAAACTTCACCGTCTGATCCATAGTTTATCTAACGACAAACTTCAGTCTGGTGACACGCACGAAGGCTCCAGTTTAGTGCCACCACGAAGTTTTTTCCAGTTAACTACTAAAACGAGGCAGGTGTGTACAAAGCTTCCGGTTTAGTCCCATTCATTGATAAGGCTCTGGTCTGGAGTGGATGCAGAGCAAATAAGCTCTTGATGTTCCACTTCTTTGAGGACGACATCAGCAAAGGTTGTCATCGTCACAATCATGGTCGTCATTTGCATCTTTTTCTTTTTTTAAATTTCTAAAAATAGTGTGATCTTTCCTGTCATTGCAATAAAAAGGAAAAGTCTCAGTAAATACAATACATTTTTGCAGTTTGACACGGACAATAAAAATGTTCAAAATGAGAGGAGAACGAAACCAACCAGAAGAATTGATACGAGAGATACTTTCGGATAAGGAGAAAAAAGTAAGATATCGAGGTGGAAGAAATCCTCGCTTAAATGTTTATGACTGTTTAATTATCCATTAATTATGCAGGCCTAAAATTAAATACACCACTTTTGTTATTTTATGAAGTATCAAGCACAACATGTTCAAAAATAACCATTTTGTAGACTAGAAGACGTGAAAAAGAACAAAATAAAGAAACAAAGTAAACGAATGTTATGATCTGGAATATTTCTACAAAGAGAGGAGGTATTGCTGGAAAATGTCTTACTTCTTTTTGTTTTACCTTTGGAAAAACATGCCGGTCAACACGTACTTAAAAATTCTGCGCTGTTGATTTAAAAATAAATATTTTATCCGGAAGTTACCTCCTGGTAATACAAAACAAGAAACAAGGAGAAACTACATTTCTTCATAGACAACTAATTTCATTTAAAGATGTTTTGAATTGTAAAAGTATATAAGGAGGACACATTCTGACCTGCAGGTGTCGACGAGGCCGTCAAGCGTGTCCTCCGCTATGGTCAGGTTGACCGCAGCTTTGGTACACTTGTCCAGCTCCCCCTTGGCCACCAGACAGTCTTCGTGAGCCAAGCCTGGCACAAACAAATAATTATATCTTTAAGTATGCACAAATTTTAATTTTATTAGTGCAGCAGTTTAAATTTAGTCATTATTATCATTAATGAATTTATCTTCCATCCAAAGCACGGAAGCACGTCCCCTTTCCCCCCAGTTAGACACGGACAAAGAGTTTTTAATGGTTCATTTAATAAAGATAATACTTCAGATGAGTTAGTGTAACGGTTTAAGATAATGACAAGCATAGAAAGGAATTTTATTGACTATTTGGCGAATTTTTTTTAGGTCGAATTAAATAAAATATTTCGAGTAGATAAAACCTCTCGAAGCTTCCTTTAGTAGTTGATTGATGTCCTAGGGTTAGTGTATCTCATATTTCACACATCGCACAGATGCATGGTTTTTGTCGTCTGCTTGCTGTCTAGCAGACCCACCATCTCATCCGACTTAAAGTTTTTAAAGTTGTTATCAATATATATTTCTCAGGATTAGCTTCTGTATCTTCAGCGAAAGGTAATACAGAGTCCGTTCTTTATCAAGCTGCACTAAGCCGACACAGCTGGTGCTTCTCAGTTTTATTGGTCGAGTGCTTCTTGACATTTTCTCTCAGAAACCTTATCTCTCACTCACTAGCAAGACTGTTCGATCGCCTGCGTACTCTATACCATGATTAATAAAGCCGGACTCAGACGATATTGGGTAAAAGGCGCGGGGCAAAAACTGGTCCACGTGTCTGGAACATCAGTGGGATTTATTTTTGTCGATGTGCGTGAATTTAATTTCGCAGGTTTTATTTATTTTTTGCTGAGGGGCGTTGAGGGTAGAAAAATATTCGGTGAAGGTTCCATAAAATCGTTCATACAGTTGACCTGATTAGAAGCCTACCATCAGTTTTATTTGTAATTCAAAATGGCGATGACGACGACAATGACGACGACGATGATGATAGCTTGCAAGCGTAATAAATGAACTCTACGAATTGATTTGTTATTAATAACAAAAAAAAAAAAAAATAAATAAAAGACCATCAATAACTGTAATTACCTACAAAAAAGATTTTAATTCCAGTTTTGAAGATGGTTAATGTGCTAGATGATATGGGTGGCGTCTTTGATACACATGCGACGTGGTTTGCACGTGTGTTTGTGTGTGTGTTTATATGCTAGTGAACTCCTGAATCCTTGACTAGCCCTAAACTCGCCTTTTACAAGCAAAACTGTGAGACTGAGTCAACAGTGGCCAACGAACCCAAGTCCTAACAAGACCTCTTGCACTCAAGTCTTTCTCGCATTACGTGGAAATGTCGAGGCTGGAATGAAAATTGAGGGTTTGCTGTTTGCTGTATGAGATTTGAGGAAACATTATCTTGCGTAAACACAAACCCAGTAATTTCCAAGAAACAATGTTCACGTCGGTCGTTAAGGAGAACAATAACATGTTACCATATGAAGGTCAACGTGGAGAGACGGAGACCACGTGACTATCCCCTCCCACATGCTTGACTGGTCTCTAGAGTGAAAGAACACATTAATCGCAAATAATACAAGCATAAAAAAGGAAAAAAAAAACCTATTCAGTCGACATTGGCTTCCCGCTCATTTTTGTCCCCTTATATTTGATGTAATAATAAAAAACATGGCGGCAACATCCATAGACATGTCACTACAATGACAGAAAGGAAATTTCACCAGCGTGAAATAAATTAAACTTGGTTATTTTGTGGTTTGCAGAGCAAGAAAGGTGAGCTTCGTTCGACATTGCGGAGTTTCCACCCGACAAAGGGCTCGATGACCCATTCTGCGCATGCGTGGTTGGAAGTCTTGGAGCCTTAAATTCAATATTCTGCGTTCCGCTTGAGGTGCACCTCCATTGAGCGCATCCTTGGGCGATGATGGCCGATGTCAATTGAAGAGAATTGATGTTGTGAGCATGGCCAGCAGCGCTTCTGATGGCCACGAGCTGTGGAACTCATCAGTGGACATGCCAATCACTTGTGTGTGTTTTTTTTTAATTTTGGGATTAATTTTTTTTTTTAGTTTCCTTCGCTGTTCTGCACAAACAGTTTGGTCAGTTGCATCTTGAGTTGAATTTTTTGAGACCAGCAAAACTTGATTATAATATGCGATGAAGATCTGGCCATGCGTACAAAACCACAGCGAAGCTGAAAGACAGGAAGTCTGGTAGAAAAAGCTGAAGGAAGAACTAGGCCAGACAAGAAAAACAAGGTGTGATCAGAAAAAATAAGACGAGATAAAGCATGGCGATTCAAGGTGATACAATGAAAAGCAATGCAAGGCAAAGGAATTAAAGACAATAAAATACAAAATAAGATATGCAAGGGAAAAGGAAGGCAAGACAAAAAAAAAATAAAGAAAGGCACAGCAAGGCAAGACAAGACGACGACAACAACAACAAACAAACAAAAAAAAAAGAGAAAAAAAAAACAAGGAAAGACAAAAACAGGGCAAGACAAAAAAAAAAAAAAATTTAAATACTGTGGTTAGAAGTCGTCAAGTATCATACAGAAAATATTCGTTTGACTCCCACCAATGTCTCCATTTCCGTCTTACCCATCTGTTTATCTCCCCTTCCTATTTTCTTCAACGTCTCCTCCCCAATTCCTCTCTTCTCTCCCCTGCATCCCCTTCCCTTTAGCCATGGCGTCTACTGCCAAGAGAAGGCTAGTGGACGGCGACATTCCCCATGGGACTGTACACATCTGACTGTCAAAACACATTCACTGGACGGCTGCGGTAGGCTTGTGTGTTCGGCTTTAATTTACGGAAGCAGAAGAGCTCCACAGACTCCCTGGAGAGTTATCTTTCCTTTGTCCTCCCAGATTTCGATCCACTTCAGGTATGCTTGTGTTTCCTTGACAGCGGCGTGTGGTTTATAGGGCTGTTATCGCTGTTTCGCATAACAGTTTTCTCCAACAGCTTACAGCATTACTTTTATCCCTTGTTACCAGTTTTTTTGTGCTTTTACACCAGGCGACAACACCAGAAGCATTAGGTGGCCTTAACCGGAATCTTTTGAAACTTGTTTTCGTTTCTTTGCTTGCAGTTACCCGTCTCCCTGAGTCCGCATCACCTGCCAAACAGCTTCCTCCATCAATCTCAGACGAAGCTAGCGATGGAGGAAGCGAAGGTTCCAGAAATTTCTTAGCTTTTTTCTACCATCATACATGTTGTGGTAAAGTCATCTCGATGGAATACATCTGTAGTTCTAAGCCCTTACACAACTCCATTCACAATTCTGTAATGTCACTATTCTCAAGCCCTTGAGGAGTACATACTGCGTAAATTGTTACACTTCTCATAACCTGAATTATATATAAACATCTAAAATAGGTCAACATGCATTAAATCCAGCTCCTTACTTCCTGAGTTTTGACTGGGGTGGAAGTACCTGATGATACCATCAAAGCTTTACACACACAGAAACATGCAACTCACGCACACGAGTATGCGCACTTACATAAGATCTGAATGCATAATCGTATAATAATTATATACATATTCAAATACATATTTATACCCATACATATACACATATTCTCTATCCAAACACTTATACAAACAAGCCATTTAGATAAGGTAAAGCACAGGTGGTGAGAGAAGCCACATCAGAGACTGGCATCACATGGCTGAGGGAGGAAACACGAGATGCTCCACAGCGGATGCCTCCAAAATGTATTACAGACCTCGGAGTGGGGTTAATGTTTGTTAAGACCTGGTCTACACGATCGCAAACATCCTGGTTTTAAAAGAGAAAAAGAAGGGAAGGTTTTTTTTTATACCCATGGGAGCGGCTTACCTCTAACCTCTCGTGACTGAAATACTTCTCCTGCACTTTAGTCCTTGCCACTCCCCCTCCACAAAAGAGTTTCCTCCTCGTGGAAATATTTACAGGAGATAAACACCTGTGAACCAGAGAGCGTACAAGGAGCAAGGATTTCTGAAGTCAGGTAAATATTAGTGCAGGTGTAAACAAACTGAGTCATGGTCTACCCGAGGTCGTATCAACGGGTGAACGATGGGAATGAAGACATATAAACGAGACTTGCTCGTGAAATGGAAGCATGGATGTGTTGGTAACATATGAGGCACGTGGGAGAGTTGCAGCACGCGCCTACACACACACAAATGCACAGACACACACAAATGCACACACACAAACGCACACACACGCGTGTCTATTATGGAATTAGTTCATTTGTCCCGCTGTCACTTTGTCTCTTCATAAAACTGCTTATAACACAAAACGGATACTATATAATTTTATATGTCTGCACATATCTGCTAATGAACTGACATATACATTCAGATAAAGAAAAAAAACCCTAGAAGTTGGTAATAGCCTTTATAACGCATAAAACATCTATATAAATAGTAATATTTAGACATTATGGCTCAATAAATTATGTACAGATATATTGTGTGCAACACAAAACATTGAGTTAAAAGCAGTTCATAGCAATAGTCTAATTTGTTATTCAAGATTTCCCAATTGCTCGGCTAATAGAATGAAAAAACTCGCCTGTTAGACCACTGGACATTTCTGAGGATGAGACGAAAAAATAAGCCGGGAAAATGGCGCCAAGCCCGTTTCTTACGGAACAAAGGCAGTAATATGCTAATAGGCCTGCCGATGCAAATCACAACAGCATCTCCATTTGTTTCATTCAGTAGAACGCATGGGTTCCAGTGGCTATCTGGTAGAAAATCAATGTTCAGCATCAAATGCCTTTTCGAGGTTAATGAACTGCTTCCAGCCGTGCTGGAGAAGATGATCTCAGTGTGAAGACAGCAGTGGGCGATCGTGTAAAGGTCGCCCCCCACCAAAAATTAAGTGTCCTATTTCAATAAACAGGGGACTAAACAATACAATAGAGCTTATTCCTTGCTACTTCTCAAAGAAAATAAGGATTTCACGACATCTGTCCAACGGACCAGTTTTGGCCCGCCTCCCTCCATTCAGATGGGCCCATGTGGTTCCAGTATCCTTTGCCTCGCTCTTTACTGTTCTTTTCCAAGTCTGTTTTGGCCTCACAACTCTCCTCTTGAGGGTTCCAGTCAATGTAGCTTTCATGCTATCCCAAGCATCATCAAACGCCAGAAAGAGATGGGTCCCAAAACCTTTTTCCCCACATAGCCGTCCATGCATTAATTTTATCCCTTGCAGATTAACAAAGTTGTGTGATAGTCTTTCTTTTTCCGCTTGCCTTCCACATTTGGTCCCAAATTCAAACCTTTTTGCTTTTCAGATTGTCTGAATCGGATAAACGCAAAAGATACGAATGTAATAGCTTTCTTCTCAACAATTATGATCTGGACAATGCAGACCTGTCACAACAGAAATAATACCATAGGTGCAATCAGTTAATACCAAGGTAGTATCAGCGTGAGGCATCAGTATCATCCCCTTGGGGTTGCCTACATCCTCGTCTGTGCTTTTGTTTGATTAAGACCTGAGTGCGATGCTCTCTTGTCCGTCTACCATCTGCATCTTCTCAACAAACTCCAGAAACTCGAAACTTCTGGACTGACGATTTATACTCCAGGCACGCAAATAAGATCTTGCCAAACCTCTTCTCTGTATTCTCTAATGGCCTCCTGTCCAGACTCGAGCAGACTCGAAACTTGCTTTACTTTGCTTTCGGTTCTTTACAAGCTCTGTTCCTCCTTTCTTTTCTGATTTCTCCATTCCCTAGACTCCTAATAGATATATATCTTCGTACTTCTACTGACAATGTCAGCCTTTATTTCCATTCAGTATAGAATCATTTCACCTTCCTCCCTCGTATCATATGCATCGAGCAGACTATAGAATATTCAAGATTTTCTGAGAACACATCGGTTTAAGAAATAAATTTTTTCTGGTCATCGGCGCCATTCTGTGTATTTTATCTTCATGCTCGACTTGGTTGTCGTCTGCTGCTTTGCTTTGGTCTAGTTCACTAGCTCTGACTCAAGTTAGTTCTAGTTCCGTTTAGAAGTTTAAGTTTTTGAGGTTCAATAACCCTGTTCAATAAGGATTTGTCAGACTTTTGTGGAACTAAATTTGTGGGAGAGTTTGGCACCGTGGGTTCAAGGACCGACGAGCCATTGACAAAACATGAACGCCTGCAACTTTTACATAGTCATCCTGAACACCATCTATCAACTTTTCTATTGTAGCAAACTTGGAAAGGTGAAAAAAATAAAATACTATTTTTTCTAAATTTTTCGAACTGCGTGTACTAAAAATACACAGGTGAAATGCGAGTATGTTGGTGTATGTAGTTCTTTTTTCTTCGTATGAATTCAGATGTATCTCATTGTCTGAAGCCGAGGAGGATGTAGGTAAAAGGAAAGGTCAGACAAGATTGTAAGCTTTCCTGAGATTCGTTTTGCTGCACGTGACTACAAAATTAGGGCTTAGCACTGGTTTTTGAAAAAAACTTATAGAACATTACATTGTCTTTAACGAATTTATTACCTATATCAATCGGATAATGGGCGAGCTTGCGATAGATTTTTGCAAATCCTTACTTTGGGATGAGGATGCTTTGCAGCTGGTGTCAGAGCATCTGTGATCTTCTATCCACCCTCAGAATGTGCAAAGCATATTATTTTCTACTCTTATCTATAACACATCCACATAGTTGTTATTTGTAGTTTTGGAATTTTAAGACTTGGACTGTGATTACTTCCTGTAAACATATACTGTTCAAGACCTAATGTGTTCTGTGTAATGACCTTTTTTTATCAGGAGTGTCCTTAAAAATAGTTTGCTACAACAATTGTGGTCTTAAGATGAAAGATGAAGAAAGTAAAAAAAAAAACTTGTATCTTGCACAAATCTTGGATAAAGTAAAGCATCTCATTTGGTTTCTTACGTCCAGTCTATTAATTTGTAACTATCTTTATGTGTCATCATCATCATCATCATCATCATCATCATCATCATCATCATCAGTAAGGCCGCCAGCTGGGGAACTAGTGAATGAGGTGCAGGGTAGGCGCCTTCACCATTGCTGTGTCTCATCATGCTCCTTCCACCAACGACTGGTCACAGTTTTAAGGGACAGAGAGAGGGAGAGAGAGGTATTTGATGTTTACTCCGGGTTTATAGGGGTTTGAGAGGTGTTTACCTTCCATTGTCTTACCATGTCTAGCACAGTTATTCCTTGTTCAACAATGCAATACAATACAATACAATACAATACAATACAATACAATACAATACAATACAATACAATACAATACAATACAATACAATACAATACAATACAATACAATACAATACAATACAATACATTTCTATACTCTAAAGCAATTTTTAAGTTTCTATTAGGGATTCAGTGCGACCTAGTAGCATCCTATCAATGCCCGCAAGCCTTTTTAGTTACCGAGATTAGTTTGCGATGTTTTTCTGACCTTTTTCTCGTTAAACTATAATTAAATGTCGGTGAAAGGACATAAATAACAAAAAATATCAAAGAATTAACGCAAATTGTAAAACAAACAAGCCGTTTACAGTTACTTTAGGTGAGAAGAAAATGTGAGCGGGTGATTACACTACACCAGCAACGTTCGCCTGTGACGTTGTCAACGTTGTAAATTGTCGTTATTGAACCGTTTGTATGTCTGAATGCGTCCAACATAAACCTGAATGTTTCTCTTTCTACAGCAAAACTTCATAATTGCCTTGTGAAATCAGAAAAAATAACATTTTAACCATTAGGATGTAAGTAGACAAGTCCAAGCCAGGGTCCGGTTTATTGGAGTGTCGGTCCTCGAGGTTTTAATGTCTTCCACACAAAATAAGAGTAGAAAGTTCATCTAAGGATGCCATAGAGACTTTAGATAAACTAATTTCTTGGCCTCAGCTGCAGAAGGCAAATTTCACGTCTTTGTACTCTCTGCATGTCTGCTTAGTAAAGCACTTCGCTTAATTGTCTGGCAAGGGAGACGACCAGCCACGGATTTTATCTCCCTTGTCTGCTGACAGCACACCCACTCTTCAATCTTTCCAGAAGTCTCAAGCGGGTCAAGAACACGATAATTAAATTAATTAAATAAATTTCACGTTTACTCATGCGTATTTCAAATAGTCCGTGTAATGATTAAAAAACAACAAAACAAACAAGCAAACAAAAAAAACAAACCCACACAAAGTTCAGGTCGTCTCTCAAAGCCGTTCATCGGCTGTCTCAAGGTACGACACCTCACATGACTTGCTGATTTTTCTCTGTTTGGTTAACAAATGGAAGTCGCCATGTTCAATTAACAATGCTTTGTTCAGTCCACAACCTGTAATGACGGTTTGCGTGGGAAGCCAAAGAAAAAAGTCCGGTAGTGGGTGTCGCTGGAAGGACCTGAGCAATCTTGCGGTTGCGTAGCAGATGGTGGCACCGTTACAAGACATATACTCTCATTTTATTTCACGTGATCGCACGTAATGGTTTTCCTTTAGGGCACATTCATAACGGCAGGAAAGAAATAGTTCTGATTTACAACTAGTAATGAAATAAGACAACAAAATAATAGTAGTCACGTGACAGTAATATAGATATCCTGACCTTTGCTCCTCTGCGTCCAGTGTTTTTGTTCTGTTTTCCTCGATGTAACTGCTTACTGACTTTTAGGGATATGCTGACAAATTATATACAGTATGCTCGATACATAGCAATATCTTATTTAAATGGTCAAGATAAAGATCCTATAATTTACTGGGCATGAGAGCAATGAGTGGTTAACCATATCTTAAGTCAGGGAAGATCATCACAAAGTTTTTGTATAACTCCTGCCTTCTCCATCCGATGCCGACAATTCTCAAAGACGAGTGCATAACTTGATGATTTCAGTTATCACTCGTTATCAATAAAACCTTGTCGACTAGTGCTATGCCCCTCGTAAACTGTGCTATTGTCATCCAACTTCTCACGAAGGCCAATCTCGAAATTAATATACTCAGTAACAATCGCCCTGTTTATAATCTCCCTTTTATGTCCAGAACACTTGTAAAGGTTGTGCTGGTCAGACTTCTGATCCCTTTTCCCAACAATTATCTGCTTTAACCATTGTATTCAGCCTATCGCGAGAATCATTTGATAGCTAATGACTTGTTAGCGACATGATCTCATCTCCTGTCATTGTTTGATCAGGTGACTTCGTTTTATACACTAGACCTTGACATCCAGGGCTTTCTTGCTACTTACTGGACTCTGGACTGATTGTAAACTGGTTCCAGTCCTGCTTGATTGACTCATGTCCTCTTTTGTTCTGCTCCGGTTGCGTTACTGAAATCTCCATTCGTCAGTCTCTCCAACCACTTATTGAACAAACTTCAAAGGGTTTACAATGAATCCGCTCGTCTTGCCTTCCGAGGCGTAAAGAAGACCATGCTACATCTCTCATCCGTGAACTTCACTGGCTGTCACTGTTCTCACTGATTACATCATCACCACAGTGCCACCGTTGTCATTCTCTTGTCCTTTGTCCTCGAAGTGTCTGCATTCGAAGCCCTCAAATCCGGCCTCAAAACCCATTCTTTAAGAAATATCACAGATGATGACAAGACTGTTCTTCTCACTCCTTAGTCTTTCATCCACGCGAATAGCTTTCGCCATGGTATCATCGTTTTGCTGATGATAATGTTTCTTGTGTGGGTGACTGTCGGTTCAATTGAAGTCGTTCGTGTGCAGAAGACTGAGCTCGCATCAACGGTGGGAAATTCATTTTCCTAATCTAATAGTAATAATTAGATATTAGAATAGGTCAGAGGAAAGTACGACCATGTGTTCCTTTCTCTAACAAATCAGATATCCGATGTCTTTAACCTGAACTGTTATCACACCAGATCAGACCATTAACCACAGGACTAAGTAGCCTCCTTGTGTTCGTGGTGATGTCAGACATTAAGTCTTGTTACAAACACACGGACTGGTTGCACCGGTCTGCCATTGTCAGTCTTATCTGTTCATGATGGCTCATTATGTCTGCCTGGTCAGTCACAATACCGTGCCGGGACTCAAACAAAGGTGAGGTGAAAGGGATGATTATCTCTTAAATTGTTGTGCGCTGATGCCTGGTAATCCGAATGTGCGGCTAATGAAAGCTTTTTATCCCGAGTCGACATCAGACATCCAGCGATATGGAACTGTGTGCCAGGCGATGCTCAATTATATTCACTCATCCAAGACCTACATAATGATAAATAAGCATCTTCGTGATCGTGAAAATGCCTGATCGTCACAAAGATTGCCTCCTCCTCCTCTTACTCCTCCTCCTCATCATCCATTTATGAGCCACTATTTCTCGTAAATACACGCACGTGGACACACGCACGTATTCAGAGAAACAAAGAAAAAGAAAAAAAGAGAAAGAAAGATTGGTAAAGACAGATCTAAAGATGAAATAGTTTAAGAGAGAGAAAAAAAAAACAACTGCGTAAAATGAAACGAATATATTAGCAATTGTTCCGGAACAAACTCTACCCTAACCCTTTTTTTCTTGTTGACGCCATTAACACTTTAAACTTTTTACGGACGTTAAACAAACGTCAGACGATCTCTGCAAAAGCTTGCACACACGGGATGCAAGGTACTTGAGGTTAGTTTTATGTGAGCTTAGATTGTCTTTTAAAAGGTTTGCCTCTCTTTGTGGACACAGGGAGTCTGAGAAAATCTTTCTTTGCTCGTTTGAAAGTACAGGACCGAGAGCATCGTTGGACCGGGAAGAGCACGCAAGGTGCATCAAGACCGCACTCATCGGCAATAACAAGATACAAGATATTGCTTTTCCTTCCCTCTTCCTCGGCAGTTGGAAACATCCATACATGCCATGAAAGGAAACAAAATGTGAACATCACGTCAGCACACAGGGTCACAAAACGGATTTTTATTTACATCCGTGGTCCAGGGCATGTCCCCTATCCTCTCCATAATAACACTCGCCAATTTCTCCCTATCTCCTCCCTCTCCTCCTCTTCTCCTCCTCCTTAAACATTATTCCTAACAGCCTTGCCTTTCCCATAATGCTATTCCTTTGTCACACGCTACCTTTTACAATATCATGTTACTCTCAAGCTCTTGTTCTTGTTATTTGGTTTCTTTTTGTGTTTTTTGTGTTTTAGTTTTCGTTAAGTACGGTTGTTTACTCTTTTATAGTTCATATTATATTTGTTTGTTTTCCTGTCCCTCCTATGTTGTCCATGTTTCGTTTTTGTTCACGCTATGAGCATGCTCCAAGGAGTGTGAGTGCGCCCTTTACAAAGTTTGCATTTATTGTTGTTGTTATTATTATTATTCCGATTCTACATCTTTCCATCCCAATATAAACACACACAAATGTACACACTTTATCAATTCATCTAGTTCACCATCTTTAGTATGGAGCTAATCTGCTGAGTGTCTTTTCATTTCTGGAAGTTAGCAATAATTGAAATTAATAAGAATTAGGGTTGTGAATATATTATAGTAAAGTGGTAAATGACTTTTACGATGTTCATCAAATTACAATTAAATAGATAATGAAATTCCATCCCTAGTCCCAAATCATTAGTATTACAAAATCTACAGAACCTTTCACTTCCAGGAATATCTGTTTCTCTGTCGTTGTGCACTAGAAAAGGTTACTTTACTCCATGATCTCAATTTTTACCAAAGGAAGATAATCAAGGAAGAAAAATATTTAAGCAAGGTTCTAGAAAAAAAAACTTTTAAACGTTTTATAAATTAAATATATTTGGAGTCTCAGCAAGGACTAGCAACACAGAGTAAAATCAACATGGTGTTACCATGTGCACGTCATCATACTAACACACATCCCTGCTGACAACATCCTCCATATCTTTATCAAGACACTGAAGTTGATTGCTGGCGCGACATCTAGTGGTCGATTTTTCATTCCTGTGGAAAGCTGGACTACACTCCTATTGATTCAAGCCTCGTATTTTTCTCTGCGCGCGTCAGTGAGAATTCGATTCGTGAGACAGATTTCAGTTGCTGGTGACGGAATAAATTACTGTCACCTTCTGGGGTCGCGCGTGGAGTTCGGTGATAGCAAACAACAACAAGAAAAACAACTCCTTCAACATTTCCTGACTTTATGAGTTACATACTCGGTTATTTCCCTTGTTATGACGTCACCATTAGCGTTCTCACGTACTTGGGTTCTGATGACGTCACCGATGTCATTATATTTGATGACGTAAAGTTTCAAAGTGTGACGTGATAGTGAAAAATAGCGTAATCTTAATCATGGAAAGGTTGCTATGGGAATGAGAAGCTTTATCCAGGTTGAAAAGGCAAGAATATCTTTTCGCCTCTACCCCAGGCATATGTTTGAGATGTGATTATTCACTAAGTACAAAAAAAAAATGTAAAGGAGTTTAGAGATAAGGAGAGACGAATGACAAATGACGAATGACAAATGACAAATCTTTATTTACGAGGTTACTCGAAAAAGCAAAAGTTATGCTTGTTAACTCTAGCCCTTGATCTAAAAAAGGACAGAGAAAATATTTCTTTACTACAAGCAAAGACATTAATCAAAGAAGATGCAGAGGTTTTAGTTTATTTTTGTTTTTGGCACACTGACTTGCCGACTTTGATGTGATTAATATGATTATAAAATCTTATTCTGAATATGACATAATTTTTTATGATTGCGATGACCAGGTGACATTTTTCAATGAGTTTTCTTTCTTATTAAGAGTTGCTTTTGTTAACAGTAAAAGCAGCATGTGTTGTGATGCTGCTACATCA
>SRHC01001754.1:49171-125629 GCA_004794325.1 Pomacea maculata | reverse complement strand
ATATAATAAATGAAATTATGATGAAATAACTTAAGCACACAAAAAAGACCGATAAACAGAGTCCCTCAGATATGTCGCTTGCTTCTTTCTTTGTCCTTGTGTTACCAAAGACGCTAAGTATGGCTGTCAATAGTTGTCTTTGTACATAGAATTGTAGAGTCATCGACCTTTTCTCATCCCAGAGAGAGACAGAGAGTACCCTGTGCTTGTGTGGGTGTATGCATGGTGTTTGAACAATAATTTCATGCTGATATAGATTTGTTTGTGTGTTTGAGTGTGTGTGTGTGTGTTTGAGCGCTGTCTTCTACAGACTGTAATGTCACAGTGGATCAGCCACAGAGGAACTGGGCATAATAGGATTGACCAACACTCTATAACAAAATACAACACAAAACTTTACATTACCAACCAACACGACCCAACACAGACTAACTTCCTTCTTAATAACAATAGTAATAATAACAACAACAACAACAACAGACAAATCTACCGCCATTTACCGCGCGCCGTTCATGCACAAACAAACAAAGTAAAGGCATGCTACACACTACTAATATTTAATCAAAAGAATATAAAAGTAATGTACAAAGACATTTTGTATTTTAGTCGATAGCACTGCAGCCACTAACACTAACTGTTGTTGTGTAAACAAGACTGAGGTGTAGACTTTATGATGTTGATGTTGATACTACTTGTTGTGTAAACAGAGACACGGACCTCGTGATGTAGGATAATATAATGAAGTCATGTGCATGGTGAGAGTAGAAGAGGAGAAACACTGATGACAAGTGTTGATGTAAGAGAGAGACACACGACTACTGCAGGTGACAGGTGAGTGAGTGTCATTGTCAGTCATAATCAGGGGAGACAATCACAAGTTGTGACGTACAGCAGGACATAAGGACAAGTCGGTCAGGGTTAGACTTAAACAAATCCAGACAGACGACGACTTTTCTCTCCAGACCACGAACGTGACGTCCAAAAGTCACCCACACCACGTTACTGCGGGCCGTGGCTACGTCCTCGATGTCATCCTTATTATTGTCATCATCCTTCATCACCCGCAGTGGAATACCCTCTACTTTCAGTCCCTTCACTATACCCGAGTTGACACTAACGTCACTCCAGTACAACACCAGCACGTCTCTCCACTGTAGAAAGGTTGGTGTTGTGCCGCCGCTGGTAGAGGTCACTGCTGTAGATGTTGCTGTGCCACTCTCTGTGAACAATAACAGTTTATACTGTAAGTCACGTGTCACAGACACAGGATAGACACTGAAAAACACATCGATATGAATAATAATTAATAATATAAAAATAAACAAGAATAATAATAAATGCAAAATTTGTAAAGCACATACTCACACTGCTAAGGATCATGCTCTGAGCGCTTGAGAACAAGAAGGAAACATGGACAGCATGCGAGCGACAAAAAACAAAACAAAACAAAACAAAAACCCAGATGATCTATAAAAGAATAAACTCTCTTACTAACCGAAGAATAAAATCAAATACAGACAACACAAAGAGGAACCAAATAACAAGATCAAAAGCTGAGAGCAACATGATATTACAAAAGACGCGTGTAACAAAGGACTAGCATTATGGGAAATGTTGTTAGAGTAATGCATAAGGCAAAGGTGTATTTTTAGTGCACGTGTACAGGATTCCTTTGGGGTAGGTGGCGGATATGTAAAGGGAAGTAAAGGGTACAAGCTCCATTGTTTGGCTGCACAATAAGTAAACATCCTGTGGCCATGTGTTGTTGTGGTGACAGGAAGAGTAAGGAGACGATCATCAGAAGAGGAGTGGAGCTGTGTAGCTGGGATGTAAGGGAAGAGCAGTTCAGAAGAATAATGAGGGCAGGTGTCAGCAAGCAAGAAGTTGTAGTAAAACAAGTTTTGATAAAACAAACACACAGACCAGAGTGTCGGTAGCGCGAAGACAGAATGTGACGGATGGCGCTCATCTTGTGTAGTTCATAATAGACAGACTAACAGACAGCTGTAACTTGTCTATCATAATAGACAAACTGACATACAGCTGTAACTTGTCTATCATAATAGACAGACTGACAGGAAGCTGTAACTTGTTTAGCAAGAGTCATGTCTGCAGTGACAATGAATCTCAGGTTCCTGACATAGAACACAAAGGTGACGGTTTCCCCATCTTCATGTGAGTTTGTTGACAGACTAGTGAAGATGATTTTTTCTTCTCAAACGTAGGAGTGTTTCCGTTTTATGATCATTGAGTTTAAGTTTGTTAGACACCATCCAGTCCTTGACTTCACTTATACAGACTTCTATGGTGCTGGTAGCACAGTGAGACTCAGCCAGTGGAGTGGAGCAGTACAGCTCCATATCATCAGCGTATCATCAGCATGTGATTGATAAGAAACCTTGTGAGACTGGATGCAAGATGAAAGTGGTTTCATATACACAATAAACAGAACTGGAGAGTACTGAGCCTTGATGGATGCCACACGGCAGTGGAGCAGGGCGAGATGTCTGACCATCAACACACAGTCTGCTTGTTTACAGTTACATTCTGACTTTTGTGATAAATAACAAACAGGTGAAAGAGAACCCTATGATCAAGATAGGCCCTTAACAAACTGGCCGTTCGCTTTCGCCTGCAAATTCAAGATCTTTCTCGGCGTATCTATTGCGACATGCGGGAGCATCAAAACTCGACTGGCAGGTCCCTCCAGCGCGCTCAAGATGTAACCACGAGCCGCATTCTGAGACATCGGGTTTATGGCGAGAGCTAACTCGACCTCTCTTTCAATCTCCTTGACACTCGTTGGCCACCGGCAAACTACTGAAAGCGGAATAACTAGTATGCTCGTAGAGCCTCTGCTGTGCTGTCGTCCTCTGCAACCGTTGTGCACCTCTCTGCTGACACTCATCCTGGTCTCAGCGCCAAAGATGGAACCGAGTGTTGGGGGGGGGGGGTAGTGTATGTGACGTCAACAAACGTCCAGCACTCTAACAAAGGCAGAAACAGTCAGCAGGTGTGCGCCAACACTAGTCCCGCCAAAACTAGCAACAACGCCGGACTACCCGCCCTCTACAAATCCATAGAGCGCTGAAACAAATGTTGACAAATATTTGGTGTGTACAGGAACGTAATGTTCTGCTACAAATACCATCCGGACTGGAGACCTTGCGAATATTCACTCGCTGAAACAGCTCCACAAACTACTGATGACAAATCTCAACCTTCTGTACAGGGTGAAGAGAACTACGCACATCTTTAATTTGCACTGAGAAGTCATGAGACTCCAAACGAGCAAAGAAAGCATTCCGAGCATTAGGCATGGCCGTACTCTCAACGCCTGAGATCCAGATTTTTGCTTTCGACCCCTGACTCCGATCGTCAATATTGGCCATGTTGTTGAGTCCCTGCCAAGCTACTCGGATGTTACCTGTAGCAAACTGAGACTCGATTTTTGACTTGTGTTTCACCTTGACCCAGCGGACAGCATCACGGACCTCTCTATGTAACAATTTTCTGTCGTGGGAAGAACCCGTGAAGAACACATGTTTCTTTTTGTTACGCACTGCTTTTAGGTCACCCAAGGTTTGTTGTTAGGATAAACATAAACTTCTTTGATGGACTGGTGCAATCTACACCTTTTTACTCCTAACTGTGTGATTTACTCCTATGTGTTAAATGTCTGTATGAGTATGTATGTCTGCCCTTGTGAGCGAAGACAAATTTCTGTCCTGTGTCTCCTGGACAGACAATAAAGTCTGTTTTGATTTGATTTGATTTGAACTACTCTACACAAAACAAAGTGAAGATGGCCAGCAGAGGTTAGCTGGAGCAGCATCTTTGTTTAACATCTGCAGTCTTGCTGTGACTGCGGTTATATCAACATGTAATGTGAGTACATCAACACTGCGTAACGAGCGAGTGTGAAATCTGCAGAGCAGGTGATGTTTGTTTTTTTTTTTTTTTGTTTTTTTTTTTTTGTTTGTTTGTTTGTTTGTTTTTTTTGAAAGGGCGCTGTGTACAACGACCGGCATGTTAGCGACAAATTTGAATCACTTGTCTCGATGGGGTGTCAACTTTACAAATAACATTAAAAAATATACAAATTACCTTATAACATAATGTTGTAAGCTGACAAACACATGAAACTCAGACACTATCTTGATCATAGGGTTGTCTTTCACCTGTTTGTTATTTATTACAAAAGTCAGAATGTAACTGTAAACAACGTTACACTACACAATACACACACCTACCCGTAACATCAACACGGAGACTGTGTAGGAAGCTGGCCACCTCACGACCGCACGTCACACAGTCACCTGGCCTGTCACCTGAGTGACCATGACCTCGGTGATGATACAGTCGTGTGACTGGCGGGCCGTCTGTGTGGTCGGACACACCTCGCCCGCTGTACGGCAGGACATCACGGTCTGTAGTGATCCTCTCGTCCTGCGCGACTTCCCTGACGACGGTCGGCGGAGAGCGGAGTGGTCTGGTTAAATATTCCACTTGCCAGCCGGCGGGTGCGTTTCCAAGGAAACAACTTGCCATCCACAGATGGAGACGAGAAACTCGTGTCAGCAGCTTGTCACAGAAAAACTCCAACCTTGGACAGTAACAGAGGTTGTAACTATAAGTGTTACACTGTGAACTTTCACTAAAATGTGTTGAAGTATTGTACGAGACGTAATCAACTATAAATGCCGTCACATTAATGACACGTGTTGTTACACAATCTGTGTAACAGCTGACGTAACACATTTACTTTCATCTTACAACACCACCATAAGGTGAGTTAACCATTGAAGAATTATCACCTGCTAAAACGGGGTAGCGATTATGAGACAAAAGCGATCGCCATCTACTTGTGTGTTTATGAATACGTCACATGCTGTTCAACTCACCAGTAAGACCTCACTACTTCATCAGCGATGACGTACAACGACCCTCCTATCGCCGCCTGTGACAAATCGTTGACAGCCTTCACGACGTCTTCACCGCCATCAAGCTCATACTGCAGGATGTGAGGCTGACCGTGTGATACACCTGCTGACTGTTGTGTCTTTACTGTGTGCAGCAACAGGTGATACAACATGATGCACACTGCACGACTCCCCCACCACGTACTGACAACGTAGACGTGGTGACCACACCGCAGCCACTGTATGGCCATCAGCAGCAGCACCACAGTTTTACCTGTACCGGGCGGTCCGGTGACATAGAGTGTGGGAGGCGCCGTGTGTAGCAGGTGAACTTGCTCCGGGAAGAGTGTGATTACAGCAGTATAGCACTCTCCTGTCCACCACACGGCCTGACCCAGGGTCTTGACACTCACACGTGGAGGACATGTGCATGGCACACTCACTGTTGTCGCCGGACCACAGAACCTGGTATAAACAAATAAATATTTAATTCATATATTACATATTAAGAAACCAATTACTACATGTAAAGTACAATATACATTATAAATTAGTAATAATTCAGATTGTTTTTGTCATTTAATATGCAATGATCCAGATGTTCACTGTGGTGCATCATCAACCCTAACACAAAATAACACAGAAATTACTAAATGACATGGTTCGTGATTTAGACTTATCCAAGAACAAGACAGAATTGCTAGGTTCAAGATTCCAACAATGGAATCTTTTAGAAGAAGATGTCACATATTCTTCAGATCGAAAGCGTCACCAGCAGTTGGAGCCATTCTGTAAAAATGGAGGTAACCTGGCATCTGTTCCGATATTGAGGGCCTCATGAATACCTTAGAAATCACTCATGAGCCACAAGACAAGAGACTATTTTTAGACTCTTGGAACGCTGTGCTTTTGCACGATGGAAATCGTCTTCCATCTATTCCAGTATCGATGCTGTCCACATGAAAGACTCATACGGTAACCTAAAGCAGAGACTAAATTTTATTGAGTATAACAAGTACAGCTGGCACATCTGTGGTTATTTAAAGATAAGTATTATTTTAACGGGACTGCAGCAGGTATAATACGTGTGTTTCTTATGTGAGTAGTATAGCCCAGCAAGGAAACTGCATCACTTGAGGAAGAAATGAACTCGCAGACAAAATTTAGCAATTGGAAAATAGAATATCCAGCACCCAGGTTTGGTTGAGGCTCACACAATCCTGCTTCTACCCTTTAACAACAAACGATGTTTTATGAGGAACTTTGTAAAAGCCATGGACTGGACTTTGCCAGCTTTCAGATACTTTGGTGAGCAATTCCTTTGACTCTGCGAGGCAAAGAGGGAGTTTTTGTGGGTCCTCAGATTCAAGAGATCTTCAACGATCACAGGTTTAACAACTTGCTGCAGGGTGATGTCTAACAAACATGCTGATGACATAAGGCTGCCAAGTCCCTCTGCCTGGCTCCAGTGATCTCGGAACAAGGCAGGCAAGACTGTTCCTGTTCCCTTGGGAAAGGCTGTGGAACGAAGAGATGAAACAAACAGTGATGAGACTTTCAATAAAGGACTGATAGTCCCTAGTGAGGATGTCAGAGTTGACGGAGAAATATCTGAGTTTCCGTAGGAGGCACAGACGTTGTTGACCATCCAGAGAGTTGGTGAGACAGATGGAAGTCTGCAAATAGACTCGCCGCGAACAAGTGAGGTTTCACGGAGTTAAAAGAAAAAGAAAAATCAGAGAAGAGAACATGGCATGTGCTGTGGGTTTCTCCAGATGTTTGTACAGAGTATTGAGTATAAACAACTGAGCACTATCCACACCTCGTCCACCTCTGTAGGCAAACTGCAGCGGGTGAAGAGATGGACCAACAGCAGTCATCACCTCGCTCCTTTACAATTTTCTCAAGTGATTTCATGATGATTGAGGTAAGAGCGACTGGTCTGAAGTCGTTGGTTTGACTGGACCTAGTGAATTTATGGACAAGTCCAATGAGCTTAAGTTTCCAAATATCAGGAATGTAACCAGCATCCACAGACAGCTGGAATCGATGTTGTAAAACTCCACTTAGTTGTTTGGCACAGTAATGAAGGGTGTGTCCATAGATCCCATCTGGACCCGCACCTCCCTGTTTGCTAGGCTTTTATCACATACAGTACCAGTATAAAATATATCCTTTTTAGTATTTAATACAAATTTTAGTTCTTTCGTTACCCAGGAATTTTTTATTAGGAAAGATGAGATTTTCTTTGGAGGGTATGACTGTGCCAATACAGAAATCAATATTCCCTCACAAAAATCCTTCCACCCAAGTCTGCCGAGTCAAAGCCTCCCTTCCCACTTGTCAGACATGGAAACGACAAGTTAGAAGTGAGGCTATATCTATAGTAAACCTCCTTGGTTATAAGGTGACAGGTGTAGTACTCGATGTTATAAGACTCGGAGGCTCTGCGTGTGAAGTTAAAGAGGAAATTCTCGTCAGATGAGACTAGAAGACGTGAGGTGGTCTGACGGTTGTGTAAACAACACACAGAGTACAAGCAATCAGTGGGCTTCGAAATGAGATGTCAACCCAGGACTATTGTTCCCTCTAGATGTGACAAACCGACATCTTACTAGCACACTACTAGTCTGCTCCTGTTCACAACTGGTTTTTCTCATCCTCTACATAAAACCTTGCTGCTGGTAGCTCACGATTTCTCGGACAAGAACAGAGAAACATTTTAAACTGTGTCATGGATGACAGCGTATACACTTGTAAGGGATTCACCATAGTTTATTTTTTATTATTTACCTGGCTACCAGTTTCTTGTACACCCCAGCTGTCATGTATGCGGTAGGACCAAACTCAGTCACATTTATCCACCATTGCCTGACTTTTTCCCGCACGTGACTACTGACGTCACGCGGTGTCATGGAGTCAAACAACTGATCACAGCACAGACACAGTTCAGCGATGTTGTAGGTGCCCCATTGTCTCAGACACATACCAAGGCGCTGTAACAGAATCACTTAATCTGAAGAAAATCAACCAAAGCTGGCAAAGCTTACAGCTGACAACTGTACTAGTAGACATACTGTAAATCCTTATTTTACACGAGAGTGACTCAGTCTTAAAAGCTGTTTGTGCTTACAAAGGTGTCAGCAAGGTAAATGGCGACAAAGTTTGAACGTGAATCGAAAGCTTGTACAATACCTGTCCGAACAGAATTAATAAGTTATAGTTACATATTGTAAAAAGCTGCAGAATATATTAGAGAATTCTTTGCCATTTGATTTTAGTGTCAGTGATCCACTGACCTAACTATGTTTATTACGTCTAGAGTATAACCTAATAAAAACAACCCTGAGTGCTTTTATGCCGTATAATAATTCTGATATTATGGGGATCGATCATTTGTTGTGTTTCTCACTAGGAATTGCTTACATTATAATAATAAATAATACGAATACTAATAAATAATTATTATTACAGGTAGTCCTCGGGTTACGACGGCCTCGAGTTACGTCGTTTCGTGGTTACGACGCTCATTCCTACTTACGAGGTTTAGCGTCGTAAGTAGAACTGTACGTGCGCCACATTCCACGTGCGGCACAATATTTTACTGTACTTATGTTTATTGAGAATTATGTAGGGTACTGTGTTAGGGTTGGTGTTTCGATAGGCTAAGTGTTTGTAGTACTGTGCTTTTATTATGGTTGTTGTTATTGTTATCATCATCATCATCATCATCATCATCATCATCATCATCAAATTAAACGTACATTCTTTTCTTATTTCAGTTTGTGATGGTAAGGATCCTCACCTGAGTCAGTTCAGAATCCGTCTCAAGTTTCTGTCGTAGGTGATCAAACGTCAAGTTAGGGAATACAATCTTCTTAGTGGGAAATAGACGAGGAGCGACGTCAGACACCAGGCTATACAACATGTCTGACGCCCTGTCCAGCTGCCCAATGGCCTCCAGAAGATTGTCTCTATCCTGGCCATCAAAATCGCTTATCATGCAGATGACAAGGCCGTGCTGTCGATCAATAAGAAGTACATCGATGTCCCCTTGTTTCCACTTCTGTCGCAGATCAGAGTGGTGTCTGGTGGGTAGGGAAAGTTTTCCTATCGCGTCATCATAACGAGATTCACGCAAGTAGTAGTCAAACGGGAACTGACTCACTCCAACCAGCACTTCTTTGTTACTTTTAAATATTTTCTCCAGACATAGAAGGACTCTTTGCATGGCTGCATCATGTCGGACATCACTGTCCTGAGCTGGAGTAGTCGCTGTCTGGCTGGACTCATCTGTTTGTCGAAATGGCTGAAGGTTGACGGGTACAGGAGGCAGGAAGTACACGTCAGTGTCCAGAGCAGGGAATGCTGCCTCAACCCACTTCTCCCAGAATTCTTCTTCGCTTTCTCCGCGGGTTTTCAACTGTTGTAATGAAAAGACATCATATAAATAGTAGCCTGTCTTGTATGCTTCTCTCTATATATACATATTTTAACAGGACTTGACTGCATTAAATAGGGTATTCGTATTAGCATTCTCTCTTATCTTTAACTTGACCACATTCTTTGAGATCAATAATAACCAATAATAAATGCAAAGTTTTTTAAAGTGCTTACTCACACGCCTAATAAGACCACTCTCAGCTCTAAAAACAATAAAAATATAGAGACAAGGGCAACATACGAGGGACAGGAAAACAAACAACATATGAACCATGAAAAAAAAACAATAGCACAGACGATGAATAAAAACAAATACAGAAAACGCAAAGAGGAACCAACAAAGACTAACAGCTTCATGGTTTCTCCCATGTATTTGAGAATTTATCTGTACATGGACACTTTTAGGATAGTGAGAATTTAAAGAAAGAAAATTAAACTCAAAACATGCAAGAATAAATCACTTGAGGCTTAAAAGTAATGGGCTAAATGACCAATCAATCTCCATGAATGACTTACATTTTGGAACAAAATATCTTGATAATATTCACGATGAATCTGAATTCCTTAGAAAGATCAACAGTGTCCTGTTAACATGTCTTTAATATCTGGCTCTGTTGCTAGCTTTGTTGAACCATTGTTTTCTATTTTACTATTGTTTTACACAGAGAGCAGCCTACTCGTGTCACGTTCATAGAAAAAAAACAAAACATCATACCCGAGATAATATCTAAACTCAAGTACCCGATTGTCTCTGTGTTGTGTCTAACGCGTTGGCCACTGCGCCACCGGGGTGCCAGTTGTGAGTAGTGAGTAGTGTGTGATGTAGACTCCATCATGGCGGCTCTATTTGACAGTAGCCGAGGACAGTCTCGCACACTTAACCCATGAATAGTCCTACATACGGGTCACTGAATGGTGAGTTGCACGCGCGCTTAAACCATAAATGTTGTCCTGACCAGCTGTTGATAATAAACATACTTAACCTGTAGATCAGCGACCTTCTTTATTTGAACTCTGCTTGACATCAAGTCTTTTGTTGGATAAGTAGGTTATATTGGGACAGTGTTACAATATGCTGTTTTTATTGTAATACAAAGTGAAATGTTTTATTCTCTTGGCCTTTTGGTCATTGAGATTGAATGCGTGTTGAAGGTTCTTACAACATTAAAAATCTACTAGGATTATTTTGTTTTTGTTTTTGTTTTGAACGGAAAAAAAGAATGCTGCCCTGTATGTCAACACTGGAGTTTATTTAAATAAACTGTTTACATTAGGAAATTACAGATAGCATTTGACTATAACTATTGTGAAGTGACGAACACATCACTCTGTGTACTGCTGACTACAAAGCTTCGTCATTAGAAGATGTCAATAGAAAAATTAAAAAAGATCACTTGCACCTTTTGTACTCTTAAATGTTTAATGACAACGACGGTGATGTAGGGAAGATGGAAAGTTGATCGATGATGGACGGAGGATAGATGATGGATGATAGAGGAAGGATGAAGGGTATAGGGTTGATGGAGGGAAGATTAAAGATATGAAGGTTGGATGATAATGACGACGACGACGACGACGACGACGACGACGACGACGACGACGATGATGATGATGATGATGATGATGATGATGATGACGACGACGACGACGATGATGATGATGATGATGATGATGATGATGATGATGATGCATCCTTATAACAAGTCCCAAAAAAAGCAGTCAATTCAGTGACACAGACTGAGGTAGTGATTGTCACTTCCCTTGTCGCTCTGCTTCATTTTAAAGAAGCATCGTCTCAAGGCAGGAGATGAGAGAGCGGTGACTAGTGATGAAATGAGCTCTGACAGGTAAGCACTTGTAGCATATATATATAATTCTGTTGTAGGTTGTCTCTGAGAGAGAAAGCTGTCGTAATGACGATGTGGTTGTCTAGAGAATTTGGACTCATCATTACAGACTCAGCGACATTTTGAATTTCTTTAGTAAATTACTGTAACGGAGTCTAAAAAGCAAGACAGGAAAAGAACCTTGCCCCAGCGGCGACTAACACATGGGATGCACTTAGAATGTCTTAGATGATGTCGACTGATACACCAGGAGATGCTGGCCTCACTTACTATAAACATCATTAGAGTTCAACCATCACGTGGTGTTTGTGACAATGGAGGGTCGAGTTTACAGTCACGACCGAAGTCATATGTCAATGCAGCGGATACATCCAACAGAATTTCCGTTAATATTTATCTCAATAATAAGTAAAGATGTACTACAAAAATATTAATATGTAATATTACTGTACTTAAATTCTAAATACATTTTCTGTAGACTTGGAGTAAAACAAAGGGCACAGTATATTCAATGCGTGTATGATTGATTTGTCTGTCTTGGGTTATAAATCAAACTTGTAAAGTCTTGGTTCTTGATAAATAGGTACAAAGACAAATTGCATCTTACTTCTTCCTTTGATAAACTGCTTTTTTTCTCCGGTAGTATCAGTGGGATGACTTCAGAGGGATCGTTGTTGGTTTTTTTCCTGTAACAAATGTCAGTGTTAACATGTCAGCTCTTGTATAATCTTTCTAAGAAGCACCAACAAGAGTTGTGTAGACGCGCTACGTGAAAATGAAATATTTATGTAGAATGACTGACAGGGAAATACCTGCTCAGAAAACCTTCAACCCTGTTTTATAATGTAATTTAGAAATAAGATTTGAGAGTAATGCATTTTAAGATTGTTTTTTTTATATTTATGTCGTGTTATTTCTAGCTTTATTAGCAAAAACATCCCTATACTGAAATATGCATTCCCCAAGATTCTTCAATATTGAAATTGTCATTGTTATCTCCTAAGTACGAGTGAAAAGCAGATACTTAAGGTGGTAAATAAGTACAGACGTAAAAGTATCTTTATCAAGATGAAAACAATTTGGATCAATTCGGAAAATTTTCGAACTATGAAACTTGTGTTAACTCTGCTAATATACGGCAACAGGTTAGTATTAATTAAACATAAGAAACCGCGCAAACGACAAACTTGGTTGGTAAGGTTAACAGCAGGTTTGTGAAAACATAAATAGCTAGAAAAATCTTTTGGAGGACTTACCTCCATAACTGTTTCTACTGGACAAAAAAAGTCAAGTGACATTACAGAAGACAAAAATTCAATGTCCTTCAGTTTGCCTTGTAGTGTGCACAAATTCCATCGTAGCAACGAAAACACTTTACAAATGTCTGCAACATGTTCATCTTCACTTCCTCTGTTCTCACAATCAAGGCACTCTAGTTTTTGTTTGACCTCAGAAGGTTATTGCCTTTACACTCATAAGCAGTATTACACATCTAGTTAACCACACCAGGCAAACTTGATGAGCACTTGATTTTACCATCATTAATAGAAACCGAATAATTTAAACAGATGTGGGACTGTAGAAAAGGGCGGCAGAATCTCTATCTTATTTCGATAAGAGCGCCAGTGTTATTAGCAAAAATGTCCTACCATCAATATACATGATCTTTACCTTTTCACCTTCACTTCTAGCATCCTTCCCACGTGTATTTAACAATTTCCTCGCATTACGCACACGCGATAAAAAGTCCATTCTGATAAAGAATTCAAACCCGTTTAGTTTAGACTTTGATTTCTAGGATGTTGCTTAGTCGTTTACTCTGCCCTTGGAAAAAAGGGAATCGATGATGTACGCCATTCAACTGAACATTCTTTGGTAATACTCCATCACAATCTTCTGACAAGTCATTGTCATTTCTCTTCAGTCCAAAGAACAGCAAATTGTTTTGTTTATACCTGCTTTCAAGATCATCATTCTTTCTCTCCGCGTCAGTCTTTTCTGTAAACAGTCATTTTTGTCTTGAAGTTGTTGAAGCTAATGGTCGATTCACAGAGTTTTCCTTATGTATTTTCTGCAATTGTGCTTGAAGAGTTCAACACTAATTCGTAATTATTTGACCTTTAACGTCGCTTTTTACTTCACAGAGAAGGCTGGGTGTGGTCCTTGGCATAACTCTGTGCTCACTCCACTCAAGGGCCTGTTTGTACTACATCTTCTTGCTCCATGAACAGTACCCAAACGCGTCTACCTCATCATTTCACCTTTACCAGGGGGACCAGGGTCTAATTCAACGTCAACACAAAATATATGCAGACTGTCTCAAAATAGAAGCAAAAACAACAAACCAAACCCCGCGCCTCGGGTCATGATTTGAGTTTAATCATGGCGACAAGCAAAGACATCTCGTCTCGCTCTCTTCATCATGAATGCGACAAATGTGGGTATAAAACATTTACAACATTTCTGAGAAAAAAAGTTGTCCAAGGGCGTGCTGTGTGGTAAAAGTAACTGTCCAATGATATTCAGATTGAAATGTGACTGTATAACAAATTAAAGTGCAGCACAAAAAAACATCGACCGCACTGGTTGTGAATAATTTTATTCCCATGTTTCATTGGTAGTCTGGGGTTTGGCGAGGGGACAAGACATTTAGTGATGTGTCAGTGTTAGACCACCTCCGCGACAGTAAGGTCACGTGATGAGAGGATCTGCAACATCCTAGAATCAGCGTCAACGAGGTGGTACTTTACCTCGGGGACAACATGTCTTTCAGTGTAGGCTCTGAGAGTTGTCTGAACAATTGGCTTGGTTAAGTTATCGATCTTGACTCTGATGCTCAATGTTTTGATGGTCCCTACCACCTCTAGGTCTTCGTATCTGATCGTAATCTGTCTTAATTGCTGTATTATTGACATGAATTCCTTACATAATGCACTTACTTGGTTTTGCTGTTTTCTTTTAAGGGACGAGGTTTTAACAAAGGGGACTAAATATAATTTTATTTATATATCCCGCTTTTGAAGTTGATGGTTAATGGGAGTGTTGTGACTTCTATGTGCTGATTTCTATTTCATGCTTTTACACATATTTAGAATGATGAGCTTTTGGCGTTGTCATCAAAGAACAGTTCTGCATCTCCTAGTTCATATTATATTCAATCTGCATGCATATAGAGGACTAAGTCATGTACTAAAATATAATGTGCGATTCACTCGCACACACGTACACGCACATATACACACACACTCTCTCTCTCTCTCTGTTTGCCCAAGCACTCAAGTACAATTTCCCAACGCAAAACTGTATTTTCTTACCGTAAAAGGTAAATCATAAATCTAATCCCAGTCAGGATAAGAACTACGCTGATGGCGATGGCTATGGCGATGGGAATGGTGATAACTGAAAAGTTTGCGTCTTCACCTGAAAATAAAGCGTGGAGTATTTTTTGAAAGGCTGAATTAACTTATAGTAAATAAAATAAAATATCATAGCTCGAAGCAGATGTTATGAAATACAATGACAAATATTGCAATGTCTACACTGCGTAGTAAATATAAAGTCACAAGCACATTACTGACCGACTACTAAGTGATTTCTACCTCTCACGACGATAAACGGACATTGCTTAAAGCCCTGGAGCTCAGACCCCAGCACGTGACAAGCATAGTGTCCGTTGTGGTCACGTGACGCTCGCGGTATTGTGATGACGAGGTGATCTGAAATAGTGTTGCTGAATTCGTATCCCGCAGCAATAGCGCAGTCCAGTTGGTTATTTCGCCAGGTGCATGTTAGTATGGTAACTGTTAAACAACGACAAACATATGTCTTAGAGTGTAAACTATGCTAAGTTTAAAAGTAGCATCAACATGTAGACTGTAATTATGCCTTTTAGCAATCATAGGATATATCCTTCATCATAGCCACTAAGTTAATCAAAAAACAGTAAACACGGTTTTTTTCTTGAGTTTTACAAATAATTTATATTTTAACTTTGAAACATTTATTCTATGTTCTTTTCTATAATAGTTTTTTTATGTATTACTTCTGGAATTGTATTAGAACTTACGTAAGCTGGAAGTTCTAAACATAAGAGAGAAAGATTTGCGAATTGAAAAATATAGTTTAGACAATGTAGTATAGTGTAACCTCGAGTTACAAGTTTTAAGTGCATGGACTGAAGATTTAGAGCTCTACTGGATGAGGAAGAATCACCTCTCAGGACCATTCCGGGATCAGCGTGTTTTGGTTCAGCACCCAGCAGCACGTGGTCCAGGACTTCGTGACGTCACCGTGGATGACCTCCCCTGTGACCCCGTGAACCACCTGACTGACACGGCCAGTGTGTACAGCCAGTGTGCATGGCCGTCGTGTACGTGTGCGTGCGAGTGGGAGTGCGTGCATTGATATGCTAGATAATAGGGAACTTTGTTGATGAACATAACTGTGTGAGGCGTTTGTTTTCCATACATAGGTGATAAGAGCTGAGATTAAGATTAAGAGTTATTTGACTAAGTGTGATTGATCGGGGAAGTGCCCGGATGTAACATTGTAGCTATCGTTAGTTGTGTGTCACCTTTGGAGTATAGCGTTGAGGCGAGCTGTTAGTTATGCATATATGTGTTTTGTACTCTGTAAAGTCCTGAGCCACTCGACAACTTGATAACAAGATGTGGGTATCCTAAGACAATCGTTTTCTTGTATTTTAAAAAAAACACTTTAATGTCTCAGGGCTTCTGCTAAGGCTAAATTCTTTGGGGTCCCAGGGATCCCTTCTTCAGATTTTTAAGGGGTCCCTGTTCTTAGCCCAGCTTTGAATGGGACCCCATTGACAAAAATTGAAGGGGTCCTCCGAACTTTTATTGCGTACTGTACGCAATTGTTTGCGTAAGCAGAAGCGCTGAATATCTGGTGCGAGTATGTTGTAGTGCCTCCCGAGCCGTGACAAGGGTTAGGAGCTGCCGTGTGTCTCTGCATCCCAAAACTAGCTCGAAAAGGTTTTGTCACTGGATATTTTGCCCTATAGCATATTTGGTTACATAATAAACTTCATTTAACACTGATGTACAAAATGTGGTTTGAAATGTCATTAAAAATACAGAAAGCAAGAAAAACGATAAAAATAGCGCAGTAAAATATATTATTTGCCTCTTAGTTCTTACCTTGGCCTTCTTCACCATCAATATGAACCACTTGGACATTTCTTTTATTCAGATTAACATCAGCACTGAATGAACATGTCAGAGTTGATGGGTAACCCTCATGAACACTTGGTACGTAACAAGACGAAGTTGTTTCTGTAGGTGAAACAAAGAATGTATGTAAATAATGCCACCTTTCACCAAGTTTAAATAGAGCAACTCCAACATGATAACACACAGACATACCTTTTTTATCTCTTGCATAAGAGATAGCTGTCACCCTTTAAATAAAATCTGAATGTATTTAATATCAAGATTTTTTTTATTAGACTTGTATCTGCTCTTTACCTGTTAAAAGCATGAATGAGCAGGTTTCACTAGGAACTAATTCATCTCCCTTAATCTGACAGCTGTAGGTCCCCTCATGGTTCTCCGAGGCGCTGGGGATCATAAGAGTCACGTGATCTGCCACGTTGTGTTCAAACTCGTAGCCGCGGGCTGTGCTACAGACTATATTGTCCTCCTTCCATCTGCAGTCTATCGCATCATCTGGTGGTGTGACACGAAAATTAAAAAAAAATTATCTTCACGAGAAACAACCAGTAAAAGACCACAAGAAACGTCTGGCCATGAAAATCAAACATAATTTCATATCATCTGCATAATGCCTTCTATATTAACAAACAAATGGTAACATACCTTTATGTTACGTTTCTTACTTTTTACACGTACGCACACACACACACACCTATTTCTATATCTACCGATAATGTCTCTCACGGACCAGTCAGCTCCTCCTATGTTTTTTGGAGTGTTTAACTTTTTGGTGGCTCATGGACCAAAAGTGTATGTCGAGTGTATGTTGAATGTAGGAAAACATTAGTTGGAAAGTGTTAACAGTGACAGAAAGTGTTTAGTGAACACAGTTCACCGATAGGCTTTGGCCGGAAAGTGTTGTGAAAGTTTACTCAGGCCCAAGATATATAAAGAAAAAGACGTGCTGAGTCACGAGTGAACATCTCCCGAGTGAGATTGGTGTAAAGTAGAGGGTAGTGTCCATCAACTCTGGATGCTGCTCGGTACTAACCCGTTCTTCGATTAACCTCGTCTAGACGAGGTATGGCATCTTTTTATGTGTAACTTCAGGAATTGAAGTAGAATTTACGTAAGTTGGAAGTTGTAAACATATGAGAGAAAGATGTGTGAATTGAAGAAAATAGTTTAGACAATGTAGTATAGTGTAACTTCGAGTTACAGGTTTTAAGTGTATAAATTTAAAAAGTTAACGCTCTACTGTATAACGAAGAATCGCCTCCCAGGACCATTCCGGGATCAACGGTTTTGGGTGACTGATCGGGGAAGTGCCCCGGATGTAACATTGTTGCTATCGTTAGTTGTGTGTCTCCTTTGGAGTATAGCATTGAGGCGAGCTGTAAGTTATGCGTATATGTGACGTAGTTTGTAAAGTCCTGAGCCACTCGACAACTGAATAACATCATTTGGACAGGACCAATCAATCGTTTTGTTGTTTCGAAAGATGGCGTGTCTGTCTAGTGTGGTGTCAAGTCACTTAATCCCTGAAACTTAATCCCCTAGACTTTTCATCCCTAAGCACTTAATCCCCAGACATGTAATCCCCAAATTAAACCCTTAACTATAAAAATTATGAAGTCAGCAAAAAATTCAATTGAAATTCAAATAATTATTTTCATATAAACATCACAATAAGTTTTACAAATAAAATAAATATTGAAATACATTAATAATATTTAAATCAGGCTATTAACTTCAACGTCATTTGAACATCTACAACATTAGTTAAAGTTCATACAAGCTAGTAAATTCAATGTTCTTCAACAATATCATATGAAAATTGTTCTTAAGTGCTCTCGAGGTAATTTTTGTTAATCAATATGAAGTCAGCGAAATATTTACTTGAAATTCAAATAATTATTTTCATATAAACATCACAATAATTTTTATAGTTAAGGGCTTAGTTTAGGGATTAAGTGTCTGGGGATTAAGTGCTTAGGGATTAAAAGTCTAGGGGGTTAAGTGTCGGGGATTAAGTGTCTGGGGATTAAGTGACTGGGAATCTTGCAGTGTGAGTGTGTTGTAGTGCCACTCGAGCAATGACAATGTCTATACAGTAAAACAGTCAGAGATATAAATTAATACTTTTATCCTCCTGGCTTGTGTAATGATAAACAGCAAATCCCGTTCTGGTCTTGCTGATGTCCTGTGGGAAGTAGCATGTCAGTGATGTTTGGGAGTTTCTTGATACAAATGGAATATCACACATTGTTTTGCCCACTGAAAACAAAACACGTTGGCTTAAGTATAAATTTTGTTATGAGTTAAAACTGCTCAAATATAACATTTCAAACACAAAAAGTATAGAATCTTATAATTACTTTTGTGATGAACTTTGTAGACTTATATGTATATATGGAGAGACAGAAAGTAGTGCGAAGCATATGCAGATGTTACTAAAGCAGAAGGTCTAATGCAGGCCAACATCTATTATGTTTTAAATGCTAGCTTCTTTCGTTGGTAATTCAGTCTTTCTTGTGTTTTACTTTACAAACAAACTTGCAGAAAATAATTTTTATATTTAGATTTAAAATGCTTTGCTGATACAATTATCATTTTTGTCGATATATAAAGTCATTTCTCTACTGTAGTTATTTATTATATGTTTAGATAGTTAACATAAAAAAATTGTTATGTATCATCACTTGTAATAGGTCTTGCATGAGCTTTATATGATGAACTGAACTATTATTATTAGCATACTTTTTCAAGAACTTTAGATAATCTACTGCAGCGGTTTTCAACCTGTTTTCAACACGTGCTTACAAGGGGAGCGCGAAGGTGGTCATTTTAAAAAAGTTTCTTATACCGGTATTAGTGAAATTAGCTTATATTGGTGGCTAAGGGGGGAGCGCGGACATACCTTTGTTCGTCAGGGGGACGTCACAAGTAAAAGGTTGAGAACCGCTGTGTTAAATGATTTGCTTTACTTATTATTTTCTTCTCGTGATATGTGATGTTTATTTTCTTTAAATGAATACTTAACTGAAGTTTGAAATTGCAATAAATCCTAGGTTATATAATGATCATGTTGTTTATTTACCCACTAAAATGTATTAATGCCAGTAAGGAACCTTAGTGAGGCATCCAAAGGAAATTAAAGTGTATATCTAAGTAATTTGCCCTTGGTGTCAATTTATTAGCTGAAAGTTTTAAAATTATTTTTGTTTTATGCCCATCGTTTACAGACAGTGAATCTTCACTCGTTTGGAACAAAGTAGCAAGTGCCACCATGACGTGTGATCGTTTAGGATTTTGAAATATTAGTTGAACTAGTTTTTTGTTCCAAATAAAATACAGTAGGGTACATAGCTCTTTACATATTTCTTTAGTAACTTTGCTTAAAAATGGATAAAACATTCCTTTGCTCCAAATTTTGTTATAGCATTTAGAGTAACTCCGGAACAAGGTTTTCATTACGTTTGTGGGAACCATGTATGTTTCCATGGCACTGTCGAGACCTGGATATGAACATCTCTCCCTCTCTCTCTGGGCGCAAGATTACATAAAATAGACAGTCTTGAGCAGAACGTGTACTGATTTGCTTCTTTTAAGATACAAACAAGATATCCCGAGTTAAAGTATAAATGCATGATCATTATACATTCATTTCTGGTACCTCTTGGTTGCAAATGTATTCCTAGATTATAATTGAACAAGTACTTTCATTTTTATGTTTCTTTTTCTGTTCAGATTTGTTTTGTAACTAAAATGCTTGAATGCCCCCCATGTCATTATAACGATGTCAAGAATGATAAGTTACAAGCGTCTTACTTTCGCCTGCTGTTCTCTCTGTAAGGAAAGAGGATACCAAGAGCGACCAGTGTCACATGAGAGATTGAAGCCAGACCACGCCCCTTTCAGACTAGTACACGTCACTAGAGTGGGGATTGGGATGTCTTTGTTCTGACGATCGTGTACCAGCAACATGTTCACCGACACACACACACACAATCAAGCGCGCACGCTTTCATACTTTTCTTGAGACTGATACCAAAGAGAATTTACTTTGCTCATACTCGTCAAAGGTGGGCGTGGCCGCAGATACATCCGGGTCATCACGGCTTCACTTTCCCGCCCAAGTGGTTGATCTTTGTATCCTCTTTGCTGTTTGTGCCCATTTGTTTAACATATTTTAACGGGCGATACAGGGTAAACGTCTGAAAGCTAAACTATCATTCGAGCATAGAAGAGATTAGAGGGATTGTGTTTAGGCGTTTGTGATACTATTCACAATATATCCTTGGCATGCTTTTTCCTTGGTATCAGTTATTTCCCTTTAATAAACGTTATAAAGCGCCTTTAGGAGAAATCTACTCCTTTAGATTGTAAAGAGAAAACAAACATGTTTACATGAAACTATTATCTCTCACCTAGTTTAAATCCAAACTCACAAGTCTTAAAGTTGTTGATCTTGAAGCTGTCAGGAAGTCTCATGTATGTTCCAGTTTGTTCTACAATGACACATGCTTTTACACCGATCACTATACTGCAGCATTTTCAAAATAATTATCAGCAGGTGGTGAGCTGTGTTAACATCTTACCTAGCTTTATCTTCAGTTCGCAGGGCTTCATATAATTTGAATTCATGTTGGAAAGCCTGCAGACATATCCTCCAATATGTTTTGTAGAAACACGTGGGATCTCCAAGGTGATTTCGTGAGATATTATTCTGTTAAACTTGTATCCTGGTTGGACGTCACAGTCTATTCTTCCCGATATCCACCAGCAGTCCAAAATATCGTTTTCATTTGAAGCTGAAGGCAAATTCATAATTGGTAAATATTTTCCCACAACACAGAATAACAAATATAAAATAAAAATTGTTTCATTTCTAAATTATCACAAACGTATCCAAAGCTTTTATACTTTTCCTCAAAGAAATGAAAAAAAGATATCTTACATTACAGCAAATGCTATAATGCTGAAAATATAGCAGCAACAACAAGACTTATCACCACTACACCTGTATATTGTGCCCCTTTATAGAAAGAGACAGAGATGAACCTTCTCGTCTGATTGACATTCTCAGGGAAGTGACACGTGACTGACGTATTGGCCAATGGTTCCACTGAAGGAATGTTACACATTACAGTTTTACCTGTAACGTTAACAGAAACGAGACAATTGACATTTGCAATTAAGTTTGTAATCAACATGTTTCAGGAAGATCTTTTCTTCTTTGGAAGAATAAAAACTAATGCTACTCTTTTACTGTTAAAAAAGTGAGTGACAAGTACAAGGTTGTGTAGGCAGCCTCGCTTAAACATTGCTTAAAATGATTTCTAAGAAAATTACATTTTAATGACCTTTATTAATATATTAAGAAGAAAAAAATGTTTAATTTTTTTTTTAGTGTGAAACTTTACATATAATAAACTTTATTAACATTGCAATCCCAATCTTTTCTATTTTGACATCTAATTTAGAAAAAAATGGTTCTAAAATGTGTTTTTGTAAGCGCATAAATTAGACAACAAAGTTAAAATTGATTTTAAAATTGAATTTAGTTAACAAATAACAACAGATATCTAATGGATTGGATACTTCTGACCCTGATATCATTACCTATCACCCATTACCCATTTATAAACCTGTTTGGGCATGCACGGTGAGCATGAGATGAAGGGCGAGGATGAAGACAACAACTGTGACCACAGAGCGTGCAGCTCGCGCCATCAGGTGAGTGACGCTCATTGTGCTCGCCGCCCTCCACTGACCGCGTGTACGTCACCTCGTCAGACCCCTACACACACACTGACATAAACGTCACATCGTCAGACCCCTACACACACACTGACATAAACGTCACATCGTCATATTGATGCACTAGCGCTGACACGCACAGTGATGTCATTGTCAGCGTCGACGTCGTTATGATTGTTGACACTAGTTGTTGTGTAAACAACTTCCAGTATGTAAACAGTATACAATAGATGGTAGCACGACCTGAATAAATAAACATCAGTGTGTAGACCGTGTGATATTGATGTTGACAGTAGTTGTTGTGTAAACAGAGACACGGACCTCGTGTGCTGAGGCAATATTATGACGTCATGAGTATGACATAACAGAAGGCCTGTTAAGAGCTCGGCCGTTGTAAGGTAGACTCACCACTTGTAGCGGTGTCCTGTCACGCTCTGAATAAAACTTTACACATTTCCATTTAAAAGAGGCTCATATGCACAATCAACAAAAATGTATTTGGAAAACAACAAAATATAATACATGACAGATGAAAAGAAATCGTCCTTACATACAACAATAATTTACACGATGGACAGATACTTGCAAACTGCTACACAGCTCTCTGGGTGTCGATAATTATTCACTTATTAATGACAGTCAGTGTGTTCCACAATGTACTGTTGTAGTCTGTGTCAGTATAACACACAAGCAGCCAAATCATTCACAAGTCATTGCAAAAGCGACAGTGTCAACTCATCAACGAAGAACGAGTTTTGGTGACAAACTAACACATTTAACCTGACTGTGTATCAGGTGTAGCAGTCCTTCCTTTCACACAATAGCAGCAGTAAACTTATCCACATAGAACCTTTTTTGAGGTTCCATCCCCCACACACACCCCTACAGACCTAACCAAGCGTGACTGTGATGTGATAAGCAAGAAAGGTACTTAAAGAGATAAGGAAATATAATTAAGGTAAAGAGACAAATCGAAACATGTGTAGCTATATCACAGTATAGAAAATGCATTCATCCTTGGCTTTACAAACTCTCATCATGCTGCAGTTGTAGGACCACGGACGTGTCTCATCTACTAAATTTTTATTTCTTTACTTGTTTTTCCTACGAGGACAGTCTGCCATAGTCAACAAATATATTTTTCTGCATAACCTAGTTCACGGATGTTTTTTACAGCTCACTTCACCTGTATAGTCCTACAGTACAATTCACAAATCTTCTCAAACACCTGTCATTATACAACTATGAAGGATGATAGTTCCAAGGCCCGAGCAGATAAATAAAAAGTAAAATCAACCAGCGGTTATTAACGTCCTTACGAGATCTCTGAAGCCGTTCAGAAAAGTGAGTTTGTACAACATCCTGTTGCTTTTAACTTAAAAGATCAAAGTTCATTTTCACTGCCTTTCCTTCAGCCTCCATGCTAATGTAATCCAAGTATCGGATAAGTCAAATAGTTCTCGCTGCCCTACTTCACTAACTTACTAAACTTACGTCCTTTTAATCTTTCTCTTCTTTGTTCTTCTCATTTTTTCGGACAACACCAAGTAACACCACACGGACTCTCAGTTCCTGCATAAAAGTAGAAAACTGGTTTTCTTCACTTTCTTTGTCTAGTCCTGCTTATCTGATCCGACTGATGACTGACACAGATTTAACGCTGCTCTTTGTAACGAGCAGCTCGGCGAGCATTTTCAATCTTTCTCTTCATTAAAACCGTCCCCGATGCTCTCTCACCACTACATCGGATATTGATAACGTGAAAACAAGTGCAGTTTCCATTTTGGAAGATATGGTAGTCCAAAGACACCCGAAGAACTACATAGTAAAGGGGCAATGATCACGTGTTAGATGAGTTAAGGTGGTTACTTTACTTTACAAGCCTTCATTAGGACATGGATGTGTATCACCCCAGTTCATTTTGCATGCGCATGCACGCACACACACATTCTCCCCCTCCCCACACACAGAGAAATTGTAAGCAGCTATAAGCAGTTACTTGAGTCACCAAATGTATGCCAAAGTGACATGTCGCATTATTTGTAACATGCTGTGTTATTACCACCTCAATCTGAGCGCGAGTCATTCCTAACGTACGTGACGCCTGCATGTCCAATGACGTCACAGTCTTTTGTGCATCATTGGCGTAGCTCTGTGACGTCATCCATGGACGTGTCCAACACAGCAGACAAAATTGATCAGAACAGGTCGACAGCAGGAAGTAAGAACAAACAAACATTTTGGTGAGAGAACAGAGTGTGAAAGGCGACCGGTCTTTTCAAGTAAAGAACATTCTCTATTTCAATCAACAGTGTCTGCATGTCTGATATCTTACAGATACACATTAACAAACAGACTTGTATTTACCGGCAATATGACAATTAAGAGCACCTTGAGTAATGACTAGTGTACTTACCCCCTCGTAAAGGGACGTGACCTGACTTACTATTCCGTGGTGGGGATTAACAGCAACTCCAGTTTTGAATAAAATAAGAGTTTGTATAATCACATGACACAATGATGCTTTATGTTATCGTCTTCATCATGATCATCTGCGTCGCGTCTGTCGTCAACTGCTCAGCACCAGACCCTGATACCACAGTCGGGGCAGAAACTCATTCAGGTGTCCTTCCTACATGCTTCTCTCTTTCTCAAAAACTCACCTGTGTCTGGTAATTGGGACATGCCCAGGACACTCATGGTCGTCACGTGATCACAGTCTTTGCGACGTTTTTCTCAGTTTCAGGTTACTTACCCGGATTGTGATACCATCAGTCAAGCGTGGCGTTTTCTCGTAAAAGAAAAACAGACACCTGGTGAGCTTTGACAGTCGAGCAGACACAGTATATACATGGTTATGTCACAGTATGCTAGTGTACACGTCACTTTGTACACAAGACAGTCACGTGTTAGCTTATAGATTGATGTCAGTGTTTCAACTAATGGGTCAGAATACAAAATCATGATGTTTGCCAGTCTCACAAAAAGATGACAGGGATCTCAAATGTACAGGAGTAAATTTAAGATGTACGTGAATGTACCTGAGTAATGTGACTTTATATAAACATGTGATGTTACACTATTTGTGATTATGTTCCATGAACTACAAGTAGGTTGAGACTAGCGAAAATAATAAATCCCTATTTATAACTTCCTGTACTGTTGATGATCTCCTAGCACACTTCAACACAAAATGTTGTACAACACTTGCTGCAGAGAGGTTTTAAAACAGAAACCATGTGACGATATTACAGCAACATTGGGTAGGTGGGGTGTGGGTGGGAGTAGAATAAGCAAGTAGTGAGTGGAAGTAGTGACAACAATAGTCACCACTTCCGTTCAAGTTTTACAATATGAGCGTGATGACAATAGTAACTACTCGCATAGGTCATTGATCTATGTTAAATAATGTTAAATAATAACAGATATCGTGATGATGTAACTGTACAATAAAACTGTATCGATACGCAAGGGCAATACAAGCCAGCTTCACAATAGCTCGTGTACTTTCAACAAAATGTTGTTTTTATACACATACGCGTAGAGCACAGAGTATCGAGTTTATATATATATATTACATAACAACATTAGGTACAGCTGAGAAGTTATATTAAGTAACTTAAGGGAGGTTGACACAATGATCACAGCCAGTAAAGTAGCAAGAAGTCATTCAAGCACCAATAAGGTGGCACACATACACATCTTTACTTAATCCAGTACCTGAGTACCTCCCCATGTTTTGTGGTGTCACATGACCTCCCTTCACCCACATAGCTAAGGACATTGTTGTTACAGTGTTAAGTCAAGCATGGAGCGCCTTACCCAAGATAACCTTACTGTGGAATATCTGGTTTCAGAATCTGTAGTCAACATATTAGGAACGTGGAATGCAGCCTAAACTTTAGTACAGTTGAAGAAGACTTACATGAGGTTACGTTACTAGGAATGTGACGTGCCTCTAGTAATGCTCATCTTTCTTTACATTACGTATTGCATGGGAATATTAGGATACCCGGTTACAATATAAGAATAACATGCAAAGTATAAAATACAACAAACACAATATTGTATACGCGAAAATTATTTACAAACGGTCCATGAGTAAATTGTACCCACTGTCAGTCATCTTATTTATTAGTGCATTTCACATGCAATATTAACTTGAAAAAAAAAGTAGCTTCACCGACACATTTTACAATCAACGCCCATACAGGTGACAACATGTAGCTCACAGCTACACATTAAAGCTAAAAAAGAAACTCCTATTTGAACAAGTAGCGGCTTCACGCGATACCCCGCGCAATATTTCACAGAACTAATGTAAGTGCGTTTGCTCTGATCACGTGGTTGACGTCGTTACCAGGATGAGTAGACCCATCATGATGCCATGGGATTTCACAAGTACGACGTGTTTACGTTCGGTAACCCCTAGGTGAAGGGTGAAGGACAGAGTAAGCAGGATGTTGACATGCTCTGATCTCGTCATCTTCATCTCATTCATTATCTCATGCCGGTCAGCTACACGGCAGGTCTCTGTCTATCTTACATCTCTGCTGAGTGGATGGACTCAATGACAACAACTTCAAGATCTCGTGGCTCTGCCATTAGATACTTGCTGACAGTACCGCGCCACACGGGTTGTTGTTATTGTTGTTGTTGTTGTTGTTGATTTTGAGGGAAAGTGCTTCCACCTCGTGGTGATTTCGCAATAGTGGAGGGTGGTATAGGTGTAGAGAGGAGGCGCCGTATGTAATGTTTATTTTGTTTGTGCTCTCTTTTTCTTTTGGTGATGAAGTTTGCCAAGTCTGTTTGATGGTCTACTGTGCTGGTGCCCTTTTTTTCTTTTTTTTCTTTCTTTTGCTGCTAATCGTTATCTGTGCCTTGGACGTTTTTCTGTTCTGCTGTGGCATTGTATACTTTTAGTTTTGACTGTTTGGTCTTAATTTCAGACTGTGTAGTGGCTCTTTCTTGTGTATATGGATTTTTGTAAATATAAATTTAGTTATTAACTTTTGTATAAATTATATTCGTCTGGAGTTTGGGTGGCTTGTTGCTACTGATGCTACTAATGAAAGGGTATTGAAAGGTTATTGTGCCACAGTTCTTTTGAAGGGTTTAGGCAGTTAGGGTTTACTGTCAGTCTATAGTTGTCTAAGAATTTTTTAGTTCTTCATTTGCTAATTTGTGTTCATTACACTCCTGCAGCACAGGTCTGATACTTATACTATCTCCACATGTGCCTCAAGGGTGGAGGGGATCCTTGTGCCTTGTGTTTTGAGGTAAACACCGACATCTTTATCAGATGTTTAGACAAGTCAACATTGAAGTCACCGAATTTTTGATGAGGTCTCATAACTTCACTCCTATTGCTCGGAGACTTTGGACCAAAGATTGTTTGGAAGGCTATACCGACTTGGACAGAACAAAGAAAAATATTTTGCAATCATAACAATGTTTGGTTGTTGGAACAACATTAAAGTTAGTGCGTTGTTTTTCTTACGTTTTATTTCTACTAGGATATCGTTAACATAACTCAAGTGATTTATTGCCAGGCGAGTTACTTGTTTTTTCATTAAGTATTCGAATGGAGTTAAATGTAGAATTGAAGATGACCAATGTTTAATATTCAATTAACTGGTGGAAACTTGTGTGTGTGTGTGTATTACAGTTGGAGCATGTCTTTGCTGGTGACGAATTTTGCCTAGACTTGGATTTTGTGGCTGTAAGTGTGGGCAAAATAAACACGAAAAGAATCTGATTGTTTTCAATTGATTGTGATTATGATACCAAAGGCGCCGACTGTCTCCATTCAAGTCTGTTTTACCGGCTGTTGTAATGTAAAACTAAGTGCAAGGAATTAAAATATATCAAGTAAGTTTCGATTTTCCACGAAGATCCTCTATGTTAGTTTGTTTAAACAAGACATGTGGGGGAAGTTTCATTTACTGATTGAAACGTTTTGGTTATTTAGTTTTAATTCGCGTATTTTGTTTCTCTGGCCTGTCCTTACATTTAGATTTTTTAATGTTATAACTTTTGTTATTATTACACTTTTATGTTGTGTCCTTTTTATTTTAATCATATTTTACATATAAATAATGTTATTTGAAACGTAACGTTATACGTTTATGTTGTTTTCCAAAACCATAACACTTTTAATATTATTTACTAAAAATTAACTGAAAATACTACATGTTGCTGACACTATGGTACTATGACACTTACTATTGTGACTCCGTACTAAAGAGTCTTTAAGAATACTTTATTATGATGGGTTTTACGATTATTATTTATGCAAAACTGAAAGATTTATTCGTCCTCGTAATGATCTCCTACAAAAAGTAAAAAAAATGAAGCTGCTTATGCGTAGTTTTCGGGAAAACCCGATAAAATAGACCTCTTTTTCAGGTTGTGTGGTATTTGTTTACTTCTAACAAGCAGAGAAACAGCAAAACAACAAGGAAAGTTCGACTTATATTTAAAGTTATAGAAAAGATTATTTGTATTACGAGGTATCGTCGACGACAGCACATCAAAGATTTAAAACTAAATGCTTTATTTTTGTCTTAAGAGTTACCAAATCATTTCAATAACACCGCCAGAGAGACAGAGATACAAGGTGACTCTAAACAATGTAACACTGAATGAATGTATGCAATCATTACCGTTTTTGTTTGTGTGAAATGTCACAGCATAGCTCCACACAACCTTCTCTCCAGAAACAACAGCACACATAATAAGCAAGTAGGCACAATGGACCTTTACAACTTTGGGAAGTTTGTTTACATTGTAAACGGTCGCAGACCAAGGATTTTGCGCTGTCTCAACATATATTAGAAAACATATGTTATGTTACAAGCTATCAAATGACACATTGCAAGATTACAAGCTTTGTGCTAAAATGCATTCAGTAAAACCGACATTGTCGAGGTTTTACAGCGACCAGTTAACTATGTACATCAATTAAAACAAAATTAAATTGGGTTTTCTGCACTGAGATAGAGAACACGGCTGATGCTGCAACTATCAGACGGTTAACCATGTCTGGTAGACCACCTTAAATGCTAATTGAAGCTACTGTACTGTTTTTGTTTCACTTTAATTTCACAGCTGTTTGCTGCGGGGTTCAACTCCTATCTCACTGACAGAACGCAGAGTGTGTGTTGATGGTCAAACATCTCGCCCTGCTCCACTTTCTTGTGGTGTCCCTCAAGACTCAGTACTCTCCAGTTCTGTTTATTCTGTATGTGAAGCCGCTTTTATCTTGCAACCAGTCTCACAACGTTTCTCATCAATCATATGCTGATGATACACAGCTGTACAGCTGCACTCCACTGGCTGAGTCTCACTCACTACCAGCACCATAGTGGTCTGTAACAATGAAGACAAAGACTGGATGGTGTCAAACATAAACTCATTGATGATAAAACGGAAGCCCTCCTTTGCTCGAGAAGAAAAAAATCCATCCTCACTAGTTTGTCCACCAAGTGACGTTAAGGTTGGTGACAACAACATCACCTTTGTGTCCTCCATCAGGAATCTGGGATTTATTGTCACTGCAGACAGGGCTCTTGCTAAACAAATTACAGCTATCTGTGAGTCTGCCTATTATGATAGACACGTCACAGCTTTCTGTCAGTCTATTTTGAGCTACACAATATGAGCGCCATCCTTTACATTCTGTCTCAACGCTCCTGTCTGTTGTTTGTTTTGTACAGACTTGATTACTGCAACTCCTTGCTTGCTGGCTGCCCTTTATACGTTCTTCACAAACTCCAGAAAGTACAGAAGTCTGCTGCACGTCTGGTGCTTAGAGCAGGGCACGTGACCACGCCACCCTCTCCATCGTTGTCTCCACTGGCTTCCTATTCGTTGTGGCATCCAGTCCAAACTGTCCGTGCTGAGTTTTAATATCTGTGGTGACACCTGCCCTGATTGTTTCTCTCAACTGCTCTTCCATTACATCCCAGCTACACAACTCCGCTCCTCGTCTGATGACCGTCTCCCTACTCTTCCTGTCACCACAACAACATATGACCATATGATGTTTAGTTATTGTGCAGACAAACAATGGAACTCTATCCCTTTCCATACCCGCCACCTACCTACTATTGAATCCTTTACACGTGCACTGAAAACACACCTCTTCTGTAAACATGACTCCTAACATCTTTCCTATAATGCTAATCCTTTGTCACACCTTTGTTTTTGCAATATCATGTTACTCTCAGTTCTTGGATTAGGGTTCGTCTTGGCGTTTTCTGTATTGGATTTTACTCTTTGTTAGAACTATCGGTTATTTTTTTTTTAGTTTATATGTCAATTGTTTGTTTTTTTTCCCTGGTAGGCTGTCCATAATTCATTCTTGTTCTTAGGAGCTAAGAGCATGCTCCTTAGGAGCGTGAGAATGAGCATTACAAATTTTGCATTTTGTTGTCGTTATTATTATTATGATTATTATTACTATGATGATGATGATTATCATTATTATTATTATTATCATCATTGTTATTATCATTATCATTATTATTGAGATTTTCACACCTTACCTGGATGATGCAGTTTTCAATCTTCAACATGCTATTCAAGTTGTTTATTCTAACCTTCACTGTATTGGTGACAGGCGCGAACCGTTGTGGCACCGGCCACCGGGCTGCCTCATTGAGAGAGTTTCTGAAGTTATAATTGTGAGTTTACAACATTAATAAAACAGGTATCACAGACAAGCTAATTCTAACAAGTCTGCAAGTGTTCCAATACATTCTAAAATTAAGAGTTGTTTATTACATTTTGACACTTTAGATGTCAAAGTATCTGCATATACGAGGATCTAGATACACAGCAGCGATATAATTTTTAAATTAGAGAATTTTCTATATTTCCTCAGAATACTGCTGTTTTAATTAAACCATTGTTGACTAGTTTTCGGAAAGGAAAATTGCCACACACACACACATTTCTTACACTTAATGGAAAATATCAGCTTTTAAGAAAATGAACATCAAAAGACTTATTGCTGATATTTAGAGGGTAACAACAGTTAAAACCAGCTCAACCTGGCATGTTTACAATAATAGACACTGAGGCAATATACGACTAGCGTACAGCAAACGGCGTCCAGCCTGCAGTAGAGGAGACCGTCAACTCGCTGACATCAAATCTTCTTACCTTCTTATTGTACCTAGAAAAATATGATAGATCAACATAAACTAATCTTCTATCAGACGCCATAAAAACCACACTGCAAATTAGTTTGTGTTTCACATTGGAATAAGGCAAATACATTCAGGGCTTTTAAAGCTGTTTTTCGTTTTAAACAGGTAGGTGATTGAAAAATAAAACATGAAAATTAATATTGTTTTCACGGTCTATATTTCTGATATTTCTCAATTTTAACATTGGATGTATTTGCTATACGTTGGTTAGGCTATTCCTATATCAATAATTGTTTAGATATATATTGAAAGAATATTAGATTACGTGTCACACTTTTATTAGATGCATCACCATACAAATACGCTTACTAGATTGTCTCTTTATAAATATAGTTGTTCAGATGTATCCCGAAGATTGTTCCTGGGGTTTCTTGAAATAAGGTGGAAAAACGCATAATCAAATTAAATCAAAAGTAATAGCACTCCACTCAGTAATAGATTCCTAACATGATTTGAATAATAAAGATGTCTAAAGGATATACTTGTTAACCAGAGCTGCTTGTTTATCAAAACTCTCGATCGTAACAGATCTTAAAACCTACTAAATTTCCTGCCATGACTAAGATATTTCGTGTTAGCTGACCTCGTTATTATTTATAAAAATAATGATAAAACTCCATGCCATCCTTGCATGGTCATACTTTTTTCCTCTTCTTTCGTCAGTTTTATCACACAGCTACTCGATTTCATCGAAAACTGACGTAGTCCTTTGAAAACTATGAAACTGGAAATGTGGAGATGAAGCACTTTCATTTTCGTAAGTGGATGAGGTAGTAATTTGTCAGTAAACCATCAAATTATCGATTTTAATGAATGATGAACGAGAAACATTCATTAGCAAAATGTATAAAGAGAAACTTACTCAAAGACGAAGACGAGACAAAGCAGCTGCGCTGCCATTTTCTCCTCTGTAGCCTTCTGATGTTTTTCATTTGGTTTCCAAACGGATATCCAAATTTTGAAAGAAAATATCGCGGGTGTCTTCGGTGTGATGAAGAATGGACCTCAACAATTAAGCAACACCGCTATCACGATTTTTTTCCTATAGGAGCCATAGTTTCGAAGCTAAGCCGTTGATCAAAGAAAATGAACAGTGCGAGATGTTTTCTCTGCAGCTACAGTCGCTGTCAATATATTTCTTTATATTACTTTACCCCAAAGCACACGATATAGCTTTAAAGACTATCGCTCCTATTTATGGTCTTAGATTTTGGGACATTCACATACCTGTAACCACGATCAACTCACAAGATTCAAACCCCTCAGACTGAGATCCCAGCACGTGACAAGCGTAGAATCCGGCTTGATCACGTGACGATCGTGTAACACTAAATACAAAGTCGCGGCTCATTTGGTGTCTCGGGTGTGTGGTGCAGCTCAGGTGGTTGCTTACCCAGAGACAGGACACGATTTCGACTCCTATAAGTAAAGAGGTGTGACAATTATACAGGTAGTCCTCTTTATAGTATAGAAGTTCATTTTTACAGTATAGTGTTTACAAATTCAAGAACAGAAACACGCAAACAAACAAACAAACACGATCACACTCACAAAACAATCAAGCAAACACACACACAGTCTTGTTTTTTTACCTTCCCCACCGTTACGGACCACCCTGAGGTTCTTTCTAGTGACATTAGCATCAACACTGAATTCACAAGTCAGTTCTGCTGGTTTTGTCTCCTGGACACTTGAAATGTTACAAGTTGATGTTGTTTGAGAAACTGTGACAAAAACAAAGTTAAAAGTTGTGTATTAACAGTTTTATAACAGTTTTATCTACAAGTAAAACATTGGTATTAAAGAAATTAGTGTACTCTTAGGCGTCAGACCTATAGTAAAATCAGAAAGAGTGTCTGTCTATCTGGTTTAATAGTTTTGATGTATCACTACTGGTTACCTCTCTCAAGCGTAAAGGAGCAATTCTCGCTTAATTGCACGCCTGCAATGTGACAGCTGTACTTCCCTTCTTGTTCCTCTGTGGCACTAGGGATTCTCACTGTCACGTGATCTGTTACCTCGCCATCAAGATCGTATCCAGGGATGATGCTTAAACTTTTTTTGCTCCGATGGTAACTAAGCACTTTGTCTGCTGATGAGACAAGTAAAAATGATTCCATGTGAAAATGATATAAAACTATAATTAGAAAAAAATAAACAGCACGTTTTTCTGGGTGAAAAGACAAACGCATTTTAGTATCATATTTAATTTGCATATTATATAAAGCGTATTTTTACTGACAGCTGGCTTCAGTATGATCTATTTCACTTGCGTTTTATAGTAACTATGTTAATATTAACTCTTGTAATTGGAATTTTGACAAAAAAGTGTACATCCTATTACATTATATGCTTATAATCAAAATCTTTATCTGTACTCCATCGACTCGCAAACAAGCAAAAATTCATCCCCCCAAAAATATATGTCTATACCTGTTGAAGCTAGAAAAAAAGGAAGAGAAAAATGCTTTAGGCGAATAACAGCACCTGGGTTACCACTGTTTCTGTAATGATAGACCGTAAAGTCTGCTCCTGTCTTGCCGATGTCCTCTGGGAAGTAGCATGTCAGGGAGGTCGGTGTCTTTAGTCTGACAGAGGGAACGTCGCACATCGTTTTTCCCGCTAATAAAATTCAACAACAACAAAATATAAGTCCTAATACTAAAGAGTTAAAAGTTTCAAATGGGTTTCCTTATTGAACTAAAAGGAAACTGTCATAACAGCTTATATTGCGCCGATAGGAGGTTTAACCGAATCGCTCCGTAGGGAGAAAGTGCGGTTTGCTACCAGCTGGCGAGACAAAAAGGGAAATTTCGACTGGTATTTAAAAAAAAAATTGTATCTAACCTTCAACGGGACAATTATGAGTAATACTCCGTTTTAAAAAGCTTTTCCAAAACAATGACAACGTGTAAATTTTAAGAAATATAGGTTTTAATTACTGGTAGAAAAATCAAAGGAAAAGATTGTAGCTGTATGCGACAGAAAATTCACAAATCGTAAAGTAGGTCAGCCGTTAAAAAAATTATTTATACGATATAAACAAACATAAAGTACCAAACAAACACATATTTTATTACAGTATACGTCAAAATTCAAATATTACTTACTGTTTTCTTCTTAGTTTTAGTAGTACGAATCCATGTTGAATTCAGTAACCGGTAACCGACTTTAACATTGCGCTTGAACACAGAATCTTTGCCTACTTTCAGCCTTTAAAGGTAAGTAATCTATAGTTGAACAACTTCTAAAGGTTCCAGTACTTGTCTCCAGTTTGTTTTCATTCATTTAAGCACAGAGAGATTACAACAATGCCTCACGGGTATTAGTCACACGCGGAGACGAGCGGGTTTCCTTCCCACAACCTAGTGGAGCGCGGAGAGAAAAGAGTTAAATGCAGTAGTCCCTCTAAACTGAAGAAACATTTGAAACTATTTCGGCGCATAGTCTCATTGGATATCACTGCAATTCACCGATTAACCACAAGGCTGTCCTCATACAACACCTAATCTCTCTTACTGGGTTCTCTGTATTTACATGAACATACATGTATATTAAAAAGAAAAGATGTAAGATTGTAAGCAACGGCACCACGTCTGACAGACTCAAGACCGCACTGTCGTGTGTCAGCAATAGCACGAACTTGTATCACTGGACTGCTGGGGGACGATTTTTTTCTAGTTAACTACTAAAACGAGGCAGTTGTGTACAAATCTTCCGGTTTATTTCACATTTCAGATTAACTACTAAAACGAGGCATGATACTACAAAGCTTCCAGTTTAGTCAAATTCATTGTTTAGGCTCGCCGAGACTAACAGCGGAGAATTTCGCAAGAGGCTAAGCGTTGGTCTCGGCAGACGGAAATCTTCCTACACATATCCATGACAATACCGATTCTTGGGCAGATAAGTCAAATCTGTGTGGTGTAGCGCATCCTTTACCAGCTAAATATCTTCCTGAACTTAGTTCCTGGGCCTTACCCCGCCTCACCCCCACCATACCACACACACTATGATTTAGCATCTGCTGTGTCTCCAACGGAAAGTAATGCGCTGGCCGGTGAGGGTTTATTATGCTACCACACTATCCATTTTTAGGGTATTCTAAACTCTTTCTAAAAGGGTTGATCACTCACGCACTTTCTGTTACTTGACAGCACTTGTGGATCAGTCTGTCCGTAGTTTCCTTATTCATTCACGCCATGTGCACTCCATGTCACCCGTTGTAAAATTAAAAATTAATATTTTTACAATTTTTTAAAAGTTCCGATGTCGTGTATGCTATAAAAAGCTGAATCGTGTAGGCTGCTTGTTATGCAGCTGTTTACATAAAAAAAAATCTATCTGAAAATTTATTAACGTATCTCTTTATCTAATGTTTATACTTCTAGGTTTTTTAATCGTTTATAATATACGCAATCGGATGTTAGCTTATTGTTATCCATCACCTTCTCATCAAATAAATATAATAGAGTTTTTTTGGGTTTAGTGCTTTTAGCGCAATTATACACTTTTATTAAACTCGCTATTTTTGTCTGTCTCGTTAAAATTGTATACTCAAGTTTTTCACCTAATTCCCTTAGTCACATATTTCTGAAAGTTTCACTAGTTACTCATTTCCGGTGACAAAACAATATTAAATAATAAATCCTTTATGTACGTAAATTTATTAAATTATTCTCGATATTATACAAATAATACGTTGTTACTTCTATGTACATTTTGTGAGATATTACATGCATCTGACATAACGTTCTATACAAGTATAGTAATAATAATGTGTCTCACCTAGCTTTACACGAAAATCACAAGAATTCCTTCTGTTAGATTGAATGCTATCAGTCACACATGTATATGTTCCTACATGTGCCACAGAAGCTCGTGGAATTTCTAAGGTCACTCTCCGAGATACTACATTGTTGAATCTGTATCCAGGACTGACGAAGCAAAATATATTCTCCGATATCCATTGGCATCCCAATACTTGCTGATCATCTTCAAGTAAAAACAGAAATAGTTTTTAAATGGTTAATATTCAGTCAAACTATAGATAATTGCAACAAAATAAATCAGAGTACGGTTAAATTTATTCTCAACAATTAAAGCTTTCTCACAAAAGAGTAAGTTGTCGTCCCAAATTAATATGCAGACAGTAAAAATACGGAAACATAAAATTGTAAACAATATAGAATATAAAATAAAAACACCCACTTTGCTGTCTTACTCCCTTGTTTAAAAAGACATCGAAGCGTCTTTTCGTCTGATTCAGGTCCTCGTTGAAGTGACATGTCAGTGACGTACTTGCCAGTGGTTCAACTGAAGGAACGTCACACGCCCCATCGCCATCTTTAATGATATTAGACAGGCAAGAAAACACAGTTGTTATTACTGTCTGGCATCGCGAATGTCTGGCGTTACTTTTTAACCTTTAACTGTGAAAGTGTAGTTGTTTGTGGAGATTTCTTAACAATAATTAGCAGTTAAAATAAGAGACAAGATAATTCTGTAACATAATATTGTGAATCATCTCATTTTTTTCTAAGCAAGCAACGAAGAAATACCTTGCGCCTGTACTACAGCGTTGGGTACTTGATGAAGGCAGATGACAAACACGAGTACTAAGTGTCCAGAAAGAGACAGGAGAGTGATGGAGGTCACCCTCTGTGGCATCCTGTGATGATAGTTGCCCATTTCTGGTCAAACTGTTTTCTTGTGAGATAAGAAAAACTTCATCAAAGTATTTGTTAGCAATATTACTTCATCATTTAAAATACCTTGGGAGAAAAAAAATCATCATCACCATTAGCAACAGCAGCAGAATACTACTATTTTCATGCTTATTTTTGTAGTTTTCATGTCTTTATTTGTAATCTTCTCATATCATATAATCATCAAATTATGTTTTAAAAATACACGATGATATTTTTTCCTGTCTACGTGTAGCTAAACAATAAAACTGTGAAGCTGTTTAAATAAAGGTACAATTTTATGCCAACAGCATGGCGCAAAATGTTTAGCCCTTTGTAGTCTCAGTATCCAGATTTGTTCTAAGTTGTTGTAGTGAACACTTAGTCAAGGATACAACTTACCTTTCCTGAAGACTTCTCTAAATCAGGCAAAGTTTTAAAACACCAAACCTCCAGTTCCCCACGTAGACCCACAATACTGTATTGTGCACGGCTGTCTTGTAAATATAATGACAAACAATCTTCCACTTAACATATTGACGAATGTTCAAAACGCCCGACTTCAATCATTGATTCTTGTGTCCTGCAGCTAGAGCGTCAGGGAAGTGAAACAGGAATATCAGAAAAAAGATGAAAGTTTCGATTCCGGTGTTGGGGACGAGACACAAATCACATACACACTGCGTTCCACACGTGTCCTTTCTTACAACAGACTACAGAGATTTGTAGGTGGGCTTACAATTCTATATAATGCGGGAGGTTGCATTTATTTTAGGGGAGGGCAATAAAGTCTACGTAACTCACAGCAATTCAAATACATGACTGTAAACCATAAATGGCACATTAATGTTATAGTCGACTCTCCATCTCTCCGTCATTAAATCTTTATCAACAAATCAATAGTTCCAAAATCCTCACATACGGTAAGTGGAGTCCAAAACGCTCACACTTACATATATATGCACACACACTCCCCTGAATAATCTCCCTTAAGCACTATAATCTGGGGCCGCTGGAGTCGAAGAGGCCATCCTGCCAGGCTGACGACGATACAGTGTTTGTAACCCAGAGCAGCGAGTGCTGACTAGGCTGACACACCTGGCTGACGATGACACACTTGCAGACTCTCGAACAGCAGGTGCTGACTAGGCAAACACACCTAACTGCTGACAACACACTTCTAGTCGTCTTTCCTTCCCCTAGGTAATTCCTCAAATCCTTACTCGGGTATGAATATTCATATTGAATTTTAACTGCTACTGTCACAACAAAAAACAATAACTCTTTCCATTATCGTGATTTCCAACCAAACATTAAGTTTTCACACCATTCTCTGACCGTTATAAAGATAACAAAAGCAATAAAGACAACTCATGCCTTGACTAGGCAAGGAATTATTCCAATGCCCCGGTCTTTTTCACAAAGAAATTATCAACAGTGTCTCTTCTCTTAGACGACTGGCGTGGGAATGATCAAAGTCAGTTTTTCCCCCAACTACAGAGGTTCAGCGATCTTCTCGCTTATTCATACACGCTTTCTTAAAACCGCGAACTAATGTCCCTGGACTCCTGGCAGACGAATTTTTCCAGTTAACTGCTAAAACGAGGTATAAGACTACAAAGCTTCCGGTTTAGTCACATTTATTGTTTAGGCCCCCCTAGACTAGCAGCGGATCACTTCGCAAGAGGCCAAGTGTTGGTCCCGGCAGACAGACAGCAGTTCACCTATACACATCCTTGTTAAAACGGACCCATATCCATGCATTCCAGCTAGCGCACAGCTAGGGGCGACAATCTTTCTTTTTAAAGACACACAAGTGGGATAACTCCCTGTTCCTAACATTCCTTCCCCCTTTGGTTAAAAGAGAAAAGAAACATAAAAAGCATGGAAAAAACACAAATATAAAAGGGGTATAAACTGACAGCGATCAGAAATCAGTGAAAAAAGGTTCTAAATTATTAAAAGAAAAAATTTATTTTTTAAAAAACGTTGGAATAAAACACAAAATAGGATTCTGAACACTGCATGGCTGAAATATATGCACTCACATCTAAGAAAAGATTTACTAAATTTTGCTTTCTTTACTGAATCCGAAGCCTAGAAATGCATACACACACAATAAGTAGCCATGCAGGTCTGATCCTAACCCTTCTTTGAAGACTATTCCCATATTTCCACTTATTAACAAGGGCTGCAACTCCTTGTCTTTGTGTCCAAGTCCTTCGCTGGTGTAACAATGGCGAGGTGGTGTCCGTCGATCGGGATGACAAGGATAATGCCGGTCGCAGGAAGATGTTGAATCTTTCTGAGCTGCTTGAGGTGGTGAGGAGTGGGCTGGAGCCTTCCACGGATTTTTTCTGTAGGGAGAAGTATTCTGTCTCGAGGTATGAGAATTAGTAGTTTGACCTCAGTCCTTTCTCTTTCGAACTGGTGGTGATGAAGGAGGTGTGGCATGTCCCACATTTGCGAATATGGTGGTATGGTTTCTTCTTGCCAGGTATTTATGGAGATGTGCTTGCCCATAGCATTCTGCACATTTTGCCATTGCTCAAGAGGTTGGAAAATCCATCTTTCGCATGAACACAGCCAGATCTTTCTGGTGACTCGGTTAATGAATTATCAAATCTTTCAAATGTTGATAGTCCTTAATTATGTTCGCGAGGGGAATCCAATGTTCGGCTAACCTGGTTAATTTTGTCAGAAAAGTGTTCATGTCTTCATCGACTTGTGGCCGCACAGATTTAATTATTTCCTTTATCCTTCTTCTGTTTGCTGAACTTTACTAACAATGCTTTCTTCAAGTCTGCCACTCCCTTCACACTCAAATTATGATATACATGCAAGGCTTTTTCAGTAGACCAGTTCATTGATTAAGCTTGTATCTCAAACTTGCTCAGGCAAGCATAAATATTGTCTTTGTCTTCTTGGAACGTGGGGACTTTAAGGATAAACCCTCGTGGAGACTTTATTGTTTATTCGTGGCTAGAAAAGTCGCGCCTTGATTTCCCACTTATCCGAAGTTTCTCCAACTCGAATTGTCTCTCTGCTTACCCCTCTCTTTTCTCTGCTTCTTCTTTTCCGTTTGATCTTTCTGCATTCATCTCTCTTTCTAACCTTTCTGTCTTTCTATCTTGTCTCTTTTACACTGTAAAATATATTTGATTACCTCTCCTTCTTTGAATCCTATCATCTCCCCTGCCCTCTTATACTCTTCAGTACTTCTTTGGGGTCTTTCCATCTTTAATTATTCTCTACAATACTACTAAAATGTAAACTTTCAAAACAAAAAAATAAAACAAACAAACAACTAATCCATTTTCCAGCCAAGGCAAGTTGCAGCAACGGGTGCAGTACAAACAGCACGATTTAAGAAAAAAATAAGGGGGAAAATCCTCAAAATGTACAACTGAAGTGATTTTCAGAATCAATAAAGCAAAGGGAGAACAATCCCTCAAAATACAAAAAAGGTCAACTTCACTTGATGGTGTAAGCCAATACCCAAATGTAGTCAAGGGATAAGACTGTCTTCGAAGTTGGCGTCTCGCAGGCGATGCTCTTTGTTGTTTCATTTTTAATATAGTCTTTATTTCCTCATTGAAGTAAATGTATCAGTGTGAGAACTTGATTTAAGCGTTGTGAAATCGAGCATTATCGCTTGTGATGTTTCACTAAAAAAATTGGGCACAACCTGATATTTAAAGAAGTTTTATATACTCTAGAGATATTAAGTGATGTCTTTGTATCTTTCGTGTTAATCTCCTACAAAAGAGGCTCTATGGCTATCAACCGGAAGTACATCCGTATCCTTACAGGTTCGTTTTATGTCCTCTTATATACACTTCCCTGGGTACTGTCAAAGACGTGTGTATCGCGACGTGAAAATGAAACAAGCTAAGATATTGGTCAACACCGTAACCTATTTAATTAAAAATCTTCTCGTATTTTGTTAATATTCAACAGATACAAGAGGACTGTACACGGGGAAGATATTGAGGAAACCACGTTGACCTGATTGCTAGTAGAGATAAAACTTATTTTAAGCAGCTTTGCTCCGTCTTAACTCACTTTCATGGCAGGGAAGTGAAACTCTGGGAGAAGATGTCGAGAGACTTAGCTGTTGGACTTATCATTAACATGTGACTCTATGTTCTTACTGACTAAATGTATTACTGCAGACACACATCTCATCCAAAGGTCATCTCATCCAGAACATTCCCGAGACAAAACATAGGTTAGTACATCAAGGTGGAAACTTTATTGCCTCCTTTTACGGTGGTTGAACCCATCTGTACACAGCTTGTTGGGAATGGAACAAAGTGTAACAAGACAATAACAATAACATTATTTTGAGAAAGAGAGTGCACCTTGTGTGCATGAATGTTTGTGTGAAGTGTTTAGCAACATCACGTGTTTGATGTCCTGGTATTGATAACAAAGAATCACTCAGGGTCTGGGGTTCATGCTTAGCAAATGATACACAAAGCTACACAGTCTCTCATTTCTCCTTTGGGAACAAAGCAAGAATACATGTCCTTAAAAACAGCATCCATCATTGCAACTAATGTCGTCAACTAAAAAACTGATTTTTATTGACCTTTTACACAGACAAAGATAAAATGATTCTCTGTTGATGTAAGTGTCAGTTTATTTTCGTCTTCTTCGGCATTTGCTTATTTTTTCACTTAGTAGCAACTTAGTTTTGTCACGAGGTTTACGCTGCAATTGAGCAAAGCATTAGAAGGAGAAAAATGATTTTATTCTAAGAGCAAACAAGAAAAAGGAGGGAGAATCTGTCGCTAGAATGCGGGACAAAGCAACCCTACAGCACATGTCAAAACCGCAAATAAATCACAATTTTTAATCCTTTAGAAAACAAAGATGGAACCGTAAAGCAATATAGGTTGTTGTTTAAACAAAACGAATTAACAATAATTATAAGATGTCTGGTGTCCTGCAATGCTACCCCTCCCTGACCTTTCCTCCAGTCTTTTCCGTCCTCATGACTAGCGACCCTGTGACCTGGGTTTCCCATGGAGGTGGAGATGGTTGGAGGGAAATGGTGGCCACAAGACAGATTCTAGAATATTTGGGAACAGGAATAACAGGGCAAAGCAGGAAAGGAGAGGGCATACTGAGATTGAGAGTTGTCGATGTAGAGCATCATAACACCCAGGAGGTTACAGATTGTTTACATCGCTTGTGGACGTGTCACCTTTGCCGGCAACATCAACCGTCGTATGAGTAATGCCAGTTCTATTCAGAGGATTTTGTCAGACACGAAACTAGTTCCAAGTTTTGTTTAATGTACATGTTATCCTGCGTGTCCATGTCTGTGTTATTATTACTCTCGACTGCGAGTGGTTACATGTTCATCCAACAACATCTTTTCATCTCTTTAATAGCTTAGCAAGCGAACTGAGGAATAGATGGAACGCAGACAGAGTTTTCCTTCCAACATTACGAGCAGGCAGTACAGACTTGACACAAATCATTGTAATTAGGTTTAAGTACTTTTAATTACATAAATAACAATGAAGAGAAAATCTGAGAGGGTCAACAAACATCGGCATGTTTACAGTGACATGAAAGTTAACTATCACAGTCAAAGTTGTGTCAGTCATGCAGGGAACAGTTGCAGAAAGAACAACAGTCACAACAACAAGCAACAACAACAACATACACAACATTGATAGTTAAAAGTCATTGTTTAGTAACTTGATGTTTATAATGAGTTGAGAATGATAAGGGTGGAGGAATCAGTGTTTGCACTGGTTGTCATCTTGACAGACCCTTCGTGTCTTGGAGCCCATCTGTGCGCCGATGTTTGGCAGAGAGACCTCTGACACAGTTTACTCAGAATTTGCTTTCAGGCTCCTCGGCTTTGGTCGCCTTAGATCGAGATGAATACTTCCCTTGCATGCTTACCTTCCACGTTAAACTAATACATATCAAACACAAGTATATTTTACTTACAATATATCTGTCCTGTTTCATAACAGTATGATTAAGTGTTCACGTGATCAAGCATGTATCGCACATATAGGAGTCCATGAGGTATGGTGAACTGCCTCCCTTAATGGTTGATGTTTGGTTATTTAAGGCTTTAATATAAATGGCGAAGACATCATGATACTTAGTATCAACACAGTATCAAATATGTGATTACCATTAGATGAAGAAGCAGGTAATCAGCGACATTAAACACATCCTAAACAACATCGTGGACAGAAATGTAAAACAAAGTGACAAGGGAAAAGCCACTTGCAACTATAAAATAAAATTGTGACATAATAATGAGATAAAATAAGACAGAATACATAAAAATAAGTTCGTGATATGATAAATGCACAAGTCCACACAGGTGGCGGTTGTGGGGTGGAGTCTTTATGTTCCTTTTGCTGGTTGACAAGGGGAGACAACCACAAGTTGCCACGGATCGTTGCCACGTTCTCGATGTCATCACCCTTCACCACCCGCACTGGAATGTTCTGTCAATCCATGGAATATCCCCCAACTGTCAGTGACAGCAGCCCAGTGTAACATCAATGTGTCTCTCCACTGCACTCAAGGCGATGTCGTGCTGATGAGCGTCACTATCGTCAGCGTTGCCAGGCGATTATCTGCTTACACTTCCCCACGTGTTAAGGACATTAGATAGGGTTAATCCCTGACCAAACTTAATTTGTAAAATTCCCACTGGACTTGTTAAAAAACTGTAATTAATTTACTTGAAACCCCGCTTTCTATCGTTCAGTTTTTTGTTTTTTGTTTTTTACCTACATTGGATCTGCTGATGTTGCTTTGTTTGCAGAAGGTCAGAAACCGGAATAAAGGCGGTTGCCTGTATTGATGCTGGAGTTCTGAAGCTGACGGAGACCCCAAAATAAACATTGCATTACATTTTCCGATTTTGCTCTATGATGGAAAATATTACTAAAATGTATCTTGATACATATTTTTATTTCTGTAACTTAGATTATTTTGATTTGTTAAGAATAGTTAACATTAACTGCGTATTCAAATTTATATTCTGTCATTGTTGATCTCCTTTGAAATCCGCTGTAGATGTGTCTGTAACAGTGGTTCATGCTAAATTGTTTTGTCAACAGGCCAAACGACACCCAAACCTGAAGCATCAACACTGAGTCAAATCAGAAAGCTGGCCACCATAACAGTTTCCAGACAGCTTGAGGGTAGCGACCATCTACCCGTCTTGCTTCAGATCGCTGGTAGGTCAAAGGCCACAAAACAATACAAGCGCTGGCAGAAAATTCAAATTCATGTTGGACATCTACAACTACACACCCACTGATGACATTATTCACTTTCCTAAAGGAAAGGAAGCAGTAAAGCTGGCATCTGATGAAATCCTCTCATATTGGCTAAGCTAGTCTGACTGTTTAAATATTGACTGAAGGACTAGAATGTCTTGTCCCGAAACCTTGTCTGGTCATCGGCACGCGGTTGGGGTGACAGGAGGCAGGAGGTAGCCACCAGAGTCAAGATGAGGGAAAGCGGCCTCAACCCATTGAAATCAGCCTGTCTCCACTTGAGTTGTTCGTAACATCCGGAAACAACATTAATAAGGCAGTAAATTATTTTTTTTATTAAAAGATTTTTAGGAATAAACTACATAATCTGCATTGTAATGTGAAAAACAAACCTAAATGCAATAAGAACTCACACAAATTGCTTGAGATGTTAAAGATGTCTGCGGTGGCGAGTACTTCTCTTGGTTTAACACGTCTGCAGAAGTGTTGTCCAAGGTCTGACCAGCAACAGATTCCACAATCAATGAGAGTTTGTGGCCACTGTGCAACTCCATAAAGAAATATTATTTCTGGGAAGTCTTGGTGTTGTCTGTATGTGGTATCCAGTGGTTACTCCATACTCCTCTACATAACGAGTTAGCCTTTAAAATAGTTCCTAGAAATACTCTTCTTTATCATTTTATATTTTAAACCTTTATATATAGAGCTGTGAAGGTTGCTATCATTATTGTAATAGCTGAAAGTCCATCTTGTAATAGCTGTTTATTTTACTAACCTCGTCGATGATCTGGAGGGAGCGCCTGACCTGGGGGAGCGTGCCACGGATTGAGATGTTTTTTCTCACTTTCCTGCGCGGTCTGTCATCATACAATACTTCTACCCCTGTTGTCTGCTTGAGAGAATCTACAGAAAAGTGGCTTCCTATAGACAAAGAAAATTTATTGTAATATATACTTTATAACAAATATGTAAACCATATTTCTTTTTTATGAATAGTTACAATTTTTTGAAGCGCGCATCAGCCTACTCACTCATCAACTGATTTACGACTGCTCCCCAAGTTTGGACTGTTGGATTCAAATAGAAAGTGGACGTTGGCTCTGTCTAGAGATAGTGGACATGCAAAGACTATTTTTATGTTTTATTTCAGATAATCGTGTATAACACCCACCCACTTCAACGTGTGTCCTGGTTCCAGTAATGTTACCCACTTGTAAATAATATCAAATATTATTGTGTTTCTTCTTTAAAACTTTTCTTATCCTGAGTATTGTCAGTAGTGGGAGGGTTTAGTCAGTGGCATATCGGGACTGAGGGAAGATTTATGTAACAACTGGTATATTCACACGACTGTTTTTCAGTATAAAAAGAACTTCATGGAGAAAAAGCAGACACCATTTATTTTTATAAAGTATAGTTATTTAAATATTATGCTTCTTGTAATTTATTTCAGAAACGCCAAAAAGGATGCAATGTATATATATATATAATGTAACATCAAAACAGAATTAAAGATAGTCGCACATGATAAAAGGAATCAGATGGAAATACAGACTCCATGCAGTTCTTTTGGTTTATAATTTACACTTATAAATATACAACTTTGCTAGTAATATACTACTACCCATATCATCTGATATTATAGTCGAATAATGAATTATTAGTTTTAATTAAAATTTTTCTAAATTAATTATATGTATAGATAAATTGACCGAAAGAGATCATGCAACAGCAACTCTGGCAGATTAATTTATCTATTTCTTAAATCTGATACAGCAGGTCTCTCATTTGAATGTGATACGTTGTTTACAATGTATTTGTTGACTACCTATATACATGTACTTATTTCTGCCTGCATGTTCCTCCTATAATGTCCAGGGTGGCATGTCTGACTCACCTGTTTTAAGGAGTTGAATAGTTTCTTGTGGTGACAAGGTGAGCACAACCTTTGTTACTCTTACCTGAAATAAGAAACAACAAATAATAAATACACTGTGCGAACGTATACACGCAGGCACGCACGAAAACACGAACAAACACACACATACATACACACGCACACACACGTTCTCTCTGTCTTTTTTTTGGTCGCGTTTCCTTACATATCCTTCCATTGCAGCCCTTTCAGTTTCAGTACAACCAAGATGAAGAGGATGAAGACGACGAGAAAGAGGAAGGAGAGGATGATTACGACGATGACGTCGACACTGGCAGAGTACGAAATGTTGACGGCGCTGCCGACTAAAAAAAAAAACAAAAAAACTGTTCTTGGATATTTTTCATTTTCTGAAAACACATTTTACAAACGACTGTGTCAGGAAGATGAAACTATGTATGAACAGTATATTGTGACTGAAGGCAACAAACATATTTGAACGTGTCTTGCGGTTACTGAAACCACAGTGATGTTTATAAAAGTCTAGCATTTGTCCATCTACCCACAGACACACCTTGCATAGCGACGAAGTCACACGACTGAAAGCCCTTCATGTCAGAGCTTATCACGTGACAAGCATATGTCGCATTGTAATCACGTGACGCTCGCGGGACGCTGATGACGAGGTGATCCGTGACGATGTTGTTGAACTCGTATCCCGCACCTGTGGTGCACTTCAGCTGGTTATGTCGCCAGGTGCAGACTAGGATACCAACACCTAGGACAGGTGATGTAACAATGGTGAGTCTCTTTCTCTCTCTCTCTCACCTCAGACCTCTTCCAGCGGCTTTTCACCCGTGATTAACAAAGTCACTATCGAAATACTTCTTGGTGATATTTAGAGAGTAGCAGGAAGAAACAAACAGAAAAAAACATGTTAATTATGTGGTTATTGGGAGAGGAATAAGACGTTTAACAGTATATTTGTGAACAAAAGTTTAAAGTTTTACTGTTGTTGGTCTGATCACCAAGACGGACGACTGTGAAGTCTCTTCTCGTCACATTGATGTCAACACTAAACGTGCAGGTCAGTGTCGTAGGCTGCTCCTCCTGGACACTGGGGATGGAACAAGACGAGTTCACTGCATCTGGGAGAGAGAATGGAGATGATTCGTGGATAGTATTGTCAAATTTAAACATCTTAAATCAATTCTATTTTTATCGTGTAGCCGATATCCTTAACTTTTGTTGTAAGAGATAGTAATTGTGTCTCAGGAAAGTTGTTTATACAGGAAATATAATTCGCATGGCTGGAGAGTAGATTAATTTTCTTAATGTTACTTAATGTTTTTTAAAATAGTTGTATTACCCTTTTTAAGGTAGAATAAGCAGTTTTCACTTCTATCAGTCCCCATGCCAGCAATGTCACAGCTGTACATCCCCTCTTCATCTGTGGAGGCTCGGGGTATAGTGAGAGTCAGGTGGTTGGTGAAACTACAATCAAACTGGTAGCGACGGTCGCTGATACAGTTCACACGGTCTCCCAGCCATCCAACGTGCAGTACACGATCTTCAGACATGACATGTGGAGATGATGAAGATAATAAGTGATCGTGTAACAAGCAATGCATTAAATTGAATTAACTGAAACATGGTCTTTCCATGATTAAAGAAACATTTTTCACGTCCCTGTCATGATGCATAATAATCTAGTTTCATTGTTAAGCAGCGTACTTTAATCATCATCATCATCAATCAATCAATCAATCAATCAATCCATCAATCAATCATCCATCATCCATCATATCTCTTAAATGTCTCTAGACGCAGAATACCTCTATGACCATTGCTTGCATAATGATAGACAGCCAAGTCTTTCTTGGTCTTGCTGAGGTCCTCAGGGAAGTAACATGTCAGTGACGTCTGTGACCCGTGTTCTACTAAGGAAACGTCACACATTGTTTTCCCCACTGCAAGAAAAAAATGTACCTGAGTAATATTTGAGCTCAAACGTTGAATTAGATGCTCATACTGACCGCGTTGTCGTGATTAAAATGTAATTTTGTTACAATTCCATCTTTTCGTTGTCCCTCTCTACATTTTGCTATTGTTTTACATATTACACTGAGAACAAATAATATTTTCTGTGTCTGGTAGTGTGGCTTATTTTAATGTTTATTAATGTCTAACCTACCCTACCCAAGCGTTTTGCCCCCTAGCTTCATTGTTGGTCATGACTGTAGTCAGAGACTATTTCAGTGAAAGTGAAGGATCGGAAAATATGAAATCGCTCAGGTAGGGGAATAATCTTACTCTTTAATTTGATACTAAAAAAGAAATTACTGTAGACTAACCTACAGAAGTGTCCCCAGCATTGTCACCCGTTAATAGATGCAGGCACAAACACGGTACAGTTTGTCATCGGCCATTACACAAATGGATTACAATAAGTAGAAGGTATTTAAAGATGCCCTTACATCACTTCCCCAAGTCTGCCCGTGGTATGATGTCCAGAAGTGAACAAGACATATCCTCTGAGGTTTTCGAAAGGTTATCAACAAACCATTAATCTATAACTCAGCAAATCGTGCAACACTAAGTCGTTTTCTTGTCAAACGATACCCAAGACTGTCCCCCCAAGCTGAAATATCTATATCATCCGGTTCATTAACGTTGCTTGTGATAAGTGTACCTAACTGTATGCCACAGTAAAGCTTTGCCTCTTGAAGACAATTTTGCTTTCTTTTTTGATTTGTTTGCTTTGCTTGATTACTGTTTTTATTCTTTCTTGTGAATTGTTCTTTTGGTTCTTTTTTCTTGTTAATTGTAGCAAAACTTTTACATTGATCTTCAAAGTTCGTTTTAATTAAAACTTTACACATCAAATATCATGCTTGCACAAATTGTAGTTTCTATATCATATGTAAATAAAGAGGTGAATAAAATTAAATAAAATACTTCACTGCCATTCTGTCCTCTCATTCAGTAGGTTGAAATTAAATAATTTAATAATGTTTATAATCTTACATAACTTAATCTTCAGCTCGCAGGGCTTAATACGGTTGTGATCCATGCTGACAAGTTTACAAGCATAAGATCCAATGTGTTCTGCAGACACTTGAGGGATGTCCAAGGTGAGTTGGTTAGAGACCATCCTATTGTACTTGTATCCAGACGACACCGCACATCCCAGTTTGCCTTCCAGCCACCAGCACTCCAAAATGTCTTTTTCATCTTGTTTACCAGAATTTTACAAAAATAAATTGAAGTTATGCCTTTCAACCATGTCATTTTCAGAATAAAAACAAACAAGTCATAAAATGTCAAGTTAATAAAATATTGAAGTAGCCATTTTAGTGACTCAGGTAGAAATATCGTACTGTGATTATCACACGAAGACCAGATAAAAGACGTAAACCAATAAACATGTAAACTACATGTAACTTCCCTTCTACTTACCTTGACTTCTGTTGCCCTTGTACATGACAATACTGAAGCCCTTGTTTGTCTGACTGACATTCTCAGGAAAGTGGCAGGTGACTGAAGTACTAGCCAACGGTTCTACCGAAGGTACCTCACACGTTGCATCTGTAGTGTCAGGAAAAAATGTTAGTTTATTCCGTGTTTCTCTCTTAATGGAGCATACGGCCGCAAAAATGAAATAAATAAGAAAAAAAGTCTTTAATTTTAATTATTTATATATAAAGGATCTTGCATTATTCTATTGGTTAAGTGTGTTGTGTTGTTTTGGATGTGACTTCCATGCAACTTTAAAAATACAACAAATTTTCTGGGTGTACTAGATTAGGATTTTTGACATGACAAGAGAAGGAGCCTGACTTGTACAAAAGAAAAACAAGCTCAGCAGTCAGTGTACTACAAGTAGTTTCTTGCCTAGCCAGGGGTCACCTATCTGACCTCCCTATTTGATCTTCATTTTCTTATCGTATTTTGAAACGTTGAACTAGCAAAAAAAAAAGGGTGTAACAGAGTAAGAAAATGTATGATAATTGTGAGGTAAACATAGTGTGACACGAGAGTGAAATAAATATTCTATCTAGAGAACTCATACAAACGAGGGGAGAGCATCAAAAGTATCTACGTGAAAGGTAAGACACTTTAGGACAAGACACGTGTGCGAGTCGCCCTTCAGTCACCTGTTCAAACTAACTGTGGATTATTTCATGATTAAAGACTCCTCGACGACAGGTGGGAGAAGTGATTATACGAAGTGAAATAACTAAAACGACAGAATATCAGCCAACCACGAGCCATGAAGAGGCTCCTGGAAGGCTCATAGGTAGCCGACAAGCAAAGCTCAGTGTAAACAGGAGAAAGTGGAAACTGTTTTCACTAACAACTACTCTGCTTGGTACCAAGAATCAAGGTATTTCGATTATAATGTTAAAAATATCTAAAGGGCTTTTATCGGATGTCCGACGATTAATAATTGTTTTTCCTGAAAGGCTGAAGTCTTTAGACGTCCAAGACACTTATGTCTTTCTTCTGAATTTTTTTCTCGTAGAAGAGAGATTGAAGAAGAGTGAATTAAGGTGAATAATCAGTGAGACTTTTGGAGATAATTGGAGAACTGAACCTACCTTGTGCCAGAGCTCGTGTTGTGAACAGAAGATGGAGACGGAAGATTAATGTTACACAGACAGACAACACCTGCCGCAAGTGCCAGCGAGTTGACATAGTTTATGTAGAACCTGCAATTACAAATTGTTACTTTCAGGCTATTTCAAATGACCTCCATGTGCTATTTTTCATATTTTAGACTGCATCATCATCATCATCATCATCACAAATCAATCAATCAATCATCATTAAGCATCATCATCAATCATAAGCCTCAATCATCATCAATCATCAATCGATCATCATCAATCAAATCAGTCATCAATCATCATCATCCATCCACCTATCATCCACTCATTATCATATAATTAATCGATTTTATAAAATAACTAGTCCTCACTTTGTCAAGTAAACTGGTATGCTGTGATGAATGGCAATAGTATTGAAGATATATGATTGCATTTTGTAAATGTTCAGTTCAATCTCTATGTACTTTATCTTGTAGGGAAAAGCCAACAACCGACAGCCTCTGGATGCACCGCGATCGAGAAAATTGAAATGTTGTCACAGTCTATGTATGACACATCGACGTTGGTACTAGTATACTACAGAATTTTCATATTTTATCAGACTGCAAAGTTTTAACAGACAAATTCAGTAACACAACTGTAGCTGGCCCATGGCAAACATGGCGAAACCGAAAAAAGTATAATTATGAAACCGACATAATGTCTGTCTCTCACACAATCCGTCTCTTCACTCTAATCTTAAATAAACCTTAAAACTCAATCCTTAGTCGTGTAACCTAACAAGGCTGGCCTAATTTGAACCCAAACCAAGAAAGAAAACATAATCTACCTCTAGTTGTAGCCAGGGATGGGGAGTAGCTGTAGCCTAGCTACAGCTACTGTAGCCGGCTACACATTTTGTAGCTTGTAGCTTAGCCGGCTACAAATTTTAAAAAAGTAGCTTGTAGCCGTAGCTACATTTTAGAAAGTAGCCGTAGCTTGGCTACATGTTGGCTACTTTCACGACTGTAGCACTCTAGTAGTGTACAAAGTATAATGTCTTTGGGTTGTAGATTTGCATCTATATTCCAGAATGTTCAGCACGGCAGCAATGTAAAAGATAGAATGTCTTTGTGCGAGGGAGGAAATGATGTTCAACAATGTAGCAATGTTCAAAGTAAAATGTCTTGTGCCAGGGAGGAAATGATGTTCAACAATGTAGCGATGTTCAAAAATGTTTTTATTGCGACGAAATAGAATGTCTGTGCTAGAATGTTCGAGGGGAGGGAGAATAAATAGCAGGGCTGACAGCGGTGTGGGACCTCTTTGTGAATTGGAGAGAGAGAGAGAAGTTAGGCCAGCTGCTGAGAAAAAGATACTGAATTAAAGAAAACTTCAGTGTGGAATTCAATCTCTGTGTTATTTCTGGTACGACAGCCCACTCTACGTAGCCATTTGACGTATTGGTTACACGACCATTCGTCGACAGCGTGTCAGCAAGACGACGACAGCCACTGCTCTCACTGCTCGGTGTCTTGACAGCCAGACACCACGTGTCTCGCACGCTCAGTAACCGCAAATACTGTGTCGTCCATGTGGCGGGAGCGATTTGAAAAACGAACATGGACGTACCCATCAATTTCCAGCCTTATTTGAAATTTTTTACATTTTGCGAAGCCACAAAATGTGGCTATAGTTTCAAATGCAAGAATTGTTGAGAGATTGTTCAGTCTGGCAGGACTTATCATGACAAAAGCTGCGCACTAGGGTGACAGACAGCAACTTCGAGGCCAAAGTTCTGGTCAAATTCAATTCCATGAAGGACTAAAAGAATGTAGATTTGTTTTAAGGTTACCGGTACACTCCAAAAATTAAAATCCATATTTTAAATATCTTTAAGGCTTTTTAAATATAGAGTAACAAAATAACATAAATATAGCACTTTAAAACTGTTTTTGAGTACCTAAAGTGAAAATTGTGACTTTAATCAACGATTTTGTTTCAAAACGTACAAGCATTTAAAAAACAAATTTACACAATACCATAAGTCATATACCAAAGGTTTTGGGGGTTTTTTTGTAACCTAGAGGCACTGATAAGAAAACTGATGCATAAGCCGTTTTGATATCTCAAGATTTCTAGGAGATATAAAAAATCAGACATGGTACCCCCCGACTCAGTGTGAATGTGGAAATCAAATATTTAGAAAATATTTAGAAAAATGTTAATTTTATCAAAAGTAATGTTTATACCATATTCTCAAATGCATCACTTTGTAGCTTATGCATTTCTAAACAAAATTGCAAAATTTTACTGCTGTAGCACAAGCCAATCTTGAGAAATATGTTTTTATAGTTTAGGACTGGATGTCAAAAAACGACAAACAGAGAAATTCAAGCTTAAAGATTTAAAATAAATATATCTTGTATCAGATCATTTTGAAAAATATATTTCAGTGTTTATATGCTGCATTTGACATCCTACTATATAATTAAAGTCTATTCTAGTATGCCAGGACTATACTTTTCACCCTATCAGCTTTTGGAAACAATTAGTTTGTGTTCCTTTCTTTGTTTTCAGTGTCAGTGTTAGAAAAAAAATGCCTTATGATCTGCTTGCCTAAATTAGATTAAGCAGTGTTTTACTTATATTCCATGCAAACTCATTTATTTCAATGGTCTGTTGTTCATTGTCACAGTATTGATAAGAGGTTGACATTTTTCATCACCACATAACCTAACTTATTGAAAATTCCACCAGGTACCTGATACTTAAGCATCTGTTTAGTTTTCATTTCTAAGTAATAGGGAACAAATAGTTATAGAAAACAAATGTTTATCGGAAAACTTATATAATTTCTTTTGTCACTAAAACAGGATGAGGAAAAAGATCCAGAAATGTTTAATATAATCGTAAAATACGTGTACTTATTGTGTGAAAAAGGCCGTGGGAGGAAGGGTGCAAGGAATGAATGAAAGCATTTATGCATTTTATGGATTCACTAAATAAATTTGTCGGTATATCGCAGTTCTCCGTTTCATTATTATAATAAAAACTTTGTAAAGCAAGTAATAGTGTTTTGTATGTATGTTTGATGTTTGTGTATGTTGTTACAGCCAGCTGGCTACAGCTAACTTGTTATAACATCACGCTTTTAAAAGTAGCCAAAAGAAGCTGGCTACATTTTGTAAAATTGTAGCTGTAGTGTAGCTGGCTACGTTTTGAAAAAAAGTAGCTGTAGCGTAGCCGGCTACAAATTAAAAGTAGCTTGCCCATCCCTGGTTGTAGCCTTATCAAAGTCAAATAAAGGGACACAACTCCGCCCATCACTCCCCAATGTCTGCTCAGCTTTGCTTCCCTTTGTCCAATGAAGTCGTGGACGATACTTGTGTTCAAGCTTTTATTAAACCTGGTGAGAGGGATGTCTGAATTATCCAAACCAAACATTTGGATAGTTTGTGATGTTACGAATCTGTGTCACGATCATCTACTGTAACACTATGTTGTTTTTCTATCGTTCGCTTTTCCCAGATATAAACATCGACACAGTTGAAGGTCTCAGGTCATCGATTAAATTATGGTGAATGGAGATTATCATGGAAATACATTCAGGGTTAAATTTTAAAAAAAAGGAAACCTGTCACACTACCTGTAGGTATCGTTACGCGTTTAGTGTCACGTGGTACGTGTGGGTAGTTCCCAAGGCCTGCACTACACAGCACTACACAGCACTACACACTACACACTACACACTACACAGCAGGCATGTAGGTGTGTCGCCACTGTATCGATCACACAACTGGCTTCGACGCCATTTTGATACAAGGAGCAGACATGAAGAATGGAATAGCTTGCGATCACAGCGATGATTTTCTCAGGTGACACAGTCTTGCTGTTGTGACATTAACGACACTGACAAATGTCTGTGACAGAAGGCGCGGCGTCTGTGCGTGTCGTCTACGTGGCAGTCGCTGTGTCACGATGTACTTGCTGCCCTGACAACCATTCCAGACTTGACTGCTGCCCGGGTGCAAATGGGCTTCCGTAGAATAATTAAGTGCGCATATATCAGCACCGCGCCGTCACAATCATTATTTATTTATTACTGTTTTCTTAAAAAGCAGCTGGCGAGGTATATTTTACTATACATGATTTTGCTTTTTAATTAGTGATCACGAAGTTGTGCTGACCTGACAGGTGAGTCGTTAATTGCCAGCCTGTGTCTGTGTTGTGTCAGTCTGACGATGCTCTCCAGTCACAAAGGTAATGTCGCTATAAGGAAGGAAACTGAGAAATGTCTGTTCCAAATGAGTCATGCTGATGATGATGTCGATTTTTAATGCGCAGGTATCCATTCCGATGAATGCTCATTGCGCAGAAAAAAAGAGCAAATGAGGAACAAATACAGTGAACAAATATATAAAACACCAGGAACAGTAAAAAAAAAAATAGACAGATGTGTTTCTTGGTAGTTTAAGACTGGTTTGAAAGAAACAGATAGGTTTTCAGTTTTTTGCGGAACGTGGTTGGTGAGGTGATGGTGGAGAGTGAAGCCGTTGTATTCTGGAATTTATTTTTCTTTCATTCCTCCCCTCCCACAGCCTCAAAAAAGCTAGTACCAAACTGGATTAATGATTCATTGCGTTTGAGAGCTACTGGGAACTATCGGATTGGATATGTTTCGTCCCTTATCCCTCTACAATCGCCTTTCCCTCCCCACAGTTCGCAAGATTTTGTCGTTGACGCCTCCCACCCGCCCAATGACCTGTTGTGTCTCATGCCCTCTGGGGTCAGGTACAGAGCTTCTGGGTGATGATGACTTTACTCTTCACTCAGGCGCTGCCCGATAAACTAACAACAGTTTGTGTATGTATGTCTCAGCATAACACGCACACAGACACGCGTGCACTCAGCAAGAATCACACGTAACAAGCATAGTGTGTTCACAAGTTCGTACATTTACTAGCCTCCTGCATTAGACCGATGTTTCATTGCTTACAGCACATGGAAGACTTGCTTGGCAGGTTGTGGGAGATGTTTCATTCTACACAAATAAATGTTACAAAGCAAATAAAACACAGTGCAATATGTATGAAACAAAGACTAAAATAGTCTTACTGCCAATAATAACACATCACAACGCAGTGCATGATAAGTACAAGGACCACGTTTAGGTCGTTTATAGCAAATCCATAACAAATTATGATTAAATATAAAATATTTCACTCGACAAGAATGATATCATCAAAACAAACGATGGCGACAGCCTTGTAAGCAATTTAAAGTTCGCTAAAAGCTATTTTACATTTTAATGAAATTTTGAAATTTTATTAGGAAAACTGTGATAAGGTTGTTAAGTCACGTGGGTAAAAAAAAAAAATAAAAAAAACAGCGAGTGTGCATGACAAGGTATTTCTATAATAAGTATCTGTTACATACTTACCGAGGCTGTGTCCGGGTCACGGTAGTCACACCGCACCAGGACAACGTCTCACAAATCTTCTCATTTTGAGCTGATTGCTTTGTGACATTTCCCACTGGATGTTTGGGTCACATGACGAAGTTCTCCAATTACTATTCTCCTTATTTACTGAAATTATAAGGTTACTCAAGGGTTACCTTCTACAACCTAGTGAAGACAAAGAGCCTCATACCTGGTAACAAAGGAGTCACGTACTTTAGTAACTCTTCCTGTAGTAATTACCGTGTAAGTGTCTTATAGTCTAGATGCCAGGGAGTTCTACAACAGTATATCTTTTGTCGCTTAGTAATTAAGGTATAGTAAGTAAAGAGTCAAATAATATAGTAAGCAAAGAGTCACATAATATAGATTAGTAAGTAAAGAGTCACATAATATAGTAAGTAAAGAGTCCCATAATATAGTAAGTAAAGAGTCACACAGCCTTGATGGTAAATCTTCCTATAGTCTCGTCAGTAAACGTAGAGTCCTATACACCAGTACTCAGGGCAAAGAGCCCCGTAGCTTAGCTGCAGTGAACATGAGAAGGACAGATGGACGAAGAGAAAGACACAGCTCATCATGTTATAAACTCACAAGCAAAGACGTAAGTATTGGAGAGATCAAATCTTTTTCCGCAGGTGTCTTCAGACATGGATGTTTTGATGGTTACTGTAAACGGTTCGTAGACTGGACTTCGAACCTGCAATCATGATGATGATGATGATGATGATGATGATGATGATGATGATGATGATGATGATGATGATGATGATGATGATGATGATGACAACGACGAAAGCCGTCATGAACACAAAAATAAGTGACTTCACTCTTGTACAACATATTCATGTATACACATCAAGAAAATATAATAAAATATTTAAAGAAATGCAATGAAGTGGATCTGAAGTACCAATAACGACAATGACAACAACAATAATAACAAAGATAACAGTAAAAACCAAGAACGACAACAGCAGAAAGAATGACAACAACAAAGGACAGTTGCAACAGGAAGGACAACACCATCAAGTAAACAAGAAAAAAAAAAACAAAATGGAGAGCAGCAGCAAGAAAATGAAAATAAAGAACAGCAGAAAGATTGAGAACAGCAGCAAGAGCACCAACAACACATACAACAGTAATGACAACAGCAACAACTCTACGTGAAAAGCTCGAGCAAAAAAGGAAAGAAATTGTGTACAGAAAACAACAAATAAAGTGTTGAATACCAGCAAAGGGTGGCGCACTCTGACTGTGTAGGTCCTCTCTCCATTGTCCTCAGTCTCGGTGAGTGGCTCTCCAATGACAACTGTAGATAATGAGTGTCAGTCGGCTATACGGACACTAGTACAGCTTACAGGCCGAACCAAGTGCAACATGAAATATCTATCAACCTATTTTCTGACAGTGTGTGAACTCATGTTGGCTTTCAAAGACACGGTGAGTACAACCTGATGTCCAGCACACAAATAAACAAACTTATTCTTATTAGTTCCGTTTTGTGACTGCAACTGTCGTGTGGATAGGAGCATTTGCAGCCTGAATCACCGGTTTCCAAACCTCCACTCCAAATAAAAGAAACTTTATTGTGAATAAAATGGTTATAGATAAAACAATGTCGTAAAAAGAATTTCCATGAATGTATCTCAATGGTTGAGGGCAAAGACAAAAGGAAGGGTCAGATGGCGCCACTCACCCATGTGATACCGGCAGTACAATTCAAGTTGGTCCATGATTCTGCTCGTGTTTAGAAGACAGGAGCACGAATGACCTGTTGTCAGGACGACGCAGAAGATGGTAAAGAACAACAACATTTTAGGTCCTAGTGTGGATTCCCCTGTCAAATGTGAGTGTCTTACCGATGAATAATTAGGCCTCTTCTTCCTACGCCTGGGGTCACGTGACAGGGTAGATTGTCGAGAGAAACAACCGCTGCCAGCAGAAAACAAAGACTGAGAGAGTGAAGAGTGTCTGCTAGAGTAGTGAATGTCCCTCTGTGGTCGGGGCAAGGAGTGATATAAGTCAGGGAAAGTCCACACCACGGTCTGTGTAAGGTCGCCAGAATTAATTGCTCTTGACTTGTCACAGCAGCCGCAGCAGGTCGAACTTCAAAGTCAGTAAATGTCGGAGATTTTTTATAGCAACAGGAATGAATGTGGACGACAGTTTGCATGCTTCTTACGATGAGGTTTCACTGGCAGTAGAGTCTTGTCCTGATGGTAATACGCATGCAAGCTGTCGTCCACAGCTTCTGTGATTGTGCAGATGACTCAGCGGACAGTCTCAGGCGTTGGAACTACGTCAGCACACTGTCACTGAGCACGTGCGGAAAATAATAGAACGAGGGAGTTGCATGATGGATGTTGAGCGAAGGGTGAGAGAAATGGTAGGTTTGAATGTGTGATACTCTAAACACTCACACACACGTGTGATAATTTCTGCGAAGTAAAGTGAAAGAAAACAGATGACAATAAATGCACGAAATACGATTTTTTTTATTAATATATACAAGAAATATAAGTATTGGAATATCATTGACCATTTGACGGAGATCCAATCTAACATGACAATGTATCTTTACTCCTAACTGTGTATTAAATGTCTGTGTGAGTATGTATGCCTGCCCTTGTGAGCAAAAGAAAAATTTCTGTCTTGGGTCTCCTCGACAGACAATAAAGTCTGAGTTGATTTGACTGAAAGTCGTAGACCAGGAGGTGAGGCTGACCTGTTGACTCACCTGCTGTGTGCTGCCTGTTTGCAATCAAACAAGCAAAGGTAGACACTAAGAGGCTAAACTGAACTGATACAACTGCTAGGGAGAACATTCTGTCGAGGTTTCAATATAGTTACCTGGGTGCACTCACACACCTGGTGTCAGTGTATACGTGAGAGGTGTGTGTCGTGTTTATTTAAATGTTTATGTAAGAGCGAGACAGCAAGAGACGTTTATAAACTTCGTGATTGTGAGTTTTAATGGAGGTACTCCTAGTCATCTGTGATGTTTGTTGTCTCCTACTCATCTGTGATGTTTGTTGTCTCCTACTCACCTGTGATGTTTGTTGTCTCCTACTCATCTGTGATGTTTGTTGTCTCCTACTCATCTGTGATGTTTGTTGCATCGTTTGCCTCTGCTTAGGGTGGTTCTTCAGTTCTTGTGCTGCGTCACTTCCTACAACAGACATCTTCCTCCACTAAGTTGATAGCCTCGTTGTTGTCAGCTTTTCTTTGTAGATGAAAGACACTGCTCGTTAGCGATGACCTTCTGTTGTCTGCTTCCTGAGTGAGCGATGTTATCTTCATCGGTAGCATCGCCTCTTTCTTTAGGTTTAGTACTCGGTCTGTCATCTCACTTCCTGTGATGTGAACTGTGGAAAACAAACACGTGACTTTGTTTGCTGGATGAGGTCTACTTTGCTTTTACATTTTATTCGCTGCCTTCTCTCACTGTCGCCCCTCTATTCCTTGGGATTCTGTAGTTTTCTGGGGTATGCTCAGCGTACGTTGGCTAGTGCTGCTTTAGAGATTTCTTTAGAGAACATTTTGTTAAAAAAAACACACAACATACAAGACAAGAACAACCAGCACACAGCGCAGTTCACCGCTCTAGCCACGTGACCCCAAGACACAGGACAGCTGCAGTCCAACACACACGTGACATGTCTAGTCCCAAGTTACACATGTGTTGACTCCATCAAAACACATCGCGAAAAGGTTTTCTTTAGTCAAACAGATCATCGACACACAGAGGTACACACGCGTTTTATCTTCGCCCTCATCTTCGCTTTCCTGACAAACAACAGTCGCTGTCCTCCTTCATCCTCCACCCACATGACGTCACTGAGGATAACATGACGTCAGCAATGGTTGATTGTGAGACTTCGTGTCATGACATGTCACGGTCAGGCTATAGTGTGTTGTGACAAGATGTTGTAAACTGTAACAGTGTCATGTGATCGTGGTGTAGGTATTGTATCCTGTCATTGGTATTTATTGTTTATTTGCTGTGTGGTGTATGTTTATATTGTCAGCCTGGTGTTTGACTGTTGTAACAGTGCGCACGTGGTGCCTGTGGGTGACGTCACTGTTAAAACTATTTTAACCTCTTAACAACAGTTTGTACCTGTTTTAAACTAACAACAACAATCTTTATTGAAACACTCATTGTGAAACGTGTGGCGACATTTATAAAGGATGTGAAACAACATTTGTACATTGTGTGAATGTGTTTGTGTCAAACAGTTAAACTTGTAACATGTGTTGTATAAGTGAGCCGCTAGTGTTTGTTGTGTTTACATCAATGAATCTCTTAACTCAGTGAAGTGAGTTTTGATGGACCACTCGTGTCTGTATTTAGTGTCAGAGTTCTGTCCCCTTTGTTTACCACTGGCAGTAAACAATATCAGACTAAACACTTTAGTGCACGGCACTGACATTACAGTCTGCTGAGGCCTTTGACAGCACGTGTACAACATATAGACACATTGACACAGATATCACACTGGTAGACTGACACATTGACACAGATATCACACTGGTAGACAGACACATTGACGCAGATATGACACTGGTAGACTGACACATTGACACAGATATCACACTTGTAGACTGACACATTGACACACATATGACACTGGCAGACTGACACATTGACACAAATATGACACTGGTAGACTGACACATTGACACAGATATCACATTGGTAGACTGTCACATTGACACAGATGTCACACTGGGCGACTGACAAGTCAAGTCAAGTAAGGTCAGTCCCATGCCCGGTCCTGGAGTAGGGGGGACCGTCTGGCAGCAGCAACAGACAGAATTTTCCACCCGGTCCTGTCTTGAGCAGATGAGAGCAGGTCTGGCATCTCGCGTTCGGTCCATTCTTTGATGTTGGTGACCCAGCTCTTCCTCGGACGACCACGACGACGGCTCCCTTCGAGGGTTCCTTGTAGAATCGTCTTGGACAGGGTGTTGTGGCGGGTGACGTGACCGAACCAGGCGAGCTTGCGCCGCTTCACTGTTGCCAGAAGGGGTTCATGTGGGCCCACGAGCGAGGTCACGGTGCTCCGTACGTATTCGTTGGTCTTGTGTTCGCGGCACGAGATGCGGAGCAGCTTTCTGAGGCACTTGTTCTCAAAGGCCTGGAGTTTCTTTTCCGTTGCGGCAAGCAGCGTCCAAGTCTCGCAGCCGTAGAGAAGGATTGACACTACGAGGGACTTGTACAGCCTGTGCTTGGTACTGAAGCTGATTGAGTTGCTCCGCCAGATCCTGTCCAGCCTGGACATTGCGGATGTTGCCATACCAATCCTGATACTGATCTCTGTTGTACAGCAACCATCTCTAGTCAGGGTGGCACCCAAGTACTTAAAGCTGTTGACCTCCTCCAGTTTCTGGCCGTTCATGACGATGTTGCTGCTGCTGTCGTTGGTGGAAATAATCATCACTTTGCTTTTTTCTGAGCTTATTTCCATGCCATAGGCCCCCGCTCGCCTGGAGAGTCTGTCTGTCAAATCCTGAAGTTCGTTATTGCTGCCTGCCATGAGGTCAATGTCATCTGCAAAGCGGAGGTTGCACAGGGGTCTGCCACCAATGGAGATTGAGGTAAGGTGGTCGTGGAGGGTTTCTTGCATGATTTTCTCAAGGAAGATGTTAAAAAGGATGGGAGAGAGTAGGCACCCTTGACGGACCCCGATCATCATCGCGAAGAACTCGCCTAGCTGGTTGTTGAGAAGCACCGCGCTGGAGGCGTTCTTGTAGAGTGCTGCTACCATCTGGATCAGTACCTCCTCTATGTTGAATGATCTCATGACCTGCCAGAGTCCATCGTGCCAGACACGATCAAAAGCTTTTTTGAAATCGATGAATTTATGGTATAGTTCACGTTGATGCTCCAGGTGTTTTTCTATCATAACACGGCAGTTAAAGATCTGTTCTACCGTGCTTCTTCCAGCCCTGAAGCCAGCCTGTTCTTCTGCCAGCAGTTCCTCTGCAATAGGTTTTAAGTGGTTGAGGATGATTCTGAGCATTACTTTGCTTGGGTGACTTATCAGACTGATGGTTCTGTAGTTTTGGCACTGCTTCAGGTTCCCTTTCTTAGGGAGTGGGATGATGATAGACTGAGCCCATTCTTCTGGCCATTTCTTTTCTTCCCATATCTTTTGACACAGTGTGGTGAAGGCCTTGGTTGTTGCCTCTCCTCCATGCTTCAGCAGCTCAGCAGGTACGTTGTCCACACCAGGTGACTTTCCTCCCTTCAGACTGTGCATAGCTTCTCTCACCTCATCAGTGAGGACTGGCAGGTCTTCAGCCTCTCTTGTCCCAGTCTGGTGATGCTGGAGAATTCTGGTGTCTGGCTCGATCTTGTAGTTGTACAAGTCTTGGCAATATTCAGTACAACGGCTCAGTACAGCAGCTTTCTCTGTAAGGAGCTGTCCGGCGCTGTCTTCGATGACTGTGGCTGGTCGCTGCTGAGTCTTGGTGAGGGCCTTCAGTGTTTCATATGCCTTCTTGCTGTCTCCGCTTGCCATGCCTACTTCCACGCTGCGACATTGGTCTTCAATCCAATCTTCTTTCGCCTCCTTCATCTTTGTTCTGATCTTCTGGTTGACAAGTCTGTACTTGTCTGCTGACGTCGGGTCTCGACCTCTCTCTTTCTTCAAGGCTCTCCTTACGTCGCAAAGATCAAGGATGTCGTCTGTTACCCAGGGTTGTTTGCGCTTCCTCTGCTTCCCCAGCACTTCGTCTGCAGTAGAGAGTAGCACCTCTTTGATACTTCCAGCAAGGGTGTCTATGTCGCAGTCTACTGTCAATGTCGGTCGATTGACACATTTACACATATATCACATTGGTAGACTGACACATTGACACATATATCACACTTGTCTCTCCACTGTAGACAGGGTGTTGTGCCGCTGGTACAAGTTAATGTTGTAGATGTTGTAGAGTTTCTCTCTGTGAATATGGATATAAACAATAGAATCGTGACGTCATCACGTAAACTGAGAGACACATGTCACTAACACACTGTCTTGTTTACAAGATTGTTTCTCACAAGTTCGTTTTTTATCACACATGTAAGTGTTTAACGGTAAACAACATTAGACTACACAATACACACACCTACCTGTAACACCAACACGGAGACTGTGTAGGAAGCTGGCCACCTCACGACCGCACGTGACACAGTCACCTGGCCAGTGACCTGAGTGACCCTGACCTCGGTGATACAGTCGTGTGACTGGCGGGCCGTCTGTGTGGTCGGGCACACCTCGCTCACTGTACGGGTGGACAGCAGAGTACTCAGTGATCCTCTTGTCCTGCTCGACTTCCCTGACGACGGCCGGAGGAGAGCGCAGGGGTCTGGTTAAACATTCCACTTGCCAGCGGGCGGGTTTGTATTCATGGAAACAACTTGCCGCCCACAGATGGAGATGAGGAACTTGTGTCAGTAGCTTGTCACACAAAGTCTGAAAGTTCTTCGTTCTGTATCCAAAACTGTAACATAGGATGTAGCTACACGCGTTACACTGTGTACTGTTATTATTGTCTGATCGTGTTTGTGTATCATGTGTAATATTGTTACCAATGATGTCATCAAGTAAGTGATGTCACAATAATGACACGTGTTGCAACACATTCTGTGTAACAGCCGATGCTTCAAAACAAATGTATGTTGACAACACAACACCTCCATCAGGTGTCACAACTGTTGAGGAAACATCACCTGTTAAGCTACAAATAGTTTTAATCCAGTAAATGCAGACAACATCTACCTGTGTGTCTATCATCACATCACACGCTGTACAACTCACCTCAGCTCATTCCCTACTTCATCAGCGATGACGTACAACGACCCTCCGCTCGCCGCCTGTGACAAGTCGTTGACGGCCTTCTCCAATTCTTCATCGTCATCAAGATGATACTGCAGGAGGTGAGGCTGACCGGGTGACACACCTGCTGACTGTTGTGTGTTTACTGTCTGCAGCAACAGGTGATACAACATGCTGCACGCTGCACGACTCCCATCACAAATATTGACAACGTAGACGTGGTGACCACACCACAGCCACTGTATGGCCATCAGCAGCAGCACCACAGTTTTACCTGTACCGGGCGGTCCGGTGACAAAGAGTGTGGGAGGCGCCGTGTGTAGCAGGTGAACTTGCTCCGGGAAGAGTGTGATTACAGCAGTATAGCACTCTCCTGTCCACCACACGGCCTGACCCAGGGTCTTGACACTCATACGTGGAGGACATGTGCTTGGCACACTCACTGATGTCGCCGGACCACAGAACCTACAACAAACAAATGTTGGACACTTGAGCTCATCTTACTATTAAAAAAAACATCAATTGCTGTGACCAACCTTGTAGATTATTTACTACAAGTGGTTTGTTACATTCAGTAATAACTTTCTCTGTCTTGACGTACTAACGTATTTCTCTGATAGGAACAAAACCAAAAAGTGAAAGTAGTTACTACATTCTGTCTCTCTCTCTGTCACTAACGGTCTACTGTCTACTAACAGTTGTACATGTCGCTGTAAACCATGAATTCTTCTCTCTAACTTTATTCTCTTCACCAATAAATACTGTCAACTCCGCAATCTAACACCAACCGGGAAAAATAGCTTTTGTTAATTTTGTGAAAATAGTTTAGCTGAGTGAATAAACAAACTAACCTGACATTACTGTTACAAACTGTACAGAATCTACATAAAAGATTTACAGTAAAACCTCGATATTATGTTTCTCAAAGGACCGCCATAATAAACGTTACATGGAGGAAACACTTTATTTACTTCAGATGACACCCAGATACGGAGACAGTATGACAGACCCCGCATGTCACAATCCTGTGTAAACATATCACGATGTCAAAGTCCAACTGGTGAGCAGCAAGGTTGTGACCGTGTGTAGACAAGACTTGATGTCCCCGTGGGGAGGAACTCATCCAAGGTGGCCTGTCCTGTGAGTTGTGCTCGTGTTTACATCACGTGTCCTGTGAGTTGTGCTGGTGTTTACATCACGTGTCCTGTGAGTTGTGCTGGTGTTTACATCACGTGTCCCAACATGTCGCTGCCCCCAGTGGCCTGAAGACCAACTTGATCAGCGCTGTGAGGCCTTCAGACACTTGTTGGTGGTGGACCTGTTGATTCTCAACAGTCGTCGTCGTCACTTCCGGAGTCGACATTAACTCCATCACTGCTGAGTGTCAGACACAGCTTCCTGAGATAATTCGTCAAGAGAAAGTAAACCGCAAGATTCCAAGCTCTCCTTTGAAATAACGAAATTGTCGAAGCTGTAATCAGATGCACTGTCACTCTGTCCCAATCATCTCGTAGAACTTCATCATTCAGGCTCACATCGTCAGTATCATCACCGTTATGTACAACGTCCGGCACACCTGACTGAACATTGAAACGAGCCTCGGCGATACAGTCCCCATAGTTGACGGCTTAACTGCTGTTCATGATGCAGCCACAAAGTTCATGACCCTTAAGAGGTCAATGTTCATGTCGAAACGTACGCCGAGGTCAAGTAGGGTCACAAGTTTGTAGACGATCTTTGCACGATAGAAATTCTTGAAATTCTGGTTGACCTCGTAATTCGATCTTTACTTCTTTTACTCTCATGACATTTTCTTCCTCGCACTTTCAGTTTTGTCAGGCAACAAAGTAAAAACTAAGCGAGTCTCGTCGACATTGTAGATATTTCTGTGTAGCCTTGTAAATACTGCGGCAGGTCTCAGTCTCCCAGTGACTGACGATGTGTTGAGGAGGTGAAAGTATAAATACGATATCCACACAGTCAGACACACTGAGTACCACTTCTGTCCCTCCCTGCACACGCGGGTAGAAGCCAAATTGCCGCAGACATCAAACAAGTCAAAGACATGAACGACAGTGAGCCGCGGGTCAGGCCTCAGAGTAGCGCCCCCTGATTGTGTACATCGCTTGGAAGATTTTGTTTGTAAACTTATTTTTCAATAACAATGTTCGTAATCAGCAGCAGTTCCTGTTTGTATGTTCGTCATATGTGTGACACATAATGAAGGTCACAATAACATTTTAATGTCACGTGTAGCACGTGCCGTCTTGTCACATCGGGCAATGTTCGTGTAGTCGGAGCACCCGGTGATTAGGACCAACATAATTAATCTCAGTAAGACCGTGTATAGGGCCACCTTTAACGGTGATCAACACAGAGGAAGAGAGAAGCACAAAGTCATGAAATAAATTAAGTCAAGGATTTACATCAAAACGATAGAGAGGATGGAGAGACGAAATTAACATGAGAAGAAAGAGAAGAAAAGGAGAATTAGGAATGTGATGTCACAGTCAGGTAATTACATTGGTAGACTACATATCTTTCAATGAGTTTAAAATTAACAATGAGCAGTTTATAAGTCAAGCTAGCATGTGTGACAGCTGACTGCACTCTCAGCGAGGGGGTCTTCTTCTCCGTATCAGCCCAAGGACCTAGTTTGTTTTAGTTTAAGTTGTTTTAAGTTTAAGTTTTAGTTTAAGTTTTAGTTTAAGTTTTAGTTTAAGTTTTAGTTTAAGTTTTAGTTATAGTTATAGTTATAGTTTTAGTTTTAGTTTAGTACTTGTTAGTCCTCTAGGGGCAAAGTGCCGCAGTACGGTTTCTGTAACAGATTTGTTTTTACATCAGTTGGTTGTCAGCCCAAAGGAAGCGCCCAACCTGGAGTGCCAGGGTGCAACACTTTAGTCTGGTCTCTCCCCTGACAGACATGTTGACTTGGTTACACCTGCCAGGTGCACAATGCTCCAGCCGACATCGCTCTGTGGATCGACAAGGTGCTCAAGCCACCACACCACTACAAGGTGAGTTGCACCAGCTAGTTGTGGAGCCCAGGGCCCAAGACCCTCCCTAAATAAAAAAATGTATAGAAGAGAGCGAGCCACGTATTTTCACTGTTTTATATTACACCAAAAAATCTAGGATGTCGCTTGTTGCACGCCCACCCATAATCTTCCTTCCGCTGACTAACCAACCCATGTAGAACGCACAGTCACGTGATCAGCTCTATATGGCGAAGTGCACCTCGTGATTCAGATACAGAACGTAAGCTCAGACTTAAGCAAAGACAGACCTGTAGACCTCTATAATGTACTCGTGCCTGACGACCCACTGGGAAAAGAACATACGTATGCCATATGCCACAGGTAAGAAGACACTATATCTATATATCTGTATATGTATATACCTCTATATCTACACACTTCTATAACTACTTAACTCTATATCTATATAACTACACTTGTGCCTGACAACTCACAGGTCAAGATACAACCACACCTGTCAAGAACCACCTGTAGGTCTGCTACTGCGATGACGTCAACTATCTACAGACACCACAGGTGAGACAGTCACGTGAGTGCACGAGGAGACTGTCGCTTCTTTTATGTGTGAAGGTGTCCTGGCAACGAAGCATTTAACACAGAAAGTTATTTAAGATTTGGGTGTAATATAACATTCAGTATATAACACTACTTAACACGAAGGTTATCACACTCCCCGTAATAAATTTCAAGCTTTTGTATCCTTCATGCTTCATGAAAGGGATTCTTGCTAGTGAAGGCAGGGTACCTACAGAATTCTTCAAGAGTCAGAAATGTATCATAAACGTTAGTGAGATCTACTATTTGTTTCACTTTTGCATCCAAGCAATTGTTAATATATAGAACTGTTCTGCCTCTAATAATATTATCATTAAAGTGGATGTGCTCTCCGAGTAATTCTTCTCTACATATTGGAAAACACTTGTTAATAAACTGTTTATAATGCCTCATTACATCTTGCCAGAATGGATTTTGTAAGTGCCTGGCTTCAACATTGTGTTTCTGACAGGACCCCATTGTCTCCAGTTACAATCACAAATACAAGAAAGACCTTCAGTTCTTTGATGTGTGACATTTGTGATCGCTTCTAACATCAGTTGAGTGGCGAGCTGTGTCTCTAGCCATTACATCCTATATCTGTGTCTGTAGCCATTACATCATATACCTGTGTCTTTACTACATCCTATTCATGTGTCTCTAGCCATTGCATCCTATACCTGTGTCTCTAGCCATTACATCCTATATCTGTGTCTCTAGCCATTACATCCTATACCTTTGTCTCTAGTCATTACATCCTATACCTGTGTGCCTAGTCATTACATCCTATACCTGTGTCACTGGCCATTGCATCCTATACCTGTGTCTCTAGCCACTACATCCTATACCTGTGTCTCTAGCCATTACATCCTATACCTGTGTCTCTAGCCATTACATCCTATACCTGTGTCTATAGCCATTACATCCTGTACCTGTGTCTATAGCCATTACATCCTATACCTGTGTCTATAGCCATTACATCCTGTACACGTGTCTCTAGCCATTACATCCTATACCTGTGTCTCTAGCCATTATATCCTGTACCTGTGTGCCTAGTCATTACATCCTATACCTGTGGCTCTAGCCATTATATCCTGTACCTGTGTGCCTAGCCATTACATCCTATACCTGTGGCTTTATTACATCCTCTACCTGTGTTTCTAGCCACTACATCCTATACCTGTGTGTCTAGCCATTACATCCTATACCTGTGTCTCTAGTCATTACATCCTATACCTGTCGCTATAAGAACTCAAAGAGTTTGCCAGGAGGATGCTGGCCTCAAGTGTGTCTCACATTCTCTGCTCTAGCGGCGGCCTGTCTGTCCACTCAGTGCACGTGTCCTTAGGGAGGCCGGACTTTGTCCTTTGTCCAGGACAGCGCAGGACGAGAACATTGAATGTTGTTTGGGTGTTTCGTAGGACGGGCAGAGATTTTTGATGTCTGCAGCAGACCTTTTTTAAGAGGAAATTGTACGATTTCTGAACATATTTGTTGCTATTGTACGATCTTATATCTCTTCCTGTTCAGCATTATTCCCCTCATCGTCAAGCAACGTGTCGTCTTTTATGTCTTCTATAAATATTTCCATTTAAAACTCTAAAGGAAAATCAGTAACAGTCGCTTTCAAGATCATCATCCCCTACATCTTCGTCTGACAGTTTACTGGCATCTGGTGACAGCACACAGACAGTAGCTGCCGTGTAATCTTTACTGCACTGTTCAAGAAAATTTTCCACTTTCTCCATGAAAATCCACTTTCTTGGCATGTTTCAGTATACAAATAAGATAAATAAGACTATAAATTATGTTAGATCAACGCATTGTAAGCACTCATAATCCCAATGTCCTATTGACAGGACGATGTGACATGACACGATATTAACTTTGTCCTCGTGTGATTTGAATAAACTTTAGCAAAACGACACGTGTATAGTGTACTGACATGACATCAGTCTCACAACGACTACAACAGTCAACTCACAGGCTCCTTTAAATGCGACCCTGGTCACGTGACTGCTTTGGTACAGCAGACAGAGGTCTGTAATTAACTGTCCTCTAGACAGAACACTGGGAGACAAGGGGTTAATGAGTGACTGTAATCAACAGTACATATTTAAGCCGATGAGACAGACACTCACTAGGTGGCGGTAGACTATGTCACGACGCCGCCGGTGCCTATCGTTTCTCGCTCTCTCCAACTCACCAGCGGGTCGGACAATTGCGCGTTCTAATTAAAGAATGACTCGCCTGTACGAGTCTGTCTGTTTAATGATCAAAATTACCAACCAAAAAAAAAAAATAGATCCTAACTATAAAAGCAAAACGGTCTCTAACACCACAGTTTATCCTTCAATCGAACACCTCACACGCTATAAACTCACTGTCTTAGCACATACGTTCACGTCTCCCTTTCCGCTCTCTACTTTCTTCTTCTTCCACTCGCTATCGTTCTTCCTCTTCTATCTACTCTCTAACGTCCTCTTCTTCTAAAAATGTCCTCTCACGTCCTTCTGCTTCCATATCCCTTCTCAACGATCCTCTCCCGCTTACCTCACTCTTTCTTTTGACGTCACTATACGTCATTTGTCACGTTCTATTTAGAGAACGTCCATCATTCGCACGCTTTCATCTACACACGCGCCCAGTCCTAGCACTCTGACTAGATCCATGACATTCTAGTAGACAGACATCCTTGTATACTTGACTGTATGAGACTTGTTCAGTCTGTGTCTTGTGTCTTATAAACATGTGTGTTTACAGCGCCTACACAACAACAGCTACTTAATAAGTAAACAACAAAAACAACGGGTGAGTGGCTCAAAACTCAAGAGTGTTTAGTGACGATGAAGGTGAGATGGAGGAGGTTGTGGGAGGATGTGATGACAGTAGACCTGACATCTTGTCATCTCAATATCAATGTCAGTCTGCCACTGACTGTCACCACACGTACATTTGATATCAAATGTTATTTACACGTCAACACTCGTACAGTGTTAGTTTATGTTGTGATATTCATTGTACACAGTGTATCTTACCGTGCTACTAGTGTCCTGTACACGTGACGTGTCATGTGACTGTCAGGCCCAGACACAGCCACACGTCGTGTCCACCAATCGCCGAGATTCTTTAACACGTGACTACTGACGTCCCACGGGGTCTTGGGGTCAGACAGCTGATCACAGCACAGACACACACCTGGGATGTCGGCGGGGTCGCTTGTTCCCAGACACCGACACAGGTCCTGTAACAGAATCACTTGATCACAAGAGAAATGAACCAAACATGGAAAAGATTTAAGGTGACATATTTAATAGCAGAGACACACTTTATATCGTTATTTCTCAAAACAGTTACTGAGTCTTCAAATCCTTTTGTCGTGTTTACAAAGTGTAAGGAGGGTAAATATCGGTGAAGTTTGCACTTGACTCGATAAATTGTGCAAGACCTGTCTGAACATGGTGAACCACTTATAGTTACAGGTTGTCAAAGCTACAACACGGTTATGGAAACCTTTACCCTTCGACTTTTATGTAAGTGATCCATTGGGAAACCAATTTTTATTTGGTAGAGAGTGCAACTCTACAAATTTTAAGCCGAATAATGATTCTGATATTATATATCGACCTTGCACTCGATTACATCATAACCATCAATAATCATCAATCAATCATCAATCGTCGTCAATCATCATCATCAAGTTAAATTGTTTAAATTAGAATCAAACAAAACGCACAATAAGAATCAGTAAGCGATGACAAGAATCCTCACCTGAGTCAACTCGGGGTCATTGTCGAGCACCTGTTGTAGCTGACTAACCGTCAAGTTAGGGAGTGCGATCGTCTTAGTGACACGTAGACTGGGAGTGATGTCATTAGCCAGGTATGACACCATCACCCCCGCTCTGTCCAGCTGTTTGATGGCCTCCTGAAGATTGTTTTTAATCTCTGTGTGAGTTTTCTCTGTTCTTTCCTTTTCCGACATGTTGTGTTCATTTACTTTACCATCAAAAGCTTTCACTTTACAAATGACAAGACCGTACTGTCGATGAATAAGAATTACATCGATGTCCCCTGGTTTCCATTCCTGTCGCGGATCAGAGGGGTGTCTGGTGGGTAGAGGAAGTCTTCTTGCCACGTCAGCATAACGAGAGTCACACAGGTAGTCGTCAAACAGGAGCTGACTCACTCCAACCAGCACTTCTTTGTTCTCTTTAAACATTGTCTCCAGACATAGAAGGACTCTTTGCATGGCTGCATCATGTCGGACATCACTGTCCTTAACTGCACGTGTCGCCGTCTGGTTGGACTCATCTACCTGTGGAGATGACTGAAGGACGAGAACTTTCTGATCAGCAACAGACTCTTGTGTCGTCGGCACGCGGCTGACGTGTACAGGAGGCAGGAAGTAGAAGTTAGAGTCCAGTTTAGGGAATGTCGCCTCAACCCACTTCTCCCAGAATTCCTCTTCCTGTTTTGCGCGGCTTTCTAACTGTTGTAAGATAAAGACATAAACAATAAATAGCAGCCTGTCTTAAATGTTTGGGTACCTTGATTTAAACCGTATTAATGAAAATATTCGTATCCGCAGTCTTTCTTATCTAGACGATATTATTTAAGAGGACTAGAATTTGTTTTCACCAGACCTATTTTCCAATTTGCTTAACATCTTTGCCTATTTATCTATGTAGTGGTGTTTCGCTTAATCGGGGATTGAAAGAAAGAAAATCAAATTCAAAAAGCGCAAGAATGAATCACGTGAGGCTTACAAAAAACGGTCTACATGACGAGTTCATCTCTAGCCATGGCTTGCATATTGATACAAAATATACTGATGACATGCACGATTGATATTCCTTAATATCACTCTTTGCTTTTTGCCTTCTCAAAGTATGTGTTTCAGTTTTACTAGTGTTTTACACATAGACAGCAGCTCAGACTATGTGACGGTAAGACAGGGCACCTTGTATGACGTTTGTCACGTGCAAATACAGTGTACCCGAGATGTGATGTAAGTCTGTGCACCTGATTATCCCTGTGCTGGTGACAAAGGTTTTGACCGTTGCGCCACTGGACTGTCAGTTGTGTGTAGAGTGCAGTGTATGATGTGGACACAATGATGTCATGCACGTGCGAGTGGCCGAGATAAGTCTCGTTCGCTTAACCCATGAATATTCACAGACGGGTCACTGTACGATCTTACCATAGTTGCACGCATGTCTAAAACATCAGTGTTGTACCCGAGCAATTAGTGGTTTATTGGTAATAAACATCCAACTTAATAACCTTTAGATCAGTGACATTGTTGATAAACTTTTGACTTTTGCTTGAAGTGCATCTTTCGTTAGATAAGAAGGTAAACGTCAGACAGTGCTACACTCTCTTTGTACTGTAATACAAAATGCAATGTCTTTTTCTCTGGGTCTTTCACATCGTTTTAGGTCGAACGCCTGTATCAGGCTCTTACAACATTAAAAAAATTGTAGTCGGGAATTTTCTTTATCTTTGGAGTGCTTTGTTACTCCACGGGCTTACTCTCAACCGGTACAACGAGAGCTACACTGTCCCTCCACACTAGAGTTTGAATAGTAAAAAATATTTACATTTAGAAATTACATAAAGATAGTATATAATTACAACTATAGTGAAGGGATGAACACATTACTCTGTGTGAATTTGTGGCTTTAAAGCTTTGTAGGCGGTTACTGGAAGACATCATCACATTTGTAGACCAAACTAATCACACTGAGCTTTATGAATACTTGATACACAGATGTGCGGCAGTGGTTACATCATGTCAAAACACAATATTTGTCTGAAGATTTATGGTGTGGTTACACTGGAGTCTGAATGGATAGTATGGAGCGTTGGTGACCTCGGATGAAATTGTGGTTTTTGATAAATAAATCTCAACCCAAGGTGTTTTTACCTCTTCCATTGATATCAGTGGTTTTTCTTCTTTTGTCGCCACATCTTTCCTGCAATAAAATTATTATTTATTATATTCAGTATTTTTCTAAATTTGATTTTTAGTAATATGTACAGTTGTATATACAATATATGTTCCTGGTTAACGATCATCAGTTTTAAAATGTTGGCATTCGTTTTGATTTTCCAAACAAGTGCCATCAACAGAGTCAAGTGTCGTTGTTTATAGGGCTAGAGGCAACTCTTAGTATTATCATAGACACATCAGCAAAAAGGTTAGGGTGACCTGAGGTCATGGAAATATCAACGTGGGGTCAACGTAAGGGTAGCGTGGGTTTTAGGGATACACAGCCTGGATGTTAAGATCTACACATAAAAATTAAAATAATAAATAAACAATAAACAATAAAATAAATTACACAATAATAAATATGGGGTCTTTTCCCGCATCCATAGCGGGAGCAATTGCCAAGCAGGGTAACTTAAATAAAACAGAAATTTAAAGCCTTAAAAATACGCAACCTGTTAATGTAGCATTAATAAACACAAAACAATGTTAAAAAAAGAAGCCATAAAAAATGAAGCTTAGAAAGGTAATAAACAGTATAAAAAGTAAGTAAAATTAACAAGTCTAACATATAAAATTAGTGAAATGCAGAGAATCTGCACATATTACAGTTCACCACCACTGCAGACCTGGCAAGACACCAAAAACACCAGACAACAACAGGGAAAGAGGGCAACAGCAACAGCAAACAGACTAGTCACTTTCCTCTAACACCTTCCTTGACCCCTTCCTCTTTCATACCCCTCCATCCTCCACTCCCCAATATTCCCCACATTCTCCCTTATCCCCAGCCCCTCCCTTACAGTGCCACATCCCATGGGTGGAAGCACTTTTGCTTTCCAAAAGAAGAATATTGGGAGAAACTCCACACGTGTTCTTTTATCGGTACTTGTGACACGGGACAGTTACGAGTTGGTCACGACACTGAGACCACTCCGCCCGACGGTCATCAGAGTGCGCAAAAACATTCTATTTCATAGTGGGTCTAGAATGCTATCTTTTCAAATAATCAGTTAGCTCTAAAATCTCCCATCATGTCTAATGTAGCTCTTAATGCAAGAGTGATAATGTTTACCAGTTATCTCACCTTTGTTTACATTTGAAAACCAGGAAGATGATGACTAACGACACAGGGATGAACACGAGTACAGCGATGGCTACAGTCAGAACTACGGCAGGTACATCTGAAAGTACAGAACACAATTCGTCTTCAGTGTTATAAACTCTGTGTATCAAGCTCTAAGACAATAGAATGATAGACTGTGATCATCAACCTGTTTACTTACAAGCTACTTGTTTACTTTTATAACATTCGTGTTCAGCCAGTAAAGGAAACAACACATGTGAGGGTGGCCACAATGTAGGTGTATCTACCTGGTATCAGGATAAAGTCACAGGACTTAAAGCCGTCCATGCTAGAGCCTGTCACGTGACAAGCGTATGTGCCGGTGTGGTCACGTGACGCTCGCAATACTCTGATGACGAGGCGATCTGTGACAAGGTTGTTGACCTCGTACCCCGGGGCTGTGGTGCACTTCAGCTGGTCCTGTAGCCAGGTGCAGGTGACAATGTCGACACCTGTAGACACACTTGTGTTAGTCATGCAGCCTGCAGTGCTTCAGTCCAACTAGTCTACTAGTCATTAGCTGATTGTCATTAATGGAGCAGCACTTGACATTGTTAGTTAGACATTTGTGTCACACACTTTCTACTGCAAAGTTGTTTGATGATTCTCAATGGAGCTTTACAGAAATGAACCAAGAAAGTGTCATCTTCTGTTACATCATTGCAGCTTTTGATGTCAAGTAGCTTTCAGACTTTACATTACATACCTGCTGGAGTATTCACTAAAGGTATTATTCACAACATTCTACAAAACATATTTGCTTTAATTAATTCCACAACTCTTTACTGCACGTCAGTCTGATAATTGTATTAACAAACAGAACTAAGACAATCTGGGTTGTCAGAATTGCGTATGAAGTTGTTTTACAACATTTTTGTTAAAAAAAAAATATCAAGAAACATTACTAATGTTGAAAAGAACATTCTAAAAGTCTTTCTAATACTTTATTGGTTACAATATTTATCGTCTTACAAAGTTCTCAATTTATTTAGTGATACACACGAAAGCACAATCACGGCTTTATAAAAGCATCTTCTATCTACTGAAGGCAACGTAGACGAAAATCTGAGACACAAAAGATAATATTCAATAACATTCTAACAGCATAACGATGATTTACAGCTGACACAATCTTAGTGACAGTTCATTGTCGTTCAGTCACGAAAATGAGTAACAGACAGCTTGGATTAGTTGATAGATAAAGAGACTTATTACAAGGAAGGTTACCCTTTGCCCTTTTTTCTCCATTCTAGTTTCCAGCAATCCTTTTCTCAACTAGTTTTAAAATGAAGATAGCATATCGTCCATCTTGTTTGTGATCGACTTTTCCGTTACATTCTAGAATGTATTTTTTACAACTTCTAACTACTGCTGTAAACATTACCTTTACTCTGGTTGTTTGTTTACTTCTGTCTACAAGATTGCATCCATAATGTTCTATAAATTTTGTGATGTTTATACAGTTAATATGATTTGATAGAGTTGATGAATGATGTAATACTGCCATTAGTTAACTGTTAATCAGATAGCACCAAACTTTTTATCTTTTTGTCCTTTTCCCCTATTTTTCTTTCCTGTTGCTTTGGTTGGCTTCTTTAATTTCTACTACTCATGGCTATTATTTGTATTATTTAAAATAATATTATTAATAGTAATTCTCCATGAGATTGGTTATAGGACTGTGAT
>SRHC01001754.1:10972-44162 GCA_004794325.1 Pomacea maculata | reverse complement strand
TTGTTAACCTTAACATATGGCTGTCTTCACGACCTTGCGCCTGCCTATCTGCAAGAACTCATTCGCTGTTACCAACCCCAGCGGAACCTTCGTTCAGCAGCACACTTCAGACTTGAACGACCGAGTGTTCAGTCAGGGAATGCTAATAAGAAGACTGCGGGTTTCAGATCCTTCTCCAATGTAGCCCCGCTTTTGTGGAACTCGCTTCCCCTCTCGACCAAGGAGTCTGATAGTATTGGATCTTTCAAGAAACATCTGAAGACTCACTTGTTTAAACTTTTTTGAAGTTTTCATTTGACCTGCAGTTTGGTGGCTGCTGGGATTACCGCGCATTGAGCGCATCTTTGTGATGCGGATACTGGCGCGCTATAAAACTACATCATCATCATCATCAACTTTGTTCATAGATGTTCATACAGATCCCTTCTTTGTTCAAACGTGCTGTGCGAACTTCGTCCCCACGCTGTACTCAAGAATTTTCTCAAAACATTTCAAAATATATTATTGATACAGTATAGGCCAGTCTTGAACTCAGTAAAACAAGTCTTTTGATATATATTACCTTTAGTAGAGGCTTTGGCTTCCTCTTTGACTGCTATATAAAGTTTAAATTGTCACATTGTTCGATCACTAAACAAAGGCTTTCTAAAAGGAGAGTTATCAAATACACAAAAAGAAGGTGTAATTATATGTATATCTACAATGGAAAAGCTCAGAGATCAAATCAAGAAGTGGAATTCGATAGATAAGATTGGTACAACATGCATTGTGAATAGAATGAAAAAAAGTTTTACAACCTCTTGTTAATGAATATCAGTCTGGTTTTATCCGTGAAAGATACCTCGGGGATAATATTAGACTGATATATACCTGATAAAACATTTAAATGCAAATAAAAAACGTGGTTTTCTAATGTGCCTGGATTTTGAAAAGCCTTCGACAGGATTAGTTGGAGTTTTGTGCTTAATGTTTTATATTCTTTTGGATTTAGCTCCCTTTTCTGTAAATGGATCACCACTTTTTATATAAATATTAACCCAAGTGTGTCACTGAATGGCACATTATCAGTATGGTTTCAAATTAGAAGAGGATGCAGTCAGGGGGACCCCATCACACCTTTTTTTATTCATTTTGTGCATGGAAGTTATAGCTATTATGATCAGGAAAAACAAACATATAAAAGTACAAAAATTCACAACTCTGAAATTAAAATAGTACAATATGCAGATAATACAGAACTAACCTTGAATGATGATAGACTTTCTCTCAAGGAAACTACCAGCAAGTTAGATATATTTGGAAAGATATCCGTATTGGTACTAAACATCAAAAAATCAAGTGCAGTGTGGCTGGGGAGCAAAACAACCTCACCGATTAAGTTCTGATCACATTTACAGATGGAGTGGAATACAGAAATAAATTAAATTCTCGGTCTTTGATTTACTAATAAGCTAAAAGAATGTATAAAATTAAACTATGATAGCAAGCTTGCTGAAACTAGAATATAGTTAAAGAGACAGTTAACTCCATTAGGTAGAGCAGCAATACTAAAGTCCATAATTTTTGTCAAAATTAGTACACCTGTGGTTACTGTTATCTAAGCCCACGGACTATTTTATAAATGACAGACAAAAACCAGCTTTAGGTTTGTTTGGAATGGAGAAAATGATAACATCATGCATCTGAAATTTGTCGAATAACAAAAGAAAGATCATCCCAGAGGATATTCCTGCTTCAGATGAAGGAGAATTTGACCACGAATGGTGTAAAAATGGTTTTCATCTGCTCCTAAATTTTGGGCCACGCCATGTTTGAAATGTGTAAACAAAACCTTTTTCAAAACTTCACTTCATATACCTAATTTTGGTTGTATTATCATAAAAGTGAGTTCACAAGCAAGATTAAGCTAAACTGTTCAACTTCTACACATTTTGATCTGTCATAATCAATTTAAATTGTTGTTCTATCTTGTTAAGTTATTTTTTAATACTTTTTTTTTTTAAAAAAGGGTAAATTCATGCGTACAGAGGATTTGACCGCCTTTAGCCTTGCATAATTATGCACTTATTTGAGAAATTATCATTTCAATTATTATATACCTTGATTATATTTAAAGAATGTTGCACTCGTGTTAGTCTTTTAGCAAACGATATTTGGGCAAATTTTAGTGAACTACAGGAAGCAAACTCTGTGTTCACTGATTCTTTACCTGTTTTCAAAGTGAGAGAGCAGTTCTCATAGCGGACAGGTGAACTACTTGTATAGTGACAGCTGTAGGATCCTTCTTGATCCTCCTGTGCTTTAGGGATCCCGACAGTCAGGTGGTTTGTCACAGTCTGATCGACCTCGTAGCCGCCAATCGTGTTACAGGACTGATGGTCTTCCGTCCTCTTGCAGGACATTACAATAACTGTACATTTAACATGCCAAATGTTTAGTAAAATAAAATTAAAGAGGCTAAAAAAAGACTAAGTAACCATTCTTAAAATAACTTTGAATCAAAATTGTAATTATACAAAATATGTGCAGCACATCACACTATGACTAGAGGCAGTTTAAAGAATATTTTTTTGTTTAATCTCAATCTGTTCTAACTCAACAACTTCAACACATTCACAAAAGCAAACAAAAAAAAAATTAATAAAATAAAGGTATTTCTGTTTTATTGATTTTACATGATCAACAATTATAAGAAATAAAGTTCACAGTTAAATCATTAAATATATTTTGTAATTAACTCAAGATTAGTGACATGAACGTAACAAACAATACAACAAGAGTTCAAGGACCGATGCAGTACCTGGCTCACTACCGCCCGACTGATGGTAAACACTGAAGTCTGCTGTGTTCTTGCTGAGATCCTCTGGGAAGTAACATGTTAGTGACGTTCGTGAGTTCAGTGGAACTGAAGGAACGTCACACATCGTCTTCCCCTCTGAAACACGTTATCTCCCATTAAACCACTGACATTACGAACAAGAAAAAACAAAATGAAAACTTATCAAGTGCACTGCCTTCGTGTACTTTCTTAATGTCACGCTCATCATGGAGTATGACAGTGTCCTGTCACGAGACAACAATGTCAGCCTGTAGTGCCAAGGTGTTGTCATAGTGACGTCACGGTATGGCGTTGACAGCTGCCTTCAAGCCAGTCACTAGTCACTGTGTTGTCTTGAAATGTACTTGCGCGTGAGTGATATTATTAAAAACAAAGCATGCACACCTGTTTTTACCGCGATCACTATACTACATATTTGCAGGATTTTCAATAAGACATGATTGGCTGTTTGTTATCAGCAGGTGGTGAGTTGTGTTCACATCTTACCTAGCTTTATCTTCAGTTCGCAGTATGTAATGTCGTTTCGATTCATGTTGGAAAGCTTGCAAGCATATCCTCCAATGTGTTGTGCAGTAACTCGTGGAATCTCCAAGGTGAGTTCGTGAGATATCATTCTGTTAAACTTGTATCCTCGTTGGACGTCACAGTCCATTCTTCCCGACAGCCACCAGCACTCAAAAATATCGTTTTCATTTGAAGCTGAAAGGAAATTCATAACTATTACATATTTTGACACAACATTGAATGAAAAACAAAAATAAAAAGTGTATCACTTCCAAATTATCACAAACTTAAGATAAGATAAGATAACTTTATTGTCCAGCAAAGATGTGTCTTCCAGCATGCAAGCAGTCAGAGAGAAAATCAAAAACATCAACAATAACATCAGCAATGGCAGAAGCGAGCACACACACACACCCACACACACACACGCCCGCATCAAAAGGAAAATACATCAGTTTCCATGACTACATAATAACAGTGATAACAGAGATGGGATTACGTCATCCCCCTTGTGTGTAACACTACTAGTCGCTTATAGTCTTTTGTTTGTTGACAGCAGAGATGGCCGATGGAATGAATGACCTTCTATAAACGTTCTTTTTCGCAAGAGGGACTCTCAACCTCCGTCCTGAGGGCATAGGCTCGAAGCGGGGGTTGAGTGGGTGGGTGGGGTCAAGCATGATTTGTGTTGCTTTCCGGACAAGGGCTGAATCGTACAGGTGGGAAAGGGTCAGCTGTTGTGAGCCTACGATTTTGCTGGCTGTGTTTATGGTGCGCCTCAGTTTGTTCTTGTTTGTCATTGTAACGATTCGCGATTGAGACGAATCTAGTTAGATTCATTTTTATTTTTAACTTTCCCTGTGGTCAGGGAAGAGCAGTCGCGCGAGCGCTGACGTAGCTCTGCGAGACGATTCTTTTGCGTCATATAGTGAATGACGTAAAATGAACTTAGCACAGTGTAACTAGGGCGACGGTAGGCTATGGAGAGCCATGGAGTACTTGTGATTGGTTGAGAGAGTCTCCAACTAAGACTGTTAGGTGGTCGTCCTAGTTACCTGGTCGCTAAGGGTGCCTGATTGGTCAGGAAGAGAAAAAGAACGAGTTAACCTAGGAGATGTAACGTCTCTCGGGGCAGACGAGACCAAGCAGTTGGTGTGTACAGAGCTCCGTGGGGAGTGTACAGTGTGTGGTTAACTGCCAGCAACGGATAGCCGACGTGCGTCCAGTGGAGTATTATTGTGTGAAGTATTACCCAGTGTGGTACAGTAATCAATCCAAGCGGAATATAATATCTTCGCCGATACGGATTTTTATCTTTTATCTTCACGAACTGCGTGAAGAAATTCAGCGGACTTCACAGTTAACTTCACAGTTAACTTCACGAACTGCGTGAAGAAATTCAGAGGATTAGCCTGCTGGTCAGTGATTTCGTCAGCGCCAACCGTCTGAGAAACGTTTGGAAGAGGTTGACGCTGGAGGGGGTAGCGTTATTTTATTTTGTTTCATCCTCATCTCATCGTTAGTTAATTTCATAAACATTAAATGTTTTTTGTTGAAAAAGGTGAAAGAGTGCGGCGAGCGTGGTTTACATGCAGATGTTTACACGCGCTCGCAAACACATTCAACACACTCTTTCGTAAAACGTTACAGTCATGCTTGTCTGGCCATACCAAGACACAATATTGAATGTCATTATGCTTTCTACCATCGCACGATAGACATCTCCCAAAATGTGTTCGCTTACATTAAAACTGCGAAGCTTCCTGACCAGATACAACCGTTGTTGTGCCTTCTTATGCACTGTCCCTACATGTTCAGTGAAATTCAAACTATCGTCTATTACTGTACCAAGATATTTGAATGTTGTCACCCTTTCAACCTCTTCATTTCCGATTACTAATGGAGTGGACATTTCTTTTCCTTTCCTCTGATCTATAACTAGTTCTTTCGTTTTTCCAACATTTAGTTCTAGGTAGCTGCTTTTGAACCACTCGCAAGGGGCCTGCACTTGTGTGGTATAGTGGGCCAAAGATTTCTCATCTCTCAGGTGACCAATCAGTGCCATGTCGTCTGCATATTTAACTAAACAAAGAATTCCGTTATTTATTTCCATCTCACAGAGAATAATACTGGAGTTATAACACACCCTTGTGGCACTCCTGTATTCAATATCAGTTCACTGGATAGGTGCCCTTTAACATTTACCCTCTGTGGTCTGTTACTCAAAAACTGATGAATCCAGCGAATTAGTGAATGACTAACTTCTAGGTCTACTAGGCGTTGAATGAGAATGTGTGTCTACAATGTGTTGAATGCTGAAGAGAAATCCATAAAAAGTACTCTGATGGACGTTCCTGCTTTATCTAGGTGGTTTGAAACTGTGTCTAGGAGTGTTAATGTGGCGTCTTCCACCCCTCTCTTAGCCCTGTAAGCAAACTGCATGGGGTGTAGACGCTCAGAAACAGCCGCTACAAGTCTATTGCATATTATCCTTTCAAAACACTTGGCTATGACTGGTGTCAGCGCAACAGGTCTAAAATCTTTGTGTTCCTTAGCATCGGGTTTTTTGGGGATGGGTACAATGGTAGAGGATCGCCAGACGCGGGGTACAAAGGGGATGTTTAGAAACAGGCTATAGAGCCGGGTGAGCATGGGTGCGAGTTGTTGCGAAAAAGTTTTTAGAACTGATCCCCTCAGTCATGAAGGCCCCGGGGTATTGTTTGGCTTTAAACGCCTTAGACACCTCTCAACCTCCTGCTCACCCACCTCTAAAGGTCTGTGGTCAACTTAGAACATATATTTTCACATTCTGAGCTGGAGTCTACCACGTCAAATCGGGCATAAAATCTGTTGAGTTCCTCAGACAGCTCCTTTTGGTTGTCACTTTTAATGTATTGGCTTTTAGTTGTTCTGCCCATCATATTGTTGAGTCCCTGCCACGCTTCTTTGGCATTCACTGTCCTAAATTTAGCTTCTACTTTGTCCTTATATTCGGCCCTAGCCTTCACAGAGTTTGTTCTAAATAATTTCGTCTTCTCCCTCACTGTGTTCATATCTCCTACGGCAAAAGCTTTCTTCTCCCTAAGACACTGCCTAAGCTCGCGATTGATCCATGGTTTTGAGTTTGCATACACTTTTGTCTCTTTTGTTGTAATGGCACTGTCCTCACAAAACTGCAAGTACGATGTGATGGTGTCTGCTAACTCATCTCCCCTTCCCTCACAAGAGTCAAAGAAAACTTGCCAATCTGTTGCTTCAAAACAGCCCTGCAGCGCTGCGACATTGTCACTATTCCATTGCTTAACCTTTTTTACAACAGGTTCTGCCGTTTTCAGTTTCTGCCTATACGTAGGTAAAAATGTATTACATAATGGTCTGACCTGCCCAGGGGAGGTCGCTGCCTAACACTAAAGGCCTTAGGTATGTCGCAATAGCACTTATCCAGCGTCCTATTCAGTCGAGTGGCACAGGTTATATACTGATGTAGGTTGGGCATCACGCTATTCAGATCACAGGTATTGAAATCGCCACACACAAACAGCCTGGTCTACCGATCTACTTAGCGCCGTGTGATAACTCTCGGCGATACGCTCTGCTGCTTCAAGGTATTTACTATTTTACTAAAAAAACAACAACAACAACAAAAATATATCATTTCAGCACATTTTTAAACATGCTAAAAACACAGCAGCAGCAAAAACACTTATCATCACTACACCTGTATATTGTGCGCCTTTATAGAAAGAGATAGTGGTGATCCTCCTCGTCTGATTGACATTCTCAGGGAAGTGACACGTGACTGACGTATTGGCCAATGGTTCCACTGAAGGAACGTTACACGTTACTATAACATTAAAAGAAAAGAGACAATTGACATTTGCAATTAATTTTTGTAATAACAATGGTTAAGAAAACTCTTCTTCATTTTGTAAAGAATACAAATTAATGATTTTCTTTTTTTGTTAAAAAAGTGAGTGACGAGTACAAGGTTGTGTAGCCAGCCTCACTAAACTGTCTGACTCTGATATTACTACTACTACTACTATGATGATGATGATGAGGATGAGGATGAGGATGAGGATGATAATGATGATGATGATGATGATGATGATGATGATGATGATGATGATGATGATGAGGAGGAGGAGGAGGAGGAGGAGGAGGAGGAGGAGGAGGATTCAATCAATCGTCATCATCATCAATCATTATTAATATTATCATCAACCACCTTATTGTCCTGGTCGTATCTGAACTTACTACTGTGGAAGGACGGCCAGCGTGGCTCACAAAGTCTCACACAGTAGACCTCTAGGTTCTAGAAGTTTGTTTCCTCACACTAAACACTCTAACCAATCACAGTGCGCCAACACCTTAGGATGATGTGTAGTGTAGTGAGTTGTTTTGTAGCGTTTTATGAATGAGTCGATGCTCCATAGACATTGCTAATTTGGTTTTACAATATCGTATTCATGTTTTATGGTCAGTTTGTGTAGTTGGAGACGTTGTAAATAAAATTTAAGAAGTGAAATTCATCGATACTTATACGTTGAAGTCAAACTTCCGGTTTCAAGCATTTATTTAGCCGTTCACGTTCACGATTTCAGGATTGTTTATGATTTTTTTAGTGGATTTGACAAAATCTTAACGGATCGTAAAGCACAGTTGTTTAGGTAAATTATTTATGGTACAAGAGCCAGTTATCTACAAATATACAGTGGCAGGAACACTTTCAACCAAGTTTTTCCATCTATAATTTGTTAACCTATAAAAATTTACCTTGAGGGCAGGATTGTCATTTTGACATTTTGCGTTTGTGACCGTGTATGCATTCCTGTGGCCGTATTTTCACGGTAGTAAGTTTATATACGACCAGGACAATAAGGTGCTCATCAATCATTATCATTAATCAATAATCATCGATCATCAATAATAATGATCAATAATCATTATCATTAATCATCAATAACATTTAATATTCATCATCGTGATCATTAAACATCATAAAAATCAATTTTTATCATCATGATCATCATCGTCATCAATTACCATCCGTAATTTTCTACCACACAATTATAAACCTGTTTGGCCATGCGCGGTGAGCAAGAGATGAAGGGCGAGGATGAAGACAACAACTGTGACCGCAGAACGTGCAGCTCGCGCCATCAGGTGAGTGACGCTCATTGTGCTCGCCGCCCTCCACTGACCGCGTGTACGTCACCTCGTCAGACCCCTACACACACACTGACATAAACGTCACCTCGTCATATTAATGTACTAGCGCTGACATGCACAGTGATGTCATTTTCAGTTGATTGTTGACACTAGTTGCTATGTAAACAAGACCCAGTGTGTAAACAGTATACAATAGATCAGGGGTGGGCAATTAATTTCTCCAAGGGGCCGCATGAGAAACTGGGATGGTTCTAGAGGGCCGGACTAATATAGTTAACTCAGTTTTACCCAATACTGTATACATAGTATATACACTGGCGGGCAGGCCAGCGGGCGGGCCGGTCAGAGACAGAAGGCGGGCCGGATCCGGCCCGCGGGCCGGCGTTTGCCCAGGTCTGCAATAGATGGTAGCACGACCTGAATAAATAAGACTCAGTGTGTAGACCGTGTGATATTGATGTTGACACTAGTTGTTGTGTAAACAGAGATACAGACCTCGTGTTGTGATACAATATAATGACGTCATGTGTATAATTATGAGGTCACCGCTAAGCTCACCTGTTGTAAGGTAGACTCACCACTAGTGACGGCGTCCTGTCACGTAATGAATAACAATTTACACATTTCCACTCGAAAGGGGCGAATACGCACAATCAATTTAAGTTTATTTTCAGAACAATATAAAACATGACATATGAAAAGAAATCGTCCTTACATACAACAATAATTCACACGATGGACAAAACTTGCAAACTGCCACACAGCTCTCTGGGTGTCAATAATTATTCACTTATTGATGACAGTCAGAGTGATCCACAATGTATTGTTGTAGTCTGTCTCAGGATAACACACAAGCCGCCAAATCATTCACAAGTCATTGGAAAAGCTACAGTGTCAACTGACCAATAAAATCGAGTTTTGGTGACAAACTAACACGTATAACCTAGGTGGTTGTGTACTACGTGTAACACTCCTTCCTGTCACACAATAGCTGTAGTAAACTTATCCACTTAGCACTTTTCTCCCCCACACACACACCTACAGACCTAAGCAAGCGTGACTGTGACATGATATGCAAGGAAGGTTTTTAAGGTAAGGAGAGAAAAATTGAAATATAGACAGCTATATCACAGCATTAAAAAATCATTCAGCCATAGCTTTACATACCTTTACAAACTATCATCATTCTGTAGTTGTAGCAATAAAGACGTGTATCCACTATTAATTTTTATTTGTTTACACTTTTCTCCTGCGGGCACAGTGTACTATAGCGACAAATATACTTTTCCACACAACCTAGTCCACAGATGTTTTACACACTACCTCAGCTCACTTCACCTGTATAGTCCTACAGTACAGTTCACAAATCTTCTGTAACACCTGTAACTGTACAACTTTGAAGGATGATAGTTCCAAGCGCCCGAGCAGACAAATAAAAAGTAAACTCAACCAGCAGACATTAACATCCTCACGAGACGTTTTCAGTCTGTCTGAAAAGTGAGTTTGTACAACATCCTGCTGCTTGTAAGCTTAAAGATCAAACTTCATTTTCTCTGCTTTTCCTTGGCCATTCCTGCTAATGTAATCTGTCATAAGTGAAATAGTTCTCGCTGCCCTTCTTCACTAACCTACCAACTTAGGTCCTTTTAATCTTTCTCTTTTGTTTTTCTTCTCATCTTACGACAATTATCAAGTAACATCTCTCAGTTGCTTAGTAAAAAGTAGAAAACTAGTTTTCTACACTTGATTAGTCCACTGCTGCTCACCTGATCAGACTGGTCACTATCTGTGACATATTTATTGCTACCCTTTGCATCTAACACCTCGGGTAGAATTTTCAATAGTTCTCCTCCTAAAACCGCCCCCGATGCTTTCTAACGACTACATGGGACGTGACACCCGTGTTATCTTCGTACTTTGTCTATGTTAGAATTTTTTTTCTTTCAGTCCACAGTGTCTGCATGTCTGACATCTTACAGATACACATTAACAAACAGACTTGTATTTACCGGCAATAAGACAAGTAAGAGCACCTTGAGTAATGGGTAGTGTACTTACCCTTTGGTGTGGACACGTGACCTGACTGCCTATTCCGTGGTGGGGATTGACGACAACTCCGATCATGAATAAAATAAGTTTGTTAACCACATTACATAATAATATTTCATGTTATCGTAATCATCATGAACATCTGCGTAGTGTTTGTCGTCAACTGCTCAGCACCAGACCCTGATACCACAGTCGGGCAGAAACTCATTCAGGTGTCTTTCCTCCATGCGTCTCTCTTTCTCAAAAACCTCCCCTGTGTCTGGTAACTGTGACATGCGCAGGACACTCCTGATCGTCACGTGATCACAGTCTTTGTGAGGGTCTTTTTTTTTAGTTTCATGTTACTTACCCGGATTGTGATACCATCAGTCAAGCGTGGCGTTTTCTCGTAAAAGAAAAACAGACACTTGGTGAGCTTTGACAGTCGAGCAGATACAGTATATACATGGTTATGTCACAGTATGCTAGTGTACACTGTCACTTTGTACACAAGACAGTCACGTGTTAGGTTATAGATTGATGTCAGTGTTTCAACTAATGGGTCAGAATGTAAATCACGATGTCTGCCATGGTCACAAATAATGGCAGAAATCTCAAATGTTCAGTAGTAAATGTACTTGAATGTACCTGAGTAATGTGACCTTATGTACACATGTGATGTTACAGTATTTGTGATTTATGTTCCACTGTCCACAAGTAGGTTCAGATTTATAAAAATAATAAATTTCTATGTATACCTCCATGTACTGTTGATGATCTCACAGCACATTTCAACACAAAATGTTGTACAACACTTGCTGTGGCGAGGTTTTCAAACAGAAACCATGAGTACCTCCCCATGTTTTGTCGAGCGACATGACCTCCCTTGACCCCACATAGCTAAGGACAGACTTGTTTGATGTTTAGCCAAGCATGGAGCGTGTTACTGAAGGTCGCCTTGCTAGTGTTGTGGAATATCTTGTTTCACAATCTTTAGTCAACATATTAGGAACGTGGAATGCAGCATAATGTTTAATCAAGTTGAAGACGAGTTACATGAGGTTACGTTACTAGGAATGTGACGTGCCTCTAGTAATGCTCGTCTTTCTGTACATCACGTATTGCATGGGAATATTAGGATACCCCGTTACAACATACCCGTAACATGCAACGTATAAAATAAAACAAACCAAGTATTGTATATGCGAAAAGTATTTACAAACGGTCCATAAGTAAATTGTACCAACTGTCAGTTCATTTTATTTATTAGTGCCTATCACATGCAACAGGCAATAAGTCGAAGAAAAGTAGCTTCACCGACACATTCTGCAATCAACGCCCATACAGGTGACAACATGTAACTCACAGCTACACCTTATAGTAAAAACACAAACTACCATTTGAACAAGTAGCGGCTTCACGTGATACCCAGTGGAGCACCACACTCACACCCCGGGTGAGATTTCATAGACCCAAAGTAAGTACATCTGCCAGATCACGTGGTTGACATCGTTACCAGGATGAGTAGACCCAGCATGATGGATGTGATTTCACAAGCAGGACGTGTTTACATTCGGTAACCTCTAGGTGAAGGGTGAAGGACAGAGTAAGCAAGATGTTGACACGCTCTGATCTCATCACCTTCATCTCATTCATTATCTCATGGCGGTCAGCTACACGACAGGTCTCTGTCTCTTACATCTCAACTGAGTGGATGGTGGGCGGGCCAGCGGGCGGGCCGGTCAGAGACCCTTGTCCAGGTCTGCTATGGAGACATCCCCGAGAAGACTAAACTAACCTACTTAACACTTTGGCATTGTCTCTGTTGTTTGGAACCACATGTTATTTTATCTTTACCTGTAATCAGGTCAAGGCCTTGGGTTATTTTGCCTGTCACTACTAACTGTATACAGCCCTTTAGAGTGTTTAAACGATGTTCAGTTCACCGCCATGACGAGGTTTGACAGCTCACAAGGTTGACATCGAGGTTTTGCTCAGCGTGGACTCTCAATGTCGATGACAGCACGCTTCACTTTCTTCCTGTTTTTCCCTTCACTGAGACTTTAAGGGGGAAAAATCAGCTACAAGACCTGTGATGGAAATTGTTGATAGTTGTATAGATATCTCACCTAGTGATCCAAGTAAGTATACGGCTTTAGTGATGCTTGGAAATCTTACTATATCAACATTTATCATGTTTGTTAGGATGTTGCTGTTACTAATAAAATTAAATCATTAAGTGACAGTTACCCACAAAAGTTTGGGGGAAACCGAAAACTTATGGGCATTGATGATGTTGTATGCACCGAGGGTCACTCGCGCGATTCTATTAAAAACACAGACATTTCCAATAGGATGTCCAAACACAAAGATATAATTTCTGGCCACAAGACAAACATTCAAACACACACACACGCTATTCAAAGTCCTAAGTGTCTTGGCCGTGTAAATAGCACACAGCAAAAATAAATCAGCACGTGAGCACACAAATGGTAAATACATTAGATAATGATGTAACTATTTAATATAAAAACTTTCATTTATTTAGTTAAAAATCCATTGAGCTCCTTACAGCCTCCTTAGATACGATATGTAGAAAATTTCAAACGCCACACAGCCTCTCTACACAGCAGCTATTAAGAGTTAGAGAAAAATAACCACATATGTGCGCCAAGCATGACACATTTATTTAAAATATATTACATATCAAGTAAGTTTCACGCACAGTTCACACAGTCGTGTTCTCAGTCACTTTCACTTCTCTTATCTTACTACTCTCTTCTTGTCTTTTCTCCCTACTCTGTCTATTTTCTTTACGATTTCTTCTAAAACAAACTAAGCCTTCTGCAGAGTTTAGGTCATTCGTCAAACATCGTAAAAGCTTTGTTGTTTGGCTGCTTCTCTTTTTGTAAGAAGTAAACAACGACCTCACAACCTGAGAAGGAGGCAGTCTATTTTATCGGGTTTTCCCGAAACCAAAACAGTAAACAGCTTTGTGTTTTTGTTTGTCTCCCTTTACTTACTGAAGAAGCTCTGGACGAAAGCATCGTTGAGTTTTCAAATGACCAATAATTGTAAAACCCACCATAATAAACTATTCTGAAAGAATCTTCATTACGAGGTTACAATGTTAAGTGTCATAATACCATAGGCTAGTCTCTTTTTTATTAGTGCCATCCCAATGGTGCTGGACCTGTTCGGATGCGATGATCTACACCACAGCAACATGTGGTATTCTCTGTTGATTCCCAGTAAATAATAGAAACATTTGTATGCTTTTGGTAAACAACATAAACATCAAAAGTTACGCTTCAAATTATATTATTTCAAACACAAAAACTGATAAGAATAAAATGGACAACTTAAAAACATTAAAAAGAATAAAACTTCTAACAATAAAAAATTGGAATATAAGTACAGCCCAGAGAAACTTAACACGCCAATAAAAAGTAAATAACCTGATAAACTTGACTTCACATTCTAACTGTAGCTGGCATGATGACCTATGACTGAGTTTTCACAAACGACAACCGGAAAAGTCTTCACTGGAGACAGTTGGCATCTTTGATATCACAATGCATGGAGAACAATCAGATTCTTTTCATGTTTATTTTGCTCACACTTACACCCAGAAAATACAAGTCTAGGCAAAAGTCGTTAGCACCAAAGACATGTTACAACTGTAGTACCCACACAATAAAGTTTTCATCTGTTATTTCAGCATTGCACAATGGTTATCATCAACTCCATATTGAATAGATTTGAAAGTTTAAAAAAAACACAGGATATGTTAAACTCAAAGCACTCGTCAATACCTGAAAATAAACCACACACACACACACTTAATGACTCACTCTCATAGACGAAAGCTTGAGTTCGGTTAACGAGATGTTAACACAAAGAAACACACAATAGCCATAATCATTTTACTTTTGCTTGACTAAGTTATTATAGTTATTTTGATGTCCTCCATTCATAAATGCAAAGTTGAACATGTTTTATCCTGCAGTGTTTCTGAAAAACTGAGCTACATAGTCGAGACCAAAAGAGTTGTTCTCAAGTGCTTCCGGTGTGACACGTGGCAGGTCCAGCAGTCTTTCTAGCGACGTCACGTGGTTCATTTCCTCGTGTGCCTCGTAGGACTCGTTGAAGAAGTGCTCGTACAGATCTCTCTGGCCATAATGAAGACCAGGGTAGACATTCCTGAATAAATAAAGTGTGTCCACAAAACCTGTAATTTTTCCATCCAACTCCGCCTGCATGTCACATGCTGTCACTGCATTGAACAGAATGGGGGCGCTAAACTTCCGGCAGTTGTGAGCAAACAGTGTGACAGGTTTATCTCCCAGAAACTCTAAGAACTCAGATAGCGCCTGACGAATAGTCAAAGCGTCCACTGGCTTACCATTCTTACACAATCGGCCTTCAACAAAGGAAATTTTGTTGATACTTTCCGCCATTGATTCAATCGGAATACGGGGCAAAACATATCTAAAGAAACGTTTGCTTGGACTTGCCGCAGCGATCCGCAGTATGTGAGAGTTCATCCCTGTAACAGACAAATAATAAACACTTTACTTTCAACTTGACTTTTTGGAAACCACATTAAATCAGTAACAAAGACAACGGGTCATGCTTTCGTTTTCTTGCTTGCCTCTCTTGAAACATTGCTGAAGAAATTTTTTCTTCTTGAAAACACGAAAATAAATAAATATTAACCTCAAAAATTAGCATATTTATCTAGTGATAAATAGTCTGAAGCTAGCATTTGTCTTGTTGAAGGTGCATAAATACACTAGCTATGATACAGATCATTTTTCGGCTGTTGCATTATTCATATTACCCGCTGATTCCACAGATATACACAACACGTCACATCTTACCTAGTCCTGTAGTTTCCAGATGAAACACTACACGTATCTTCACTGGCACATTCCTCAATTTATTTGGTGCTTCTGCAAAATCATCATCAGCAGCAGCAGCAGCATCATCAGCAACAGCAGAAGCATCATCCATCATCTTCTATCATCATCATCATCCATCCTCTCTCCATCCATTCTCCATCCATCCTCCTCTTCCCTCCTCCATCCATCCTTAAAACAACGACACATCGTAACAGCTGCAAAACGCTATGTTCACCTGTTACTTTCCTCCCTCTTACATTCAGACATTCACACTTCCGTCTGACACTCTTTTCCTCTCTGAGATTACAGACCTGTGTGCGAGATGCAGAAGGCTTTGAAAAGCTGGCAGCAGCTGGCCTCTGAGACAAAGAGAAACAAAGTGACAGAAGAGTGAAAATGAAGCTGGAGTAGCCCTGCACCGCACGATGCCCGCCACACAAACAAGGATTGTGACACAGTGGCACTACATGCTGTCAGCCAGCTTAACACTGAGGACATCAACTATTTATCTACACACCTTCATTTCAAAGTCCACGTGCTTTAGACTTACCTGCTCTGTCGCCATCGGTTAAATCCGTTTCTGATTCTCTTCCACTCAAAGCACTATCCTTGCCGCGATGCTGAAATCAAGGTTAAAATTTTGTGTATTTCAAAATGCACACTCGTAGAATTTAAAAATTAAAAAAACCGATCCTTTCCAAACGAATATAATAAATCTATGTTGGTTCTGTGAGAGTGGGGAGGATGGGTTAAGAGCGTTTGAAAATAATTAGTTTGTTATGAAACAAAGCAAAACTAACACCCAATCCTTGTTTCTACTTCTTCATTTTCAGGTTAATAAAAAGCGCTATTTTTAATCTTCTAATTATTTTCTTACCACAACAATGATGTGCACTGAAAATTAATTCTGATAGGAAATATTGCAGTAATGAGGTTTAAAATACAGTAATAATACAAGAATAATGTAAAACAGTAACCTCCTAAAATTCTCTCGAACTTATGTGTAACAAAATGACCTCTCACCTCTGATGAACGTGTCATTGGCGTGCTTTCATGTAAACTTGTTGGACCCACAGCTGGCCTGTGCTCCCTGTAATCAACTGGTGCAGGTAAGAAAACCGCCAGGTGAAAGATATTCATAACAAGCTCTTGTCTATCCTTCCCCAATGGAATTGACAGTGTTAATCACATTTCCTTTGTCAAGATTTATTTCAGTGTACACGACCACTAATGAACATGTAAACATTTTCTTACCTTTCCGCTAATCTTTTCCTCTTCTTCCATTTAATGATGCAAAGGATGAGAAGCGACACAAGAATCAGTATCACAACACTGCTGACAATCACCGCTAGAAACGACTCATCATTCCTGTGTTTATCTGAAACTAAAATTGAGGGCGATCTCAACCTTTGTTCTTGCCTTTTTCATGTTTAAACAGAAGTTAAACAAACGTTTGTCTCAGTGACGTATCCTGTCTTGGAAAAGACCAATCAGAACACGACAATTGACTCAACTATTACTAAATTAAACTGTGCAATACGTCATTAAAATACACATTGTCAACTGTAAAGAAAGAAAATTGTGTTATTTATTCGCTGGTCTACCCCGATATACACCTTGTGTGATGATAAATTCGCACGGCGCAAAGTTCTCTTCATCAGAGCCCATCACGTGACAAGCGTAGGTTCCGTTGTGATCACGTGACGCTCGCGGTACACCGATGACGAGGTGATCAGTGACGGTGTTGTTGAACTGGTAACCTGGGGCTGTGGTGCAATCCAGTTGATCGTCCTGCCAGATGCAGTTTAGGATGTCGACATCTAAAAAGGTCATAAGTCAAAGTTAACAAACTACAAACCCAACTTTTTTCTAATGTATCCTGACACGTGGCCATTGGTGTAGAAAAAAACGAACATTTGCATAAGTTTGGGTCTCGCACACAATGTAAACAATTCCGCACTGACTGAAATGCACACACACACCCACGCACAGAGCCTATCTTTTTCCCTGTTAATTTAAATTACAGATGGTAATTTCACAAATGTGTTTTCGTTGTTGATTAGGTGTATTTACAACTAAAAGGATAAAGGATGTAAACAATAATTAACAACAGTTTACAATGCAAAATGACTTGTTGGTAAATAAACATTCAGGACAAGAATAAAAAATGTTATAAGTGATATCGTTATTGTGAGTGTGATTGGGTAATTGAAATGTTACTGTGATCATATTTACCATCAAGATGAACGACTGTGAAGTTTCTTCTCGTCACATTCATGTCAACACTATATCTGCAGGTCAGTGTTGTGGACTCCATCTCTTGGACACTGGGAATGGAGCAAGACGAGTTTACTGCTGCATCTGGGAGAGAAAATGTAATTAAGTTTTGTGCACACTGAGTAATGTTAGAAACAATACAACAAAGAGTTAATGATAAAAATATTATTTTTTGCAGCAGAGATTAAAAGACTTTTGGAAACTGAATCTCTATGATGGAAGTCTACAGGTTGTGTACAATATTTATTATCAGTGCTGATTGATATATTTACCATTTTCTAACGGGAATAAGCAAAGTTGACTACTAACAGAAGGCTGGTCTGTCATGTGACAGCTGTACTTCCCTCTTTGCCGCTGTGAGGCGCTGGGTAGTGTGAGAGTCACGTGATCTGTCACACTGCCATCAAACTCGTAGCCGTTGGCGATGGTGCAGTTAAAACTCTCGTCCTTCCATCTACAAGACATCACCGACTCTTCAGACGACACATGCGAGCGGTGATAAGTGAACCGTGAAAGAAGCAAGAAATATAATTTTACTACAGAAAAAAGTGTCTCGCTTGGTTAAGGACTGAGTAGTATTTTTTTTTATATCTTTTTTACAATGTTTAGTAAACAAATACTTTGTTGACTAATTACATTTAGAAAGAGATGCAGAAAGAAACCAATCGCGATACCTTTATCTCCACGGCTTGTCTGGTGATAGACACTCAGGCCCGCTCTCGTCTTGTTGAGATTCTCGGGGAAGTAGCAAGTCAGTGACGTTTGTGACGTTTGGTCTCCTGAGCGAACGTCACATTTCGTTTTTCCGACTGAAGGAATAAAATTAACCTGAAGAGCATTTGATATTCCCCACCCACAATGTTCACATTCTGTAAAAACCATTCCAGAAACACACACACGAACAGTCATCTCGTAAAACTGTTCCAGGCGGTAAGCGGTGTTTTCTCAAGTTTCCTAAGAAGTCGAGTAGTTGTAAATGTATTCATGATTAAAACTTTCTGTTCCTCTCTGTTTACCAGAATTAGTGTAAAAGTTATTATCTAAACTACTTTCTGTCTTTGTATCCACCCATCTAGCAGGTGTTGATGGAATTGATTAATGAGATGAACAAGCTCCTCACCTAAACCAAATTTCAGCTCACAGGGTTTTATATTGTCGGGATCCATGCTGGAAAGCTTACACGCGTATTTTCCCATGTGTTCTGTAGAAACTCGTGGCATTTCCAAAGTGAGGCTGTGAGAGATCGTTCCGTTGAAACTGTATCCAGGCAACATGATGTGACACTCCCGTTTGCCTGACAGCCAATAGCAGTCCAATATGTCCTTCTCATCTTCATTGGACATTCAAAAAAAAAATAAATAAATAAAATAAAGATTTAAACTTACAAGTCGTATCTGACATTCCAATGGAGGTAAAAATTTAGACAGGTAGAAACCTCACAGTGAGGTGAGGATACAAAGACCAGTCGGAAGAAGAGGAACAAGAGACATACAGACGACATTCATCCGCTGCTCTACTCGCCTCGATATGTCTTCCCCTTGTTGATGGAGACACTGATGATCCTCCTTGTCTGACTGACATCCTCAGGAAAGTGACAGATGACTGAAGTACTCACCAAGGGTTCCACTGAAGGAGCTTCACAGGTTACATCTGTCATGTCACGAAGAAGGAGACATGTACTACAATGATTATTAGTCTTGTATAGTAGTAGTAGTAGCAGAATTGACATTATTGTTAGGATCCATATGCACATATACACATGAAATATTGTAGTCAGTACCTTTGTCTGAGACCGATGCAGTGTACACGAGTAGGAGGCTGAATATAAGCACAACTACTGCTACACATGTCTGTTGTCGCCAGTAGCAACTGCTGTGCATACTTCTGGTGAATCCTGTAATTAAACAGTTTGTATGAGACAGCTTCAAACCAAGTCCATAGGATCACATTTACCTTTTAAACTGATATCTTTAGAAATGATTTATAAGATGAACAACTTTGAACCTATTCATTTCTTTCAGGATCCAGATCAGGTGAGCGTGTTACAAAAATGTCGGGTCAACACATTCATACAGTGATAAATAAATGTGAGATGCACCAAACTACTCGCTGAATATATTTTATTCCAGGTTGTACTTGAGGCTAGAAGTAAGCTTAAGTTTCCATCTTTTGCATCTCTGTCAATAGTAAAGCTCGTGCACCATACTTTTGTTGTTGTTGTTGTTGTTGTTGTTGTTGTTGTTGTTGTTTGCATTGTTGATACTTCACTTAAGCGCTGTACTTGCTCAGATTCTGGTCAGTAGAGACAATATTGACACATTGTGTAATAATTACAGGTGTACAGCTTACTGACTTCTCCACTGAGTCGCACCTTTCCTTGCGAAAATCTTTGTAAGGGAAACGTACTACACCAAATACAATGCAGCATAATGTAACACTCGATGGAGGAATACTTGATATCACCTTGGTGCTAAAAATACACAGACAACACGCACACACACACACACACATAGAGAAACAGAAACACACACACACATTCAGAATGCACAGAATAAAGAACGGATCAAACAAAATGACAATGGCGCACTGGGTCTCGTATTGACGATTGTGTAGAAAATCAGTGTTTATAGCTGTGCGCCAGCTGCACGTCTCTGTGTTGTTCATGTTAAATTCGCTCAGAACATCTAGACTAAGTCGATACGAGAGCCCAGCACACACACACATTGTGCCAGCCTCCGATCGAGGAAACTTACCCAAATCAAAGTGAGATGCTTTCTTCCCGAAGTTTTCCTATTGTTTCCACGTTGGTCCCAAGCCAGCGTCAGAACAATTGGAAGAAAGTATCAATGATGTGTTCGATGAGCAATGAAGCATGAACCATTTGATAACACCGCAACCACGATTGTCTCCCTGTGAACAGGAGCCATACTTGCTACTGGAGGGTAAGACACAACCCCGGGAAAATAAAGACTCGGAGTCTGACCTGTGAAGTACTTGCTTCAGTTCTTTGTGTTACTTCATCTCCAGGCACCTCTACCATCGCTTTATACTCACAGCACTTGATGGGTTTTCAAGCCTCCTGTCGATGAGCAAATATTTCAAGTATTGGCTCAGCGCGTGTTTGGATGTAAAACGCCGAGACACAACGAGACATGCCGATCATTGTCTTGTTATGTCCTTCTGTCTTCATAGTGTGAGGCTTAGCCAGTAAAAATGTTGTAAACATTTAATACTACTGTACAGACGGGCGTTCACCTACCTGTCACGACGATAAACTCACAAGATTCAAACCCTTCGGCTTCAGATCCTATCACGTGACAAGCGTAGGAGCCAGCTTGATCACGTGACGCTTGCTGTGTTGTGATGACGACAACGTCTGTGACGGCGCTGCTCAACTCGTATCCCGGGGCTGTGGTGCAGTTGAGGTCGTCGCTGACCCAGACACAGGATGTAATTCTAGTTCCTACATTTAACGAGATATAGACAAAGTCATCTGAATGGTTTCACAGCTTCAATGCCTTGCAAAAGCACAGCAGGTAATTGTACAGGTATGGGTACCTCTTGCTGACAACACACACACACAAACACAAACACAAACACAAACACAAACACAAACACAAACACAAACACAAACACAAACACAAACACAAACACAAACACAAACACAAACACAAACACAAACACAAGGCTGCATAGATACCTACTCTAAAACATTTTAACACAAGTATCCACTTCTCAGAAGAGTGCAGCTTCAATAACATTTATAAGATGTTCATGTTGACCCAGACATCACCTTTCTCGTCAGCTCCATCATCACGGACCACCATGAAGTCGGTTGTCGTGGCATTGACATCCACACTGTAGGTACAGGTCAGTGATGATGGATCCTTCTCCAGGACACGTGGATAGTGACAGGACGAGGTCACTGGAGCTGTAGTCAGAGAACACATTGAGTTTCAGCCCAGCCACAGTCCGCACAAGATTTTATTTTTCAAATTTATTCTACATGTTACAATGGAGTGAAGTATGATTTTATCTCATTAATGACAATCTTCACATCTCAAAGTTGTAACAGTCGTATCTGTTGATCGTTACATTCCACAAAGGACTGGTTGCCATAGATACCAGGTAGATGGTCTGTTATAAGACAGCTGCACGTTCCTGTGTCGTTATCCTGTAGTCTGGGTATCCTCAGGGTAAGCTGGTCCGTGGCATTGCTGCCAAACTCGTAGCCTCGAGCGGTGATACAGTTCAAGTTGCTTTTAATCCAGTCGCAAGTCACCACAGGACCTCAACATTCCAAAAGAAAGAAGTTGGGATGTATTCAAGACAATACTATTTTAAGGTACACTGCTAGTAAGTATTCACAATTGTAAAATAATATTTATCGGAATGTTTGAGTATTCTCTGGTGGAAATAATAAAATAATCATGTGTTCCTCTACCTTTCTGTAGCTCATTTTTACTGTGCTTTTTTTAAAAAAATATATATTTTAACTAAATGTAAGTAATGTACAAAAAAAGAAAAATAAGTTACAGCAGGTATTAATTATTTATAAAGGAGCTTTAAATTATGCAATCACTGAAAAGTTATAATTGACTTTTGTAAAACAAATTAATTTAAAAGGAAACATTTACAATAATACAACGAAAGTTCTGTGTGAGATCAAAGTACCTTTTCCCCCACGGCTTGTGTTGTGATAAACAATAAACTTTGCTTTGGTCTTGCTGATGTCCTCTTGGAAGTAACACGTTAACGATGTTTGTGTAATATTGTTTACATAACATGTCGTGTTCTCCACTGAAACAAATAAACGGACTTCTTTCAAGGAAGACTAAATATTCAGATTATAAACTTAACCCTTGCCTCTCCCTGAATGATCTGACCATTTCAGGCCACTTCTATGTATGGCAGTCTTTGTAAAGTGAATGTTTTACGAAAATAAAAGCTACCTACTGATTAAAAAAAAACATCTTCAAATGAAATGTTAAGAACACTGAAACAATATTATTAAATGATGGCAACATTAATAGCGAATAGCAACATACCTTGTGCTGGCATGGCGGCGCTTGACGAAATAGAGACGATGACGACAATGACAAGGACAAGAAGCGAACATGTCCCTCGTGAGAGAAAAGTGTCAGTCATCTTGGGTGACATCCTGTCATTATCATTTACAAGTCTCAGACTTGATTAACCTCTGTCTCCTTGGATTTACTTTTCTGGTGATCACATTAACACAACATTATCATCATGATCGTCAACAACAACAGCAACAACAGCAGCAACAACAACAAAATCAACAGCAAGAAGATGAATATGTTTCAATGTATTTAACTATATCTTTCCATTATTTACAGAATGGTGGGAGGTGACCTGTCCACCATAATGGGTAGCACTCATTTCCTAAGTCCGTCCTTGTATTATTGTTTTAGTTACACTGTCATGACAAACAGTAGTGTACAAAAATTATCACAAAATAAATGAATTAATAAGTCAACTAATCATTAAAGATGTAAATTAGTAAAGCCATCAATACTTGCCATGTTAGAGAAGAAAACAACTGAAATCAAAGGCCAGAGCCAGATGTCATCTTTAATTATTTGAATTAGTACAAAAGTGACTTGTCTTAATGGCCGTGATAACGGACAGAGCTTGTTCCTGTCCAAACAATGAACAGTGTTCTCTTAGGAGAGAAACACAAGCAGCATTCAGAGATAAGATACAATTAGTAGACTTTACGGTTGTCCTCTCAACTTCCTTCTATTGAATTTGTACAATGGCCGTCTGTAGGACACACAGGGTCACTGAGCGAGAAAAGCACAACAAGAAAAATATATTTCTGACACCAATGTGTGTGTGTGTGTGTGTGTGTGTGTGTGTGTGTGTGTGTGTGTGTGTGTGTGTGTGTGTGTGTGTGTGTGTGTGTCTGTGTGTCTGTGTGTCTCTGTGTCTCTGTGTGTGTGTGTGTGTTACAGCTGTAACTTTATTATCAATAGTCTCTATTTGTTCATCAATGATGATCTACTGGTCTCGCCACTCGTACTTGTGACATTCTATTTCCTGGTTTTCTGTTGGAATTTCTTTAATTATTCTTCGACTTCTTTGATTCTCAGGTTTACTTTTATTTTTTCTTTCTTCTCAGAACACGACATGGACAGGCAACAGTGTAATGGCTTGTCCACTAGAGTTACATTGAACTTTGTATAAAACTGTCAGTTTATAATGTGTGAGACATTGCAGTCACAACGATGTCTGGTAGATGTACTTTAAGTTTCAGTTATATTTCTTTGTACAAATATTACACATGTGCATTGCTGTATTTTTTGCGAAAGGTGGAGATAATTATGTTTTTAATGTCCTTTCATGCATTAGCAACACGCACGGTGGTAGAATATCATTTAATATAAATTGTGAATTATATATAAAATCCAGGAATTTGACGATTGTCTTGTTTCTTGTTGCAATTAAAAAGTTGTTCAAAAAGATATTCACTTGATATAACTAATTTATTTCATGTTGACAGTACCCACTAAAACCATTAAAAACAAACATACGTACCATGTACTGACAGAGCTTTGATGTCTGTCGATGAACTCAAATAAAGGAAGATAGAAAGTTCAGGAAGACGGACATAAATGAGATTGTCAGTCAACAAACACAAGCTTCGGAGCACAATTTGCTGACAATATTTTAAACCAGATTTAGGCTTCTGTAATCCCAGAAGACAACAGAGACTGGAATCAGGTTTTTTTATGTTTGAACGATGCTTGGTGAAGGTTGTAGGCTTTAATAATCCTCGAGAAATAATTTAGAGCTTTTTGGTACCAACTAATCCTTAAATAATCATTTGCATTAACATGTTACTCGTGCATTTCCTTAGACACTTTCTGTCTTTGACTTTTTTCTTTCTACTGATATCTTGTCAAATGTTCTAAAATGTGATTCAACCCTTTCTTGCTAAATTGAAAATATTTCTTAAACATTGAAATCCCAACCTTATCAAGCCTGAAACTCTTTGAAGTATTCGAAGATATTGGTCAACACCGTAACCTATTTAATAAAAAAAACTTGTATTTTGTTAATTTTCCACAGATACAAGAGGACTGTACACGGGGAAGATACTGAGGAAACCACCTTGACCTGATTGCTAGTGGAGATAAAACTTATTGTAAGCAGCTTTTTTCTGTCTTAAATCGTTTTCATGTCAGGGAAGTGAAACTCTGTGAGAAAATGTCGACAGACTTAGCTGTTGGACTTATCATTAACATGTGACTCTATGTTCTTACTGACTAAATGTATTACTGCAGACACACATCTCATCCTAAGGTCATCTCATCCAGAACATTCCCGAGACCAAACATAGGTTAGTACATCAAGGTGACAACTTTATTGCCGCCTTTTACGGTGGTTGAACCCATCTGTACACAGCTTGTTGGGAATGGAACAAAGTGTAACAAGACAATAACAATAATATTATTTTGTGAAAGAGAGTGCACCTTGTCTGGATGAATGTTTGAGTGAAGTGTTTAGCAAAATCACGTGTTTGATGTCCCGGTATTGATAACAAACAATCACTCAGTGTCCTGGGGTTAATGGTTAGCAAATGATACACAAAGCTACACAGTCTCTCATTTCTCCTTTGGGAACAAAGCAAGAATACATGTCCTTAAAAACAGCATCCATCATTGCAACTAATGTCGTCAACTAAAAACCTGATTTTTATTGACCTTTTACACATACAAAGAAAAAATGAATGTGTGTTGGTGTGCGTGTCACTTTATTTTCGTCTTCTTCGGAATTTGCATATTTTTTCACTTAGTGGCAGCTTAGTTTTGTCACGAGGTTTATGTTGCAATTGAGAAAAGCATTAGAATTACAAAAATGATTTTATTCTAAAGAGCAAGCAAGAGAAGGGAGGGAGAATCTGTCTCTAGAATGCGGGACAAAGCAATCCTACAGCACACGTCAAAACCTCAAATAAATCACAATTTTTAATCCTTTAGAAAACAAAGATGGAACCGTAAAGTAATATAGATTGTTGTTTAAACCAAACGAATTAACAATAATTATAAAGTGTCTGATGTCCTGCGATGCTACCCGCTCCCTCCTTTCGGCCCCCTGACCTCCTTTCCTCTAGTCTTTTCCATCCTCATGACTAGCGACCCTTTGACCCGGGTTTCCCATGGAGGTGGAGAAGGCAGAGTCTAGAATATTTGGGGACAGGAATAACAGGTCAAAGCAGGAAAGGAGAGGGCATACTGAGATTGAGAGTTGTCGATGTAGAGCATCATAACACCCAGGAGGTTAGAGATTGTTTACATTGCTTGTGGACGTGTCACCTTTGCCGGCAACAACAACCGGCATATGAGTAATGTCAGTTCTGTTCACACCAGTGTGCACTGTTTATTATCTGACTCTGTTGACTGTGTAGAGGGAGAATGATGTCCATCTACGGCCTTCTGGTGCCCCACCGACTGTCAACCTCTTATATCTCACCATTTGTCGGAGAGAAAGTGATCAAGTGCAGTCATCTCTATCCTTTCAACTTCAGTATCTTGTTTATTGTATTCATAAAACTGTTATGTTATGTGGAGCGAGTACATACCTTTGCACTGAAAAAGTTGTTAAATGTTAGCCCCAAAACTCCAAACGACGTGGTCTATGGTGATACTGGTAGATGTCCCTTATCGACCCAAGCCAAAGTTTCATGTTTGCGATACTGGTTACGTTTGACAAGACTGAACTCCAACAGGATACCACGGAAAGCATATAATATGTTGTTGCAACTGCATAATAGAGGGAAGGTATGCTGGGTATCAGAAGTGTGTATGACTCTACACTCGTATGGTTTTGGATATGTGTGGATGAACCAGGGTGTACAGAATGTGAGACTCTTCCTTCGTATTTTTAAGCAACATCTTATCGACTGTTACAAACAAGACTGGCATCAACATGTTGCAGACAGTTCTAGGTTTACCGTTTATGCAACTTTAAAACCAAGTCTACAGATAGAACCTTATCTGCATATTGTTAAAAATAAAATTCTGAGAGATTCCCTAATTAGATTCCGTATGGGAATTTCTGACCTGAAAACTCATAGGTAAAGATACGTGACTACTACAGAACCAGACCTCAAATGCACCCATTGTCAGACAGCGCAAGACGATGAAATACATCTTTTCCATTGCCATCTTTTAGAGGACCTGAGACTTACATTTTTGCCAATTCAATATAGAACCCAACCATCATATTTTACAATTAATCTTTTGTTTAATGATGCTTCACACCTTAACTGTCTTGCCAGATACCTGTACTATTGCTTTAAACGTCGTAAAGTTCAAAGTGGTATTGTTTAATTATTCTGTATTATTTTATGTCATTGTCCATGATACGATATTACGATATATTATACCGAAGTGGTTAAGCCTCATGATATTGTACAAGCTGTACTCATCACCTGAATGTTGAGGCCACGTGGCCGGAGTCAATAAAAATTCGTTCGTTTGTTCGTTAGTTGGCCTTTGATGACAAAATGTTTGTTTGGTGTGTACTGAAATATTAAAGGAATACTAGACAAGTCATATTTTTATTTTCTGAGAAAGACATATTCTGCTTAATGCAGAGTGATTTTTACACTTTTACAATTAATGATGAACGAGTCATAGCTGACTGCAATTTGTTTGGTGCCTTGTTTCCCTTGTGACTAGGTAACATGAGGAAAGTGAAGAAGTGGAGAAGAAAGTCCCCCCAAAAGTCCAGGTTTGTCAAAAGTTGTGATGTCCAGATACAAGTGCCTGTGCCCGCGGACGAGATTTGAACACTCAAACCTACGGCACTTACAACTCACTTTTGCAAACCCACTACAACAATCAAATGTAAATAAAATGTATGTTTATTATTCACTAGAGGAATTAAAAAAGCAATTAACAAGGTTACCAATTATCTATCAATAACACAAACAAAAACACATCTCTGTGAAATCTATATGTAGCAAATATTTTCAAATTAATTAATTACTCTTAATAATTATATGACTAAAATACACGGCTATATTTACTTGGTTATGCAAGAATAAGACACATTTTTACATTGTGTATATGTAACTATATCTTGCTACTATCTATAAAAAGTTTCATTTATAAAAAAGGTGTATTAATACATTTCATTAATTACAAAACAGGTTTTCATATTGTCTTGAAACTGAAATGAGAAAGATTATCTAAAAAAAATCACATAGAAAAAATCTTATAAAAATGATAATATCCAATGATCATAGAAATAACATTTTCCATTTGTGATTCATATCTTGGCGATGTTTGTGTTTATTAGTTTGAGACAATGACACACGAACTATCTTTTACAAAAAGCGAAGTCTTGGCTAAAGAAAAGAAAACCCAAATATTTTGTTTATTAAAGCAAATGTAGCATACAACATTATCAAAGTAGCTTTTAGCTTAATGGTCAATGTTAAATTTACGACAACATACTCTAACTTACAACAGATATATTACTTCTACCACTGCATACAAACACCAGAACTACTGAAAAATGGTTATACTTTAATTAATACAGAACATTTCTTGCGAGTGTGTGTGTGTGTGAAAGAAAGAGAGAGAGAGAGAGAGTTTAACGATACGATATGATTAAGTGCTAAAATATCAGAAAAATGACATTAATAATTTTGTTGAAAAAAAAGGATCAGTCTGTGCTACCTTCAGTTTAATAATAGTTTATGCACTCACAAAAAAAAACTTTCATCGACCAGATTTCTATTTCCAACAGTTTTTTCTTAGACATTGTGCATGTTAATAAATGTAATGTAGGATGATATAATAAGAAACAAGCTCACGTTAAGTTCAAATTAGTCAATGGAGCCTGGGAACTTTAATAATCTGCAGGACTATGTGTCTTCTGAACCTTCAGTCACGATAGAGAAATGTTTGTCACGTGCTCTGTGTTTACGCTGACTAGTAAACAGAGGTCAGTGTCCGATCACTGTGTGGTCTAATCTAAACGAAACTTCTAAAAAAATTCTTAAGAACAGTTTCAATGACAAAGGTCTCAGCATCCTGAGGGAGAAAGGCGCAGTATACAGTGCAGTAATGCTCTTTTCTTCCTCAAATATATATTCGTACATACAACGATAGGAAAGAGTTCAAAAATGCCCAAAACGGGTTCTTATAATAATATAGCAGGCCGTTTGACATCATTCCATTATGTCTTTAATCTTGAGTAAGAGAAAAGTTTTATGAAGCCATCAACATCGCAGAAATAAAAGTACTCTGGTGGACTATAGACATTTGAATAATGGTCAAGTTATACAGTGTAAAAAAGTTTGATAAGGATACACAACAATAGCAACATACTTATTTTCATCAGCTTTTAAAGTAACTTTTCCTGAAATATTCATTTCAAAGCTGGAGGGTAATTTGTCACACTGATCTTGGTGGACATTGAGGTGAGAGAAGGTGTCCGTTAATGGTGCTCCTATCACTGGTGCTGTTTATCATCATAGAGAGCATCATGCATGGAACCCTCAGCGACCATCACACTCCATTTCAAACGAAAGGTCAATTTTTAGCCTACACTTTGCAGACACTAGCAGACCTTACCAACAGACTGGCATACAACTGAGATCCTCGTTAAAGACATTAAAGAGATTTAAAGTTGTTAAATGATTAGTTGTAAGCATTGATTATTGATCAGTGATCAGTCTCCTAAACTCAAGGTAGTTACCAATTTGTCATCATAGGTGGAGAGAGGGAAAGGAAAGCCAGAGAAGAAGACTTATAGTCTTGACTTTGACCCTTTGCTAACCCTTGATTTTTACGAAGTTAGTTTATTGTGATCTCCTGACTCAGCCGGAAAATCTCAATCCTTTCCAAGCACTGCAAAAGTGAACAGTGACATGAACGTACTTACATCTGATTGTTTTGATCAATATTTTCCACTATAGTCAAGTTTTTAAAGAAATGTAGTTGACTTGTGTTATCACAGAGGTAAGTCAGAGTGTAACGAGTATGTCCTTAAAACGCTTAAAAACAATGTTTTGAATTATTCTTTATTAAATTTCCCATCTCGCTGAGCGCATACATGCAATGTAAGCAAATAAAAATTAAATCTCTTAGTTCTTTGACCACTAGCTCCTTTGTTGCCTATTAAATTGCTGTTTCGTTAGCACACACGATTAATTGTGTGTTAATGAAGTTAATTATGAAAAAAACCAACAGTTGAGATGTTTGGAGCTGCACTTACATTGTCTTTATTTTTACAATATTCAATATTTAGTGATTAGTTATTTGAGCGTGATTCTTAATTAATGTACATTGCGCGTGCTTACCCACAAGTGAAGGCGTTTGATGACATCTTCATCGCCAAGCTCCCATTTTTTTAACTTCTCTTCTGCAAGATCCACACGACTTTTTCTCAAATTAGTGTCGTCAAAACGGATCGCCCTGTCAAACAGTTGATCTTTGCCCGTTTGTATTAGTTTTTTCCAGATATTTTGCCACGTCTGTTACAAGACACATTTTATGGTTGTCAAATTCTTCCAAAGAAAACTTGTACCTGATGCAGTTCAGTTTAAAATATGCGGAGTATTACTATTTGAACTGAAAACCCTCTTTTGTTCTTTGAGTATTTCATGTTTACCATAATATTTCATTGACTTATTGATCTGTACATTTTTTAAACTTAAGACTTAAAAGGTTAAAGGGCTTTCTGAACCCAGTTATTATTCAGGGTTTGGCAATGTTGACAACGTTGAATGAACGGACACAGGCAATAACTGTTGATGGTCGAACGTTTGGAATTTTCCTCAATGTTCTGAGCTACGCACATAGTTGTTTGTTCTAAACTTAAGAAAAATTGAAATCCTACTGGATGGATTTATCACTGTCAATCACTCTTTCTTCACATAAATGGTTATGACAATTTTAAGTTATTCATCATTAAACAGAAATATGCATAAGATCACATACTTATAGGTGTATGCATGAACACCAAGATTATAAGGGTGTGATCGTAACATTTTAATAGCTTTTACTGGATATGCTTTTGTGTGGCTAATTTATACATGATAAGTTCGAGTTTTAAAAACAATTAATATTTGCACAACCTAGACGATTAACAGCTGAACTCAATTGTAAAACAGTAGGTAAATCATCAAAACCACATTTTATGGGAATCACGTGTAACTGTAACGTGTGATACCTATTTGAACCAGCTGAAGGAAACTTCACCTTACTGGTAAGACTGACTGTTTTATGTGTTATTTACGCGTTCATACATAAATTTCTGCATGAAAGGTTTGTGCACCATTTACTCACATTAAGTTCCGTTTGACGTTCTCCGAGCAGGATATAGGTGGCATTAAAAACATCAATCACATAGTCTGGAGGTTTAATCATGTTGGGTCTCTCTTCATCCTTTAGTGATTGTAGATCCTGTCGACTTCTTTGGAGCCTCTCAAGTTTCTGGTATGCTTCTTGCCCTTTATGGAACCACGCTTGTTCCCGCACCCATTCACTAATGCAGGTATTGGCTGCCTTATCCAGACTTTTATGAAGTTCGTGGGGCTGAAGATTTTTAAGAGCTTGTTTTACATCTGCAAAGAAAATAAACACAAATAAATATAGTAAAGGCAGGTTTATGCATCAGTCTATAGTTTAACTAGTCAAGATCGCAGTTGAGCAGTATTGTTTTAGTTTAGAGTCGACGTAAACAACTTAGCTAAGGAGAAATTAACCGCTCCTAACGTCTTATGAGAAATTGAGGCTCAAGTCCAGATACTCAGTGCTGTCTAATTTGTCAGCACTGCCAGTTTATTAGGCTATGGAACGTTTTTCACCTAAGATGACCTTCTTATTCCTTTTCATGCCCAGTGGAGCAAAGGGCCGCAACTACATCCCGGATCCGGTTCCGGTCGTCTCTTTCCAGTTGGGCCCATGTCATGCCAGCTGCCTCTGCCTCTCTGTGGACTGATCTCCATATCTGTCTGGGTCTCCCAACCCTGCGCCTTCCCTGTGGGTTCCATAAAATTGTCGGCCGGCTTTCGAAGGGTGTGACTGATCCAGCTTAACTTCAGCTTCTTGATGTCTTGGCTGGCAGGTTTTTGGTTGGTACTCTCCCACAGGTCTGTATTGGAGATCTTCTCTAGCCATCTGATGTTGAGGATCTGGCGCAGACATCTGTTGATGAATGTGTGTATCTTGTTAGTGATGGTGTTTGTCACTCACTATGTCTCAGATCCATATAGAACTGACCTTACATTTGTGCTAGAGATGAGGATCTTTGTGTGTAGAGATAAAGCCTTGGTTATGTTGCAGGGTGTGGAAGGCAAGCCTAGCTTCATTTTTTCGGCTTCTTACATCTTTATCTGCACTTCCATCTTTGCTGACTATGCTGCCAAGGTAGGTGAAACAGTTAGACTCAGTAATACATTTCCCATGTAGTTGGAGTGGGTCTTCTTGCTTGTTGTTGACCCGCATTACCTCCGTCTTCTTGATGTTGATGGTCAGGCCAGTCATCGCTGCTCCTTCATAGCCGAGTGACCTTTGTGGGTGTTGCTGCTTGTGGGACAACAGGCTGATGTCATCTGAAAAGTCGAGATCCTTAAGCCGCATGGCTTAGGTTCGCTGAACGCCCTTGCTGCTTTTAGAGGTTGTTCTTCTCATGATCCAGTCTATGACGATCAGGAAGATTGTCGGCCCGAGCCTACAGCCTTGGCTCATTGCAGTCTTCACTGCAAACGGGTCAGCTTTCCGTTGTGAATCATCTGCCATGTATAGTCCTCATACAGCTGCTGGATTATGACCATGAACTTTGGTGGAAATCTGTAGTGATGCATCAACTTCCAGATGGTTTCCCTCTCTACGGGGTCAAAAGCCTTCTCAAAATCTATAAATATCATGTAGAGTTTCGACTGCCATTCGATGGACTGTTTAATGATAATTCGCAGTGTAGCGATATGGTGTAGCGATAGCTTTATCTTCACGGTTGCCACAAGCAGGTTTGGGCTTGTGGCTGTTTCTGCCTTACCCTGACATCCAGCAGACTCCTTCTAAACTGACGATTAATAGTTGTGTTGTGGATCTGGATTTTTTTTTTATGTCCATCTGTTGCAGTCCAGGTCGTCTTGCGTATGGTTTTGTGTGGAAAGATTGTACCTTTGACTACAAGATAACTGAACAATCAGAAGTCTGGTCTTTTCACATGGTCTCGCACAGGCGGAAGAACTAAGTTAAAGTTCAATTCCTGGGCTACCTGAGCTGATTTTCTTCTCTCATATATTCTGATCTTCGAGGTCCCTATTCTGGTGTTTGCCTTTTCCGTGATGAGACGAGTCATATGTTATTTGTTTGTTTTCCTTTTCCTCGTATGCTGACCATGTTTCGTTTTTTTTCATAAGCGCTAAATGCATGCCACTTAGAAGTGTGAGTATAAACTTTACAAATTTATTATT
>SRHC01001754.1:0-10933 GCA_004794325.1 Pomacea maculata | reverse complement strand
TTATTATTATTATTATTAAAGAATATTACACTCCAAAAGAGTCAATGATCTTTTTCATGAATGCATCGACCGATTCATGTAACTGACTATAAACAACGGCTTAGTTGTTCCGATTCATGCTGATAGGGAAATAGCATTAGACAAGTAATTTTCATATCTGACATTAAAAGTTTTGAAAAGAAATTAATTTCCCCAAATTTTTTGTTTCGCTTACCTTCCATTGTGCTACAAACGATTATGTTTCTGTGTTACAAACCATACTTAATCGAACTTACTAGAAATATCCCCCTATTGAAAACAGATTGGGAAACAAATTCACACGTAAAACCAAGGTCTTCTATCATTGTTTATAACATTTCTTACCTTTTTGCATTATATTAATACTACTTTCTTTCTTTTAATGCTTTACAACGATAAGACTTTCATACCGTGCATTATAGCACTAACATTTTCTTACCTTCCTTGCATAATTCCAACAATACTTTCTTGCCGTCTTCTACGTCTCCTCTGTAATCAAGGTTTGAATCCATGCAGTGTCTCAAGGCAAGATTCAGCCGATCCACGTTTCTATCTCTCGCCGCGGCAAGTAATTCCCTTCGCATGTGACTGAACTTTGCCTTCTGCTCTCGAATTTGTCTATTTAATATGGGATCTTTAATATCAGCCATCTTGACGCAAAAGGCAGTTTGTTCTACCAGTCTTTCGTCATCTTTGGAAACCCAGTCATAAAGTTGTTCGTAGCACTGTAGAAGTTCCTGGTAAAAGTTTGAACAAAAACATATTGTTAGTGCCATCACTATCAGTTAGATGGTCCATTTATTGTAAGCACTAAGATTAGTTACAAGTTTAATAAATGATCAGGTGTGGAAGCTATATAGAGTGTACTTTATTTAACCTTGGTTTGTTATAACTAAGTTTTCATACATCGATTATAAAATGTGAACCAATTAAAAGTGTATTTCACCTGCTTGTCCTTGTCCACAATGGCGGCATTCAGTGTTTCGTCGCTGGTCAGCAGGTAGCTCAAAATGTTTGTGAATTTTTGTTTTGAACTTTCGTCTGCTAGTCTGTCTTTGATTATATCGATTTGTATCGCATATTCTGGTTTCGGGTCATCTTCCGGCAATCTCGCATTAACTATCACTCTCTCTTTTTCTTTCTGAACTTCAAGGTTTTTGCGTTTCCCAGTATGGTGGACCAGTGTGGCTATAATGTCGATGTCCTCTTGAACCGTAAAACTAAAGTCAATCTCTTCGCCACTTTTCACCGGCACAACTCCCTCTGTATGGGAAGGCTCAGACAAACCAGCTGCAGCTGTTTCTTCCGTAAATCCATGCCCGTTCATTGAAGAAGGCGGCAAGGGAAGTATATCAGATGGCACGTGCTCACAAACAATTCGAAATTTTACTAAACCGTCATTCACTTCAAGTTTATAGGTTCCAATCACTGGAAGTCTGGCCATTATTGACTTTGATTGCTTTGTCCTCTTCAATCTGAAAAGACATTTTTATGCCAACAAAAATTAAATAATTATAAGGGAGTTAATGTAAAACGTTTGACTGTTTCCACTGAAAGATAAAACTATCTCAGTGCTAAAATTACAGAAGTAGTACCAAAAAGACCATAATAAGAACGATACTTTAAACTTTACATTATGGAAAGCGCTTTAAATAAACAACATATTTATGTTTGTTCTTAACAAATAGTCTTCTTTGGAAACTTAAATGCTTAGCTTGATTCTGGGACTTTACTAATAAGAGAAGAGGTAGTAACTTATCCTTACATGGTCACATAATGATCTATTTGTAGTTCTTCCGGAAAAGATGTCCTCGAACGATTTTCATTGAAAAACAGTTTGTATTGGAGTTTAGAACTTGCTGTAGGACTGCAGAAGTTGATGAAACACCGTCCACGTTCAGTCTTGATCACGCATGTCAAAGGGTCGATTAGAGACCATCCAGATGAGAAATAATTATAACTGAAGTTAGGCAAAGCAAGAAACTTTTCTTTCGTCTGTGGTTCAGGCAACAGCTGATACTCCTTGTTAGGTGTATAACAGATGTATTGCATCATTTCAGGGTCGGTCAGCCAGAAGAATTCATTAAAATCTGATACTTGACAGCCATAACTTGCTGTGAATCTAAAAAAAATAGATCACCTAAAAGTTATATATTTATAGTATTGGTACTTAGTAACTTATATTTAATATTAATAATAATAACAATAACAATAATAATAGCACTCTGCGCTTAGAGTAGAACGTCTATCAATGGATGAAGGTATGAAGGGAAGTACATACTATAAACAGTGTAAGATGGAGTCGTTACATGATGGTTTGTATGACAGACAATAGTGCCAGGAGTTAAATATATTAATTCAGAGATAGTAGTTTGTGAACAGATATGTTTTCAGAGAAGGTTTGAATGTAACCTTGTAGTGCGAGTGGCGAATGTGATGAAGAGAGTTCCACTACTTAGCGGGACAGAGGGAGGACATCCATTGTCCGTGTGTGACTCTTTGTGGGAGGGAGGATAAAATGCGAGATGAGGAGCAAAAGTTTCGGGCAGGAGTGTGGACAGACAAGATTTCAGTAAAGTATTCGGGGGAGCCTTCAAAGAATCCATAGCATACAGTTGAGATTTTTTAATCTATTCAAGCTGTAACTGGTAGCCAATGAAAAGAGTATATCATCTGACTGTAATGGACAAATCAAAGTTTCAGAGTTACAATTGGATAGAAGGTGCTTGAGAGCTACTTTCTTGAGGATTTGGTAAAGAAACGTCAATGTTGAGACTGGACGGTAACTGTTTACTACGTTGATGTCAAGGTAAGGGTTTTTTTTAACGGTGGTTTTACTAAAGATGTTTAACTTGAACCATGAATTCAATATTAATATTATAAACAATTGAAAAATGAAGATAATTATTATTTGGTAACATTAATAAATATTTCAAACTGGTCAGTTAGTTGACGATGTAATGTCTACATATATATTTTATTTGCTCTTCTCTGCTTAGACACGGTAATAATGCAAATTTGTTTATTTATGAAGACAGTCTTGATGAGTTTTTATAAATATAATGGAACATATTTTAAGAGTTTCTTGATATTAGGTACGCAAAGGTAAAAGAAATACTTAAATTTCGTGGAATGTAGAACCGTTTAATAATAGAAATTATTTACTTTTTATTACTTGTTTAATGAAGCTAAAATGTACATCAATATATATTTTTATGTAAAGATTTTTTTAAATACTGCTTGATGTTCCATGACTTTAGTGTGCTTTAAGAACAAACATTGGGGTCTTCCTACAGCGATAATAGTTTATTTTTAGTTCTTTAGTGATTTGTATTACGAGCTTAACACCTGTCGTGGGTAAAATAGGAGAGTGATTTAACAAAAGAAAAAAAAAACTTATCACATAATATAAAAAAGTTTTGGGAAAGAATTTTTTGAGAAAGAAAAATGTCTAGTGTGATAAGAAACTGACGAGGATAATGATCCATCAAATCAGTATGGGTTGTTAAATAAACAGGTAGTGCTAACAAAGAACAGCTTGTCGACTAAGTTTTTAGGTTATCTTTTTCTGCCGTCTATTTGTCTCGTTTAAAAGTCTACCAAAAAGCATTTACTAAGCAGTGTGTATTCCCTTATTGAAATTAAGAACGCGCCATATTTACTATAGTTTTCTTATGGAGAAATTTATTTGCAGGGAATGTATCCAATAAAGTACCCGAGGAAAAGAAGTTTTGGATTGGTCTACCTTGAGACCATGACTAGGTTCCACAGTAATGAAGCGAGGGTAAGGCGTTGTCCTGGGACAGCATTGGAAACTCAAAGACAAGCGTCTTGCTTCCTAGGGTAAAGAAACATAGAACACGATCTCTGGGACCTGGAAAAACACATAACTTCAGAAAAAAAGTTGGTTTTCCTTAAGATCCCCATGTTGTTCCATGCAACGTCTAACCCTCGCTTCATAATTACGTGAGTTTCACCAATACTTTAGCAGATTTACCCAGCTCGGTTCACATTGCTTTGAAATACTTGAATATCTTGAGCTGTCTTTAACTCTGATTAATATAGAGACTGGACATGACTTACTAATGCTACGAACTAATTGGCCTGCAGATGACATAAGAGTTTTTGTTTTATTTTGTTTTGTTAGTTGTTCAGTTTTTACTGGTATTCTGGAGAGTATGACCCAGGAAGACAAAGTCTGATCCCAAGAAGCAGCGTTTGAGATACCAGAAGGTGAGGTCACTTGTCCCCGGAGAGAGCGTCATTTCATGTAAACCTTTTGTCCCCGAGTGGAGACGTCGGTTATGTTTGGTTAATGTGATTGTGTTTTCGTTTTAAGATAATTTGTTAGTGTGGAATATATATATATAGTTATTCTTCAGAAAAAAAAAAACAATGCGCAAATGTCCATGCGTGTATGTGTAAGCGAGTAGACATAAGAAGTCACTGCAGTAGACTTTAGAAATCTGTTGTAGATTAACCTGATAATAATCTTCTACTGTAATGGGGGTGTTGAGAGTATCGCATGACATTCGTATTTGCTATCACTGCTCAGATGTTTTTTGTCCTAAGAAAAACCACATATTTCATACAAGGTAAGATTCCTCTATAAAATGTAAAATAAAATCGTACATAACTACTTAAAACGAAGATGCTCATACGAACCTAACGAGTGTAACATGTGTACACTATATTTTGCTTAGCAACAAACTGCCTAAAATGTACATAGCACCACAGCATGCAGAAACATTCGCAAAAGTAAAATGAAAATAGAAAGCTTCACATTAAATACCGTTTTCTAGAAAGCTCTACAGAATCTTCAACCAGCATCCAGTTTCCTTTCTGGTAGCCGCTTACTGATACAAAGGCCCAGTGAGGAAACACGAAGCGCCAGCTGCCGGCCACGTAAACAACTGCCCAGGTACATTCTTCTATAATGTCCTCATCACCAGGGTCGTACGTAGAACCTTTTGCCTGGCCGTTTACAAGTATGCATGGAATTTTTGCGACTCTGTACAAAGTGAATGTGATTATTAGAAATGTCTTAATGCAGAAGTTTTTTTTATACTACTACTTTATAGTGGAAATGTTATTTTATGAATATGATAATGAGAGCATCTGTCTACAATAAACTCCTGCTCACACACACCAACACCAACGAGATGCTGATACAAAACTTACCTACACATCTTGGCAAACATTTTACTGATGAATGTGGCATCTTCACATGCCTTCTGTAGGTAATATCTAGGACTCTGGTTATTTTTACATTCTGATTTCTCTTTTCGACATCCGACCTCTTGATGACCCATCCACACAAAAATGGATCTTAACTTGTGTAGATCGGTGTCCGCATTAATAGTAAGATGCTTGATAAGTAGATGGAAACTTTCTTTTAGCGAATCCTCTGTCTACAAAAAAAAAATTCACGCCCAAAGGCGCGCGCGCACACACACACACACAGAGATGCAAGTATAGTTGTTGACAAATAAAGCTTCAAACAATGCTTTATTCTCTAGGCCCTATTGCATGCAATGTACACTATGTAATTTTATTTGAGAGGAACTCTCTATTTGAATGGCTTCTACTTGTTATAGCTTTCCTTCTTATTCTTGCACATCAGGGTCATTTTACATGATAGACCTGATAGTGAATAAAGTGTTCTGAGACAAACTATAGCTCAACACATCTTTAGCGATTGGCATCTCCTAATACAATAATACAATACTGAAGCACGGGTAACCAATTTTTAAGGCAAAGATATATTTGGCTAAATATTTCTGAGAATGACAAAGAATGTTAATGTAGCCTTAAACTTGTGAACATCTCATTACGTTTAATAGTGCCTGCAGGGGATAATAAATGTTAAGAGGTGGGTGCTTTTTAGTTTGGGACGTGTGTTTGGAAAGATGGTCACTTTGTGGGGTGGATGTCTTTACCTCCAGATTATTTACAGTATAGTGAAGTGTAAACTAAAATGAGGCCCTATAGCATTTATTAAAGAAGAGGCCAGTATCAATCGCACATATATATTACACGTCGAAGGATTGCCATAATATCACATGTTGTTCTCAGAGGTCTTAGGGACAAGGTATTACTAAAATGAATTTAACTACTTTTTTTTATCCAGGTGAGCTTTTTGTATTCTCTACATCCCGCAACAATTTTTCCTTTTCTGCTTTCCAAACCCTGTTCTTCATCGTTATAGTTTGTGTGGAATAGAATCTGGATCTGTGAAGTTAACAATTATTTTAGGCCATTAGACCTCCTGTTACATTAACTTGCTACATCTTCTTCCTCCTTTTTTTATTCTAAGTATTATTAGTGTTACTGCTATCTGTTAATAGTAAATATTTTCGCTCAAACCTTTCTGGCTTCCTTGTCCACCTTTGTAAAATCTACGTCTCGAAGTAGTTCTTTTTTGGGGATCTCTGGCGGACAAAGCGCTGGGTACCAGTCCTCGGGCTTCCAGAGGTTGTAATCGCAGTCCCACAGGTCACGAAGAAACTAATGAGTAAATACATGGCACTGATTAGCAAGTTTACAGCAAACTTCTCACAGGTGTGAGATGTCTTCGCACGTATATGTGCAAGGGAATGACCCCTAACCCCATCACTGGCTTTGAACAGACTATACTTTTCTCTTTTACTTACACAGTGATGTAGAACGAATTTAGCCTTTTATTTCGTTTCCTTTTTCTTTAAGAGAATTGTCTAGAGAAAAATACCAAAGCATTACACATGTAAAACCAAGTTTTAAGGCCCGACGAGTCCCCTAAAATTTGCCTAAAATCTTAGTTTTTTGCCGTTTTGATAAATTAGCATACTAGGAAATTTCAACAATCCATCCTCAAAGCAATTTTCATAAAAGCATCTAGAAATATGTAAATTTTGTCAATAAACACTGTCCCTGATTTCAGAATTCTCCTTGTTTTGGTTAGAATTTTTGAAAATACGGAATGTTTGATTCATAGCAACTTAGTCACCCGTTACAAAAACTGGGTCAATCTGTGTATTAGCAGAAAAAGGATGTATTCAGCTTTCAAACAAGGGCATGCTCAGAACCAGTTGAAATTTCCACGATCATTTTAGCTCTCTGTTCTAATCAAGACAAAGAAACGGGAAATTCCATATATGGATGATGCATACACACGCTTTGCATACAACCAATCAAAATTGTTCACCACTGGCCTTGACCAACATACGGGTGACACAAAAGCGCTTCGGAAATTTTCGGCTGTCCCAGAACCCACTGCGCACGTTGTCCGTTTGTAAACAAATGGATATTTGAATTCAATGGGAACTAGAGGATCTTTCCTTTCTGAGAAATTCACGCTGCGCTTCAGACGATCACTGTACGTATCAGACAGTTATTTTTTCTCAAGACACCACGTGTGAAAGGAGGAAAAGGACGATTGCATCTACAGAGTAGAAGAGAGGTCAAAAAAAAGAAAGAACTTGACACACCTGTGAAGAACATTGACAAAAAAATCGAAGCCTTGAATTCTACTGCTAATATCAGTGATGGGTCACAGGCAGGTGTGGATGCTCGTGAATGTGTGTGAACTTTCCAAATCTCTGAGAGATGTGTCTGGTCCGGAATGCAGGGAGAATCGACTTTCTTACAGTGTTTGTGTAGATGAGAATTGTTGCTTGGTATTTGCAGAGATCTTCTAACAGGTCTTGTTGTAGATTTTTGTGTTTTTGTTAAAATATTGTCATGCATGTTGTCGCGTACCACCCCCAGACGGCGGAGGATGCACGCCCGTAACCGCTCGCACAGCCGGCTCGAACGCGCCACCCCCTCGCCCGGCCGAAGACGGCTTGCTGACGTACCATTCGAACCCCGGGCTGAGCGCAGACCACGCAACGATGACAAAGACAAAGTTTACAAAACAAACAAGTTTATTAACTAAGTAAACCAATTCAAGAGAAACATCTCAAACGTCTCTAACACCTACTTAAAATAAGCAAACCAAAATAAACACAAAAAAGTTGCCTTGTGCACAGGCATGTTACAGTAGGCGAAGAAGAAAAAAAAAAACAACAACAAGAAGGGAGAACAAACCACCCGCCCGTGTAACGGACTCAAACTTCCTAGCAGGACTAAACGTCTCAGTTCAAACTTCCGATCGATTAGTAAACATTTTCTTGGGCTTATTTATCAAAACCAGCTCAAAGCATATTGTGAGTTGCATAATTTTGCTTTTGCAATGTTGTAATGTTTCGTCCTTTACTTTTATTTCAAGTAAAATGCCAATCGAAGATTCACATGACCGATAAGCTTTATTTTTCTTCGCTTCATGACGAGACGTTGGGTTTCGCTGCTGTGCCTTTGTTTTCATTCCTGACAGAATTCTTGTAATTTCGTATAACCTCTTTGTGTTGCTTTGCACAACTGCTTGTTCTGCCTCTTCTGCCATTCTGTGTGCGAACTGTTTCTTGTCGTCTCTTGCACTCCTCTTTACTTCTAGGTTCATCTCCCAGTACTTTGCTCTGAGCTCTTCTTTTTCCTGCTGGTCTTGACATTGAATGATTTTCTGCTTCAGCTCTCTGTCTTTGCTAGGCTCCTACAGTCAGCCATTCCTTGTGCCTTTTTTTTCGTTTCCAGAACGCGTGTAGAGGCAGTATTCCACGTCTTCTGTAATCCTGTCCAGTGGTTGGCCATTGTTTGTTCCAGCAGTCCCAAGATCATTGAACAATCAGAAGTCTGTGAGCAACTCACCATTTTCATTAAAATTGCCCAAATAGTGCTTTCCCATTATGTGTCCTTCGTTTTGTCATTTCCAACTTTGGCATTCATATCGCCCATTATGATCTTCTCTCTCGCTTTGGAGTACGATCAACCAGAGCTTGTATGGAGTTGTAAAAATCTTCTTTTTCCTCTTCTTTAGCTGAGTTGGTAGGTGCATAGCACTGGATGATGGTGAACTTTCTTTTTTTGGAGTTGAACGTGGCTGACATGAGTCGTGGCTAAACTGGTTCCCATGATATTAGTGATCTTGCAGCCTCTGGTGTCATCAGTTCTGCTACTCCTTGAGTGTGGTCATGGTCAGGGTCTTCATATCCAGATAGTATCCCCTGACGAAATTGTGGTCTAGCCGCTGCCATTCCACATGGTCTCGCACAGGCCAAGGAGCTTGATGCCTTATTTCTTCATTACCTGAGCTAATTTTCCTATCTTATACATGATTCTGAAGTATCAGGTCCCTATCCGGTTTTTTGCCTTTGCCATGAGAAGATGGGTAGGTGAGCTGAATCCCGAGGACTTCGCCAACACGCGTCATAAGCCCTTCCGAAGAGTGATCTTCACTCTAGGCTCTCATTGTGCTTGTGTTGTATTTGCGGTTTCTGTAGCAGAGATTGGTTTACAGGGTGGGGTTGCTATCCCCACGCTCAAACCTCCTTCTTCATACGGGTAGGGAACGGCAGGTTACCTGAGAGGTTTCCATGTATAGTTAATCAAGATGAACAGGTGGCTGAAAATAGTAGCAAATTTAAATTCACGGCCAGCGTGTAGTAAATAACTCGTAGACTTGAAAAGTATAACGGGCAAAACTGGTGTAGTGCCGTGAAGAAGATATAAAGACAATTGGCTATAAATAATAGCTTAGCTGCCCTGATTAACGCTGATACGGAAATAGCTTTAAACAAGTAATTTTCATGGCCGACAGAAAGAGTTTACAAAAGAAATAAATGTCCTTGAATTTTTTGTTTCTCCTACCTTTTATTGTGCTACAAGCGATTATGTTTTTGATTGTGATTTTTTTATGATTGTGTTACAAACCATACTTAACCGAACTTACTAGAAATATACCACTGTTGAAAACAGATTGGAAAAGAAATTAACACGCAAAACCAAAGGCTTCTATAAATGTTTATAATATTTCTTACCTTTTTTTTATTAAACTCATACTACTTTCTTTTTATGCATTATAAGGATAAGACTGTCATACCGTACATCATAGCACTAACATTTTCTTACCTTCCTTGCATAATTCCAACAATACTTTCTTGCCGTCTTCTACGTCTCCTCTGTAATCAAGGTTTGAATCCATGCAGTGTCTCAAGGCAAGATTCAGCCGATCCACGTTTCTATCTCTCGCCGCGGCAAGTAATTCCCTTCGCATGTGACTGAACTTTGCCTTCTGCTCTCGAATTTGTCTATTTAATATGGGATCTTTAATATCAGCCACCTTGACGCGAAAGGCAGTTTGTTCTACCAGTCTTTCGTCATCTTTGGAAACCCAGTCGTAAAGTTGTTCGTAGCACTGTAGAAGTTCCTGGTAAAAGTTTGTACAAAATGATGTTATTGCTAGTGCCATCGTGTGCGGACGTTTCGCCGCCGGGACGTTTCGCCAACAGACTTTTCGACGCATTATGTCTCAGAGAGAGAGAGAGAGAGCTTACTTACTTCTCAAAGAATGAAAGTAACTACTAGATTACACAACAATTCTTTATTTCAAACAAATTTTACACACAGACTCACAGACAGTTCACTTTGATTGTCACAGATTATGCGCAACAGCTTTGAGAAAAACTAAAACATCCTCCTGTGCGTACATTGCAACAAGCGCTTGCAGTCGTGTGTTGACTACTTCGTACTGCTTGTTTTTTCGCATCCTGACGCCCATGGCAAGCTGTTCCATCATAAGCTCGGTGCTTGCCTGCTCCTTGCGTAACTTCCTGACAAGCCTGCCAAGTGTTGGGTGCGTGACAGACATTCGCTTATCAAAGGCACGGTGCCAGCCTTCGACCGAGTTTTTAATTCTGGGCAGGTTGTCTCCCACACGATTGTAGACGTTCCACATGGTGACGTCGAATTTCGGGCGTCGACGGCGTACTCGCTGCACAATGGCCAGCCATGTACTTTCAAAGTAGGCGAGGAAGTCTGAAAGCGTCTCGTCAGTGTCGGC
>SRHC01001753.1:56911-130305 GCA_004794325.1 Pomacea maculata | reverse complement strand
AACAAGACTCGGTGTGCAGGTTAGTTGATGTTGACGTTGACACTAGCTGTTGTGTAAACAAGTCCCGGTGTCATATGATAACTACGAATAGGTCTATTGTGTTATTTCCACACTTCTGTTGCCTCCACGAGTTTAGCGGACGCGTTGGTCACCGCGCTGTCATCAGGTGGAATGGGTAACTGTGACATTGGTGACACAGTAGTCTGCTTTTGACGGTACTGGACGGTCCGATGGAGTAAAGGCCGGTGCCAGTACTAAAAGACCTTGTTCAATAGGTGTGGTGGACGCCTTGAGCGATACCCGGCTTATAGCTGGACACACAAGGGGTGTGACTGTTACACAGTTATCTCCCATGGCCGGAAGACGTAAGTGAATCGCGGCCGCCCAGGTAAGGGGTGGGGGGGCGTATGTTTTCGTTGCAGGAGGACCAATCTTCAACACTGTTACCAATAGTAGCTAAACTAATTGAAAGTTCTGTCTCTGCTTTTTCAGATATTCAGTATATTGTGCTTCATGTTGGTCTTGCTATATATTGTAACGATTCGCGATTCAGGCGAATCTAATTAGATTCATTTTTATTTTTAATTCTCCTTGATGTCAGGGGAGGGAAGTCGCGCGGAGGTCGCGTCAGTTCTAATTCTTTTTACGTCATGGATGGAATGACGTAAATGAGCTTAGCACAGTGTAACTAGGGCGACGGTAGGCAATGGAGAGCCATGTAGTACTTGTGATTGGTTGACACAAGAAAGACTGTTAGGAGGTCGTCCTAGTTACCTGGTCGCTAAGGGTGCCTGATTGGTCAGGAAGAGGAAAAGAACGAGTTAACTTAGGAGATCTAACGTTTCTCGAGACAGACGAGACCAAGCAGTTGGAGAGTACAGAGCTCCGTGGAGAGTGAGCAGTGTGTGGTCAACTGCCTGCAACGGATATCCAACGTACTTCAGTGGAGGATTACCATTTGTATTCCAAGTTGTGGTGTAGCAATTAATCCCACTGGAATATATCAGCTTCTCCGATACAAGTGATGTGGCTTTAATGTGTTTTTTTAGATTCACGAACTTCGTGAAACAATTCGTCGGACATAACCTGCTGGTCCAGTCAGTCATCCCGCCAGCCCGCCTGAGCAACGTTAGGAGGAGGTTGACGCTAGGGGAGTAGCGTTCTTTTATTTTGTTTCATCCTCATCTCATCGTTAATTAATTACATAAACATTAAATGTGTTAATCGTTGGAAGGACCTTTTTGTTGAAAAAGGTGAAAGAGTGCGGCGAGCGTGGTTTACATGCAGATGTTTACACGCGCTCGCAGACACATTCAACACACTCTTTCGTAAAAACGTTACAAATATATCTAACCTCATTTTCTAAGTGAATTGTGGTATTTATTGTACTTACTACCTTGGGTATCTGAATCTTTTAACAATATACATGTAATAACATTAGGGAAATGGTCTGGCTCATCCTTATCCAGAAATGGTTGTACACGTCTGAGTATATCCCCATACTTCTCATCAAGACTAATTGCAGTTCCTCACTGCTCATTACTACTGATGACTGCTTAAGATTGCTAATTACCGTTAAAACAACAACACTGACGGCCAGTCTCATTGTCCCCAGTCCGGTGTGGTGTCTGTCGCTGGTGGCGTTGTCGCTGTAATCAAGATTAGTTCACTAGAAATAAGAGACACCTGCTAGTATGGAGTACCTGCAATTACTGGTAAATTGTTTATCTGTAATTTTAACAGTGAAGCAGTTGACTGGTCATCAACACTTTATCGGCCAGAGAATAAATCCGTCCTTTGAACGGCTTTTTGTCGGACTGTCATGTCTGCAGTGAGTACAGATATAGCAATACGGCCGCTATGTTTAGAAATGAAAAAATCACCAAAAATTGTTTTGATCAACACCAGGGTATGTTCTAACGGGTGTGACCATTGGTGCAGGATGTCTGTCTGTTGGCTGATAGAGCGAGACAAGCTTCACTGAATAATATGGGTCTTGTATTTTTGTCTACTTTACTTATGCTGTAAAAAGAACATAAAACATTAATATCTATACTCTACTGCAGAAGATGTTCAAGATAACCAGCGTGACATTCAAGCACATGGGGAAACACACACGCAAACATCAAAGTATGAGAATTATTAGTGTAGTTACAAGTGTTTGGGTTGAAAGTACTGTGACAACAAACAAACAAGTGTAGAGGGACTGACCAGGTTCCTACTTAACACCTTGGAGCCACATGCGGTTCTTGCAAGAAGTGTGATTGTGAAAGGACTGACAGACACTTGTAAACATGAACTCGGTGGATAACAATTAAAAGTCTTTATTCATTTGAAAGTCGCGAAGTGTTCACTTCTTGTCGTTTAATCATTCAGAGACCAAATTAGCAATAGAATCAAAATCGTCTCCTAAGGAGAGTAGAAGGTAACTGTAACAAAAATTGACAAAATCACACGAGAATGGGTTTTATTATTTGGGTAACCAACTGTGTAGGTCACGTGAGGTTCGTCATTCTCAGATCTTGGAGACATGTTGACAGCTGCTCTGGCAAAATAACGGTTTGAAGGGAGGTCTGTACACGACTTAGTGTGACACAGTCTGTGTGTGAATTCATAAACAAATACAAGAAAAGAAATTAGTGGAACAAATGCAACAGTCCACTGCAGAAAAGAACAAGGAAAGTTAATATTTAAAAAAATCTTTTTTGTCTTAAACGTTTTACTGCCACAGCCCGACACACAGTTACTGCTGCTACTGGTGATGTTGCAGCTACAGTGCATGTACTTTCTCGAACTGTTGGTAAAAAAACATTTTTTTCGAAAAAGTTTAGTTTATGTGTGGTGTGCTATGTTGTAAAACGTATTTACATGCTGCAAGAAAAGTGTCACCTCATCTGTGTGCATACGTATGATATTAAAGTTAACACTAGTTGTTGTGTAAAGAGAGACACCGACTGTTGTGAGTGCAATACACAACATGTAGATATAAATGTGTAGATAAAAATGTCATACACACCATATGTCTATAAATGTCATGTGTATAGAAATGTTCCCTACACACCATGTGTATAGAAATGTGAGATGATGTCAGATACCCTATAGTTTTTCCTAAGAGAGACAATCACAAGTTGTGACGTACACCGCGACATGGAGTAGAACCGGGTTGTAACTCGATCCTCCAGACAGACGACAACTTTTCTCTCCAGACCACAAACACTATCTCCACTCGTCACCCACACCACGTCACTGTGGGCCGTGGCAACGTCCTCGATGTCATCATCCTTCATCACCCGCACTGGGATACCCGCTTCTTTCAATACGTTCATCATACCCGAGTGGTCACTAATGTGACCCCTGTCCAACACCAGCACGTCTCTCCACTGCAGGCAGGGCGGTGTTGTGCCGCCGTTGGAGGAGGTGACGGTTGTGGCTGTTGTCGTAAAATTCTCTGTTAACATTCAAAATCAGTTTCTACTGTAAGTTACTTGTCGGAGATACAGTGTACACACTGACATACACATGGATGTAAACACGACGTAAAATAACAGTAACACGTGACTTACACAGTGAGTGTATTGATAATAATGATAATACACATAATGATAATGATAATGTTTATGATAATAACAGTGGCATCTTCAAAGCGCACTTTTCCACCAGTAGCTTTGACATAAGCAGTCAGCAATGTCCATGTAGATTATCAGACTCCACAGCACAATCAAAATACAGGTAAACTCGATACGTTGTACACAAAGTAAACAACAAACAACGACGTTACACACAGCAACATTACAGGTGTTACACAGTCAAAAGGAGGTCAACACAGATTCACCTGAATACTTCAGTTGTAGTCAACACAGGTAAGTATCCAGACACAAGATCACGTGACAGCAGCCTCAAACACACATGGAGCAGACGACAGACAACCTCCAATCCCTGATATCACACTCATCGTCAGTCACATCGTTGAGATGAAGAGGACACAAACATCTACTCTACAGACAGTGCAGCCATGAGGCACAGGTCCGCAAGTTATAAAATGGAGAAGTGAGTGGTCAGCAGTGCCAAACAAGGATAGTCAGTGAAGTAGACACAAGTAATACAAGTGATGAACAGGTGTAACATATGGCAAGATGGCGCAGATGTTACACTTAAATAAAAGTGTCCTAGAAACTGAGACACGTTGTAAAGATACAGAAACCGGTTCAGAAACCTGGGTAATGATGTCACACTTTCAGAGATGACCAGTCCACACAAACCATGGTTCACATAAAAGGTCAAAGACGAAATGGTATGAAGAGCTGTCACCCTGTAGGTAGTTAGGCAAACAACATCTCACATTCATCTTCACAAGACTGTGTCTCACCTGCCTGTTATTTATCAAACCGAGTTTATCTGTCAACAGACGTTACACTACACAATACTCACACCTACCTGTAACACCAACACGGAGACTGAGTAGGAAGCTGGCCACGTCACGACCGCACGTCACACAGTCACCTGGACTGACACCTGAGTGACCTTGACCTCGGTGATACAGTTTCTTGACTGGCGGGCCGTCTGTGTGGTTGGGCACACCTCGCTCACTGTACGGCAGGACATCACGGTACTTAGTGATCACCTCGTCCTTCTTGATTTCGCCGACGACGGCGGGTGGAGAGCGGAGGGGTCTGGTTAAATATTCCACTTGCCAGCCGGCGGGTGCGTCTCCATGGTAACAACTTGCCGCCCATAGATGGAGATGAGGAACTTGTGTTAGCAGCTTGTCACACACAGTGTGGAAGTATTCTGCCCTGTGACAGACATGAGTGTTGCTATAGTTACCGACACACACAGCTTCCCGCTGCTGGAAGGTCGTCAAGCACACAAACATCACGTGTTCAATTCCTGTCAAAGTATTTTATGAAGTTTCATGAACAGAAATATCACTTTATTTGACAAGAAAGTCACGTGTTCAGAGTATGTCTGTGTTGTGTGTGACTAGACAGTAATTGTTTAACACGTTGATGTCAAGGGGAGGCTACTTGTATACTAAGCTCACTGACACTGTACATAATAATGTGTGTGAATAGCGGTGAATGCTGTGGTTGTGTGTGTAGATATGTATACATGCATGAGGGAGGGAGGCAAGAGAGAGTAGATGTCTGTTGTCTGACACAGAATGTGTAAGTATACACGTAAATGTATCTTGTACAAATAAAATGAAGGAATTGACAAGCATTAACGTTTGTTACTGAAAAGATTTTTGTACAGATGTATGAAACTGATGTGTAAGGACTAGTTTCATCTTCTTCAAGACGAACTTGGCAAGATGATGAAAAAGAAATTGTGGTGTAAATTGAAAAATAAAATTTTACTTTTTCTGTGTTTATGTGGTCTATGGGAGAAAGAGGATGGGAGGGTGAAACCGATTTCCTAGATAAGTAGTAAATATAGTTGTATTAAATATGTCAGTTATAACAGAAATTCTACCTAAAATATATATATTTATATAACATGCAAAGTTCTTAAGAGGCAAGTTTTCTTTGCCAATTTTAAGTAATAATGTATTAAATGCTCATTTAGTATTGTTACTTTTGTTTTTGTTGTTGAGTATATACTAAATCCATCGACTGGTGTAGTCTTCTGTTCCACATCTTTGTTCAACTTCGTTGTCTTCAACTCAGTGCTAACTGTCGCAATGTGTTCATCAGGACAAATCACAACTTTCTCATTTAATTTGACCATCAGTCTTGAAGCACCTCCATCTCGTCTTTGTTTACTTGTATACCTGTTGTTTGAATGAAAGCTACGGTCACGCGAACTACCGTTTGTTTCGGAAAGTCGAGGTCGAGGCTTGTCACCTTGGTAACCACGTATGGCAGCGCATGCCTACAACTAGTCAGTTCAGAAAGCCTGTGCGATTCAAAAATAGTTACTTACTGGTACGAAACTTGCGTGAGCATGTCAGGTGTTCCTTTCATTGAGGAAATATCACCTGTTAGACACCTGGTGGTGATTATAAGATCACAGCGAGCGGCATCTACCTGTGTGTCTATCATCACATCACACGATGTACTACTCACCCGCTCGCTTCATCAGCGATGACGTACAACGACCCTCCTGCTGCTGCCTGTGACAAGTTCTTGATGGCCTTCTCCGCATCCTTATACTCATCAAGATCATACTGCAGGTAGTGAAGCTGACCGGGTGATACACCTGCTGACTGTTGTGTGTTTACTGTCTGCAGCAACAGGTAATACAACATGATGCACGCTGCACGACTCTGATACCACGTACTGACAACGTAGACGTCGTGACCACACCGCAGCCACTGTATGGCCATCAGCAGCAGCACCACAGTTTTACCTGTACCGGGCGGTCCGGTGACAAACACTCTGGGAGGCGCCGTGTATAGAAGGTGAAGTTGCTCCGGGAAGAGTGTGATGACAGCAGTATAGCACTCTCCTGTCCACCACACGGCCTGACCCAGGGTCTTGACACTCACACGTGGAGGACATGTACATGGCACAGTCACTGTTGTCGCCGGACCACAGAATCTAGTACAGTCACATCAGTTGATGTCTTTTACAAAGACAACTACTATTATTTAAAAATTGATAATAAGTTAATTGTTAACCGTATTTCATTTTCCCCCAAAAAGTGTATAACTTCTATTAAAACCAAATTGACATTTTTTTTTACTAACTTATGTTAACTAAAGGAACTTTCTAAAGCTTACTTCTATAATGGACATAATCTGCTCCAAATTAAGTATTGAAGTACTCCAGCACAATGCAAAAGAGCATAATAAATTTTTTTAAGGTAAAATGTGTTTCAAGTTTAAGAAGTTTACAGAAAGCAGTTAGTGACCTGGTAGAAAAAAAGTATTTAGATAAAACAAGAGAATAATTATAACACTGTGACAATGGTTCGCCTCTGGAAAAGAGTCGGACTTACAACATCTTTATTTTGTTGTTGAACCTGAAACTACATCAGTGGATGAATACAGGTTTCATGAGCTACATATGTGCTGAAAACGCACTTCTTCCGTGTCACGGACCAGTCTGTGAAGGGCGGGAGGTTGTTGCCCCTGTCTTTTGTTTTCCAAGAGATTGTTGCGCTTGCCAGTCGGCATGTGAGTGTTTTTGCGGCGTCGTGGTTTTACGTCATTTTTATGACGGAGTTTTTGATTTTTATGACGTAGTTTTTGGACGGGAGAGAGGAGTGAAGAATGGAGGGACAGTGGTAACGGACGCGAAAACGGAGGAGCGGAGAAATTGTAGGAGTGATTACGGAGACTGTTGGGAGAAAGGATCAGACTAGAGTGAGTGGATTGTCCGTTTTGGGAAAGTGGAAGATCAGTGGACTTTGTATATAGTTATTGTTAATTGAGTTAAAGTGTTTGATTCCCCACGGCAAATCTTTTGTGATAACTGATTGGAAGAACACGCAAGAGGACGCGTGCGTGTAGAGTGAGTAAGAGAGATTTTAAAAAACAGCGTTCCTGACAATTGGTGACCCCGGACGTGATTTCTCGTGGGCTCGTAGTGTAGTAAGTGTAGTAAGTTGAGTTAAAATTTGTGGAGCTGTGTGAGCTATTCTCCGTCTCCAGTTCTATGGGTCTGTGAAGATAGTACAGCTCACTCCACATAAACATGGAGTTACCGGACGTGGATAGCTTCATAGCACAGGGTGAGAAGCTGGGATACACAGATAGTGCACTCCAAAAGTACGTCCAGCAGTGTATCGAACGTTTTGACAGAGGTAAAGAAAAATTAGAAAGAGAACCTGAAGCTGAAAGAGCAGAAAGAACAGCCAGAGAGAAAGAAGCAGAGAGACAATTCGAATTAGAGAAATTACGTCTGGAGCGGAAAACCGAGGCAAGTGCGTCCAACAGTAATGAGAGTCAAGTTCCAAGAACACTCACGCATGAGATTCAAGAGTTCAGAGAGGACTCGGATGATATCAACGCCTTTGTGAGGCGATTTGAATCCCAGGCACAAACTCTTAAGTGGCCTAAGGATATGTGGCCATTACTAATATCCACGGCTTTTCACGGAGAAGCTCTCCGATTGTATGATAGGCTATGTGTAGATGGACCTGTAGATTACGATGAACTAAAAGAAGAACTTTTGATCAAATTCCAGTGTACAGCCGAAGAATTTAGAGATCAATTTAGATCGGCGAAACCACAAAAGGAAGAGTCGATGAAATCTTTTCACGCCCGCTTAGTGGGATTATTCAACAGTTGGATTGAGTTGTCCAAAAGCCAAAGAACTTATGAAGGACTTTACGATCTGTTAATAAGGGAGCAGATTCTGCAAAGTGTGTCAATAGATTTAGCAGTTTTCTTGATGGAAAGAGGCGTCCAGAACACCCAGGAAATGGTTGAAAGTGCAGAACATTATCGCGAGGCTCATAAATTCAGAGCACGACGGGGTGACGGCCTAGAATTCGCCGGTGTTAGTCAGAGTGCAGGTGGGGGCACGCGTTCACCTCGCAAGGGGGGGCCACGTGACGGCCGCACTCGGGGTCACGATGGTTCTCCAAAGACTCGATATATACCAGGAAGAGGATCCAGGGAGGTGCGATCGACCGGACGGTCACGCACCACGACGAACAAGACCAACACTTCTAGATCACCAGAGAAGAGGTCTACAGCTTTTAAGAGAAAGATCAAGTGTTACGCCTGCAAGGGATTCGGACACTTTGCCCAAGTGTGTGCAAACACACTAGGGACTAATAATCATGAACCCGTTCCAAGCAATTCGTCCTCAACACATTGGTGGGAAAAGGATGACCCAGACCGTCCATCACATTGGACACCTCTAAGGCAATGTTATAACTGCCAACGGTATGGCCACGTAGCCCGGTATTGTCTCTACCAGAGACCTCAATACCTAGAACCCAATAAATATATACTGAAAAGAAAGAACCAGCGTACAGCACAAACAGAAATGCAAGAAGAGCAGAAAGAAGCAACATCTTCTGGCGATCATCATCGATGGACTTCACCACGCCAATGTTATACCTGTGAAGGATTTGGACACATCGCCAAGGAGTGTCCCAACCATAAACACAAAGATCGAACGAGTGGAAATGAGAAGAGAGACAGCAAAGACACTAAGAATGAAAAGCTTGAAGTCGCTGAGATTCAAAGTGAGTTGTCACAACCAAAACAACAATCAGTGCAGAGAGAATCTGATATTCAAAAGGTTCATGATGAACTGAATAACAAAATTAACGACCTGCAGAAAGCCGTAGCAGAAATCAGAGACTTGAAGGAACGTGAGAGAAGTCTGACCAAAGATCTTGAGAATATCATTACAAGAGTGAAATCTCTGGAGGAAAACTTAGAAGCAGAAAGAGCTGCTCACCTGGATGCTAAACTTACCTCAGAAAAGTTTCAGTTGCGTCTTAGGAGCCTGGAGAAAACATTGGAAGTGGAGAAATCAACTAACAATCATGATGGGACAGAGAAAGATTTGATAAAACAAATCACGGAACTTGAACAAACATATGATGAGAGAAAAGCAAGGAAAGTGTATCTGAGAAGTCGACTTGGGAAAAGGAAAGAGGAAAAGAAGAAACAAGTTAAGGTCATCTTATCTAAGGACCATCAGAAGAACTTAATTAAGTCCAAAACCGAGCTGGGAAAAGTCAAGAAAAAATGGACATTTATAGAGGACTGCTGTGAGACAGCTTCCAAACACATAGAATACCAGCAGCTAAAATTTCATCAAGAGGACAGGAGCAAGAAGACAAAGACTATGAGAGTTAATAAGGAAAGAAGCGAGATTCCAAAATTCAAAGAGGTACTTTTCATGATCCAAGAAGCTCCTCATAAAGATCCTAAAGAGGTTTGCACTTTTTCAAAACACTCAGCATGCCTATGTACCAGCAACCTGGATACTCCGACAGCAATCGACAAACTGAGTTCGGAGATGGAGCGCTTATGGATTCACTGCAACCAGCCTAAAGTTGTAACAAGATGTACAAACCATGATCCAGTATGGCGAGGAGCATATGACTTACTGTCAACTATTCCACCCTGCAAGAATTCAAATTCGGCATCAAACCTTTTAAGAGCACTAATAATAAATTAGCAGATGTCTTGTCATGAGTAGAGACAGATCAAGAAATCCCTCAGCATGGTTGTGAGAAAATGAGTGGTACAGTAAAAAAATGTAAATTCCTGAACATTGTAATGAGAGATAGAGAGGTACAGCAAGAATGTGAAATTCTTTAGCATTATAGTGAGAAAAAGAGAGGTACAGCAGAAGGGTGAAATTCCTTAGTAGTGTAGTGAGAAATATAGTAGTACAGTTAGCAAAAATTGAACATTTTTGTTTTGTAAGAGGGGAGGAATGTCACGGACCAGTCTGTGAAGGGCGGGAGGTTGTTGCCCCTGTCTTTTGTTTTCCAAGAGATTGTTGCGCTTGCCAGTCGACATGCGAGTGTTTTTGCGGCGTCGTGGTTTTACGTCATTTTTATGACGGAGTTTTTGATTTTTATGACGTAGTTTTGGACGGGAGTTGAGAGGGGAGTGAAGAATGTAGAGAGAGTGGTAACGGACGCGAAAACGGAGGAGCGGAGAAATTGTAGGAGTGATTACGGAGACTGTTGGGAGAAAGGATCAGACTAGAGTGAGTGGATTGTCCGTTTTGGGAAAGTGGAAGATCAGTGGACTTTGTATATAGTTATTGTTAATTGAGTTAAAGTGTTTGATTCCCCACGGCAAATCTTTTGTGATAACTGATTGGAAGAACACGCAAGTAAGTAAGAGAGATTTTAAAAAACAGCGTTCATGACATTCCGTGAAAATTATTCCTAACACCCTATCCCACCATGCTAGTCCTTTGTGACAACTTCCATGCTCGTCTTCCTTTTGCAATATCGTCTTACTCTCAGTTCTTGTACTTATTTTATTTGGTTCCTCTGCGTTTTGTGTATATGTTTTTTTATTTATTATTAGAACTGTTGTTTAATCTTTTTATAGTTCGTGTGTTATTCGTTTGCTTTCCTGTCCCTCGTATTCTGGCCATGTTTTGTTCTTGTTCTTAAGCGCTAAGAGCATGCTCCTTAGGAGAGTGAGTATGCACTTTACACATTTTGCATTTTGTTTATTATCATATGACAAATGTGTCTTTTCGTGTGTGTGTATGTGTATGTGTGTGTTTTGTTTCAGTGTTTTATTTGTGTAAATGCAGGAAAATCTTCGAGGAAAAAATGGCCGGTCTAGGGTGGGTCACGTTTTACATATATTCTATACACACTACAAAGATTTGAGATGCACTTAAACTTTTAATCTAACGAATTTCTATATCTACACGCGTGTCTCATTTACCAACGCGTCTGCAAGTGAGGACTGTCGTATATACTGTGAATAAAGTGTTGTTGGAAATCTTATCAACTGCAAAGACTCAGTTTCCTGGAGAGGTTGGCACCGTAGATTGAGGACCAACCAACATGCCATTGATTACGACATCGGCGTTAGGGACTTCTGCTTCGTCGCCAGTCATCACATTTCCACATTTCACCTGTAACATCTGGTAACACTTACCAAGCCCTGTTGAAGATAAAACTCTTACTTTTGAAATTTAGTCTGTTGATGATTTGTCTGACGAAAACAGTGGCGTGAGCACTGATGTCACATCTAACATCGTACACGACAGGCTTAGACTGTGACAGTGTTGTGACTACACATTATTGTCATATTTACCTGGCTACCAGTGTCTTGTACAACTTAGATGTCATGTGACTGACAGGTCCAGCCCCAGCCACACGTCGCTGCCACCAGTGTCCGAGTTCCCTCAGCACGTGACTACTGACGTCACACGGGGTCTTGGGGTCAGACAACTGATCACAGCACAGACACAGACCTGGGATCCTGGAGGGATCTGTTGTTCCCAGACACCGACACAGGTCCTGTAGAGGATCCACATCATGTCATGTGACAAGAGTTTAATATAGAGATAGAAGATGAAGTAACATTAACGAAAATTTACCAAACTTCAACATTAAATTATTAAATACAATTTAAATATGGATCAGTAGCTTAGAATGGCTCCAACAGGATAATATTGTTGTTAAAATAGATAGAACTGCTGTCTACATGCAATGACTTTATTGAAACAAATCGTCTTGAGATAGTGAGAAGACAATAATGTGCACCAAACAAGAAAAATTAAAGAAGAATTCGTTTATTTGCCAAGTAACACTACACTGTGAATTCGATTTGATAACAACCGCCACTTCTACACTCTGTGAACGCCGCTACTGGCACTGACATTGATACACACCCCTTCCCCCAAACAATTATTTTCTCTTTTTTTATACATACAGATACACTATCACAACATTTCATTCTCATTCACATGCACTGTCCACATTATCGGTTTGTCTTCTCTGAGGAAAAAAAATGTGTTTACACATTTAGGTACTCTGTAAGGTATATTATAGAACACATGTAAGGTAACAGAAAGGTACTGAAACCTGAATGAGGAGGTTGTCACCGGAGATGGTCTGTTGAAGTTGTTGACCCCTGAGGTTGGGAAAGGCGATGACCTTAGTGACGGGCAGACCGGGAGCGATGTCGGACACCAGGTGAGACAACATGGCCTCCGCCTTGTCCAGCTGTGACACGGCGTTACTCAGTTTCTGTCTAATGTTGTTGACTTTATCCTGCTGTGACTTGTTTAAATCTTTGATATTGTCTCCCACTGCCTTCACCTCACAGACTACCAGTCCGTACTGTCGATGAATGAGAAGCACATCAAAGTCTCCCTGCTTCCAGCTTTGTGGTAGAGAAGCAGGAAGGTTGGAGGGTCGGGGTAGGTGGGTAGCGGCGGCAGCGTAACAAGGTTCACCCAGGTACTGTCCGAACTTAAGCTGAGTCAGTCCAACCATCACATCTCTGTTCTTTTCAAACATTTTCTGAAGACAAACAAACATACGCTGCATGGCAGCATCGTCTCTGACATCACTGTCCTGAACACGAGGAGGCTGTGGAATAGACGGATGAGCAGCAAAAAATGAACTCGGCGGCACTTGGTTGGACTGACCAGCCTGTCCAGGTGCTGACTGTAGGACGAGAACCTCCTGACCAGCAGCTGCCTGTCTAGTCATGGGCACGCGGTTGACGTAGACAGGAGGCAGGAAGTAGGCGCGAGAGTCGAGATGAGGGAACGCGGCCTCCACCCACTGGAGCCAGAATGTCTGGGCCTGGTCTGGTAATGGGTCCTGTGTGAAGAACAGTCTGGTCAATTAAAAAATAACTGCTTAGTAAGTCACTTAAGGGTTTCTGTTCAGACTTTACTTGTATTGGCTACTGTTATTTAATACTGGAGATGGCCCTTTGTATTTTCTGTCATTCAGTAAGGTATTTTTTATCTCCTACGTTATAATGTGTTGCACACTGTTCTAATATTTATTTGATTGTCAACAAACAAACCTTTAAACCAGTCTTCTGGCTGATGAGCCTGACTGCCGCCTCGATCTGAGAAGGAAGACCGCGGATGATAAGAATCTTCATACCTGGTACAGGTGAGGGGTTGGGGTCAAACTCTACATCAGCGCCTGTGTTTTTCTTTACCTCTTCCAGGGGGCGTGTGTTCACTTTAAAAAGAAATGACTGATTGCCAATGAACATACACTTTTCTTTAAATTATAACAGACAAATGCTTTTGAACTTATCATTTATTATTACGAGGAGCTGTAACGGCTGATTGCACTAACGGTATTTTTTTTTAATATTAACTTCGAACACAGACCATCATTACTGAACTCGAGATCATAAAGCTGCTCATTATGATTATCATCATAATTATGGTTAGCATTTCTCTGTCAGTTATCCGCCATTTTCATTGCTTTATCGACTATGATGTTTACTTGTGAATGCTATTTCACTACTTTTACTTGTTTTCCTACTTTCATCTATTTTGAGTTTTAAAATGTAAAGTAAATTAGCAAATACCACCTACCTGTATCTGTAAGTAGTGCCGCCTGTTCATCAGTCACAGCATGTAGGTAAACTTTGACCCCGCCACCGCCTCTAGAACTCTGTCTACCACCTCCTCCTGTAGGTCGCTGATCCTGTGATAGTCATTACAGTGAGAGGAGAACATGATGAGACTGAACACCGGGTACATCACTGAGATGATGATGTACAGGATGACATTAAATATCTACACCAGCATTATACTAGCTTAAACGACCAGCATACAACAAAATTATGATGATAAAAATAGTTGAAGTACTCTAAGCGTGCAGGGAGGGAGAGTGGCTCACCTGACCAGACGACGGATGAGCAGACATTGTTGACAGTGGTCTCCCCTGTACAGGAGCAAGTTTAAAGGAGGCAGCGTCTGCACCACGTGGTGAGAAACGAGCAAACTGTCATGTGTCTGGTGTCATGGAGTAATACAGTGTCAGTGGCATAGTATCAGTAGCATGTTATCAGTGCCATAGAGTCAGTAAACTGACAAAACTGTTTCTGTAAGCTCTATTGTAGTTATCTCGTTTTGTTATTTATTAGAACATAACTCATACCCTAACTAACCTCAGTAGCCATTCTGTAAGACAGGCCACAATGCTAAACGATAATTGTTTGTTTCCTCGGTTCCTCTTCTCTTTTAATTTCTTCCGATCTCTCACTTTATTATGTGTTTATTTAGCACAGGGGTGTCAAACTCAATTACCCAGGTGGCCAAATCTCACATCGTACACAAGGTGGCGGGCCGAAGGTTATTATTTAAGTCCGATAACTTTTTATTGAACAGTAGAAAACTAAACTTTTGTTATTAGTTTTGTGTAAACAAAATCATACATTAAAACAAAATTAAAGTAATAACAAACCAAGGCTTAGCAGGTTTTTTTCTTAATTTACTTTGTCAGAAGTGGACGTTTGACATTTTTTCTTGGCAACAAGTTCGTTTATGTTTCGAGTAAGTTTCTGTGTTGTGGAGATTCTCAGGATGGACTGCAAGTGTACATCAGTAAGACAACTCCTGTGTGATGTTTGTTGATCTTCATCACAGAGAAAAGTTGCTCACACAAATAAGCTCCATGTTGAGGACTTTAGCACACAACGATTCTTAGTGTATTATGCAGTGATATGCTTTCTACTCCCCACTACAATTTTCTTGGATATGTGACCGCATCCTTGCAACTAGTCCACTCTGTGGGCCGCACATCGCCGGCGCTCCATCTGTTGTAAGTGCAACAAGTTTGTCCCAGGGCAGGTTCATGTCAGTGATACTTTGACATACGTTGTCAAAAATGTCCTGTCGTTGTCCCATGAATGGATTTATGTCTAATATTTCTTCTGTGATATTCACACTGGAGTCGACTCCACGGATGAAGATGGCGAGTTGTGCGGTGTCCGTCGTGTCAGTGCTTTCATCGACTGCAAGAGAGTGTGCAACGAAGTTTTTGCTTTTTTCGATCAGCTGTGTTTTCACATCAGTGGCCATCTCACAAATCCTATTAGCAACCGTGTTTCTGCTGAGGCTTACATTTGCAAACATTTGCCTTTTGTTTGGACACAAGACTTCACACACTTGCATCATGCAACTCTTCACAAACTCTCCCTCATTGAATGGCCGGGCTGACAGCGATCTCTTCTGCCACAATAAAACTTGCTCTCACAGCAGCTTCACTTTGTGATGTTGCTATAGTAAACAATGTCTGCTGTCATCTCACATTCCTCTTAAGTTCTTCCACTTTCTTTAGCTTCTGTTCTGCATTCAGGCTTTTCAGCTTGTCTTGATGTTTAGTCTCGTAGTGCCGTCTGAGATTATATTTTGTGGTCACAGTTATTGTATCTCCACAAAGCAGACTCTGGTTAACCGCTAATATTAGTAAACATGTAGTCAGCCTCCCATTGGCTTTGAAAGACTCTGTTTTCAAAATCAACTTTTCTCATTTTAACGGCTAGCTTTAATTTGAAATTTGATTGGTATTGAATTACAAAAGTCCCTTCACTACACAGTGTAATGTTCTCGATCTTTATTAATTAACATTAAGTAAAAGTCTTTAGAAAAGTCACAACACGTGCTTAGCTCTGATCATCTGCCTTTGTTTCCCGACAGATGGCGCACCATTACATACGACTAGCTTTAAGTTCACACACTACTGTAACGGACAACTGCGTAGTAGAGGGGGCAAGAGGGGATGGGGGAAGGTTGACATCCGGTGTTGACGGTTTGTTTTTAGAAAATGCTTGCGACGCAATTCAGCGAAAGCCACGTGCGGGCCAGGCAGTGCTGACACCTGGTCTAGAGGGACTGGGGTGGTTATATTTAAGCCCGACCATAAGTGGCCAGGGGGCGGCTGATGATAATTTGGTGGATTTGTGGTTTTAATTCACCGACTCGACGATCTCTGTGGACGTGATACTGTGTATGTATTACGGGAGAAGTACTTTGTGGTTGTACTATCTCTGTGGACGTAATAATATGTATGTATTACGGGGGATCTACTTTGTGGTAGTACCATCTCTGTGGACGTAATAATATGTATGTATTACGGGGGATCTACTTTGTGGTAGTACCATCTCTGTGGACGTGATACTGTGGCTGTATTACGGGGGATGTACTAGTGCAGATGTACTACTGTGGATGTACATCTTGTTTCTTTACTCATTATCATCGCCGTGGGAGCTCTGTGGTGAGAGCAACCGGCCGTGCAAAGTCTTGGGGGCCAAGAGACTGCACACCGACGTGGGCAAGCAGGAGCAGTGGACTCGGAGTAAGGAGGGGGCTACCCTGCCCGTCCTTACGCGGACGTACCGACCACCACCAGGGAGGGTGCCTGGTCAGCTGAAACTAACCGCCGGAGGAGGGATGGTTTCCCTCTTAGTTTTATCCCAGCTGCATATTGTTCTACCCCGCCTGACAGTAACTTATCGGTATGGTAAAAACACTCTTTTATCATTTATTGAACTGTAGAAGAAAGGATTTAAGTGGACTAAAAGAAACCGGGGACTGGAGAGCTGCAGGGACTAAACGGTTATTAACATGTTGAACTTTGATGGTGTGTTATTATTGTAACTCTTTAAATTGGTGCCGTGTGGATTCCGGCAGTGACTTGGTAAACTTTGATGGTGTGAACGTGATGAGGTGTTATTATTATTATTGACTGTGGATTACTGTGCATATTTTGTCTACTTGTAAACTTGTGTTTGGTTCTAATAATTATTGGTGCCTCTAAGGAGGGACGCCCACCCTTAAGCGATCTTATATTGGTTTTTGGAAAGAATGCGCATGTCTGCGGATGGTCCGTGACAACTACACACAGCTTTCAATTAATTCTAATAAATAATCGCGTGCTCTGCTCTGCTCAGTACAATTTGCTATGACATGTTTTGTTATTGCATCAGTATATGTATGTAAAAGAAGATATAATTAGGCAAAAAAAGACACAAATCATCAATAGACAAGCAGCAATTATTTCAACACCGTGGCTTGCTGTTTTTATGGCGTCCGGATGTGGCCCGCGGGCCGCTTGTTTGACACCCCTGATAGCATATATAAAAAAGAAAAGTATTAAACTACCTTTTCCTAGATGATGATAATAGCTGAGACTGAGGATTATCAGACAAATCTTGTGGACACAACACATTTGTGTATACAAAGCAACTAAGTAAATAAACACATTAATAAGCTTGAGCTTAAAACGAGTACTCTAGATGTTTGACATAACAACATTAACGAACTACAATGTATAAAACATGATGAGAAATTCCTCTCTCGCTGTCCTGCCCTCGCCAACCCTGTATGTAGCCATGTCGCTATTCCCAGCAGCTGCTTGACGAGGGAAAGTTTGCTTCGCCACACGGGTATTGAACCCAAGCGCCTCTCAGATCAGATGCCAGCAGTCTTAGCACTGTTTCTCCAGCTTGTGGAGACAACTATTGACTACATGTACTTCATAGTTGACTTCAGCATTGTGATATACCCAATATACACTCAGTACACTCAGTACTGCTAAGTATTGCAAACACACTCACAGCCTGTCCTCCTCCTCAGGACACGATGGCGATGTTATCGCTGTATTGAAGTCTTTATCACATCAACGACAGAAGGAAATCAGTACTCACCTGTAAATCTCTCTCGCTCTTTGGCAGTGGAATAACTGAGTTATTTCTCTTGCTGTGGTCACGACGAGGACTGGCAAGATGGCGGAACTAAGAGCTGTGTACTCTGTTATAAAAATGTTTCTCAATGTCGATCTACTTTATCGGAGTTTCCCGAATCGCGTAATAATAGTTCAGCTTTAATGTCATCATATTGTATGTGTAGTGGGCATGAGTGTACATGAGTGTATTGTTATATTTAAACAGAAATGTAAACTAAATAAATAAGTATTATAGATCAACATCCAGGTGTGTTCGATTTTCCTATGAGTGTGACCGTTGGGGCAGGATATGGTCTTCGCTGGTTTGCTCGAGGCTTAGGCCCCAGTGAGTAGATTGAAACACTTGATGACTCGTTTGAAATGTAGGGAGTGGTTAAGTACATATTAGCTTACGAAATACCTCACATTGAATGAATCAGATTTAACTGCTGTTAATATATTTGTTTACACCGAGACTTGGCTGAAGGAGTCTGACAGTGACAATGAGTGACATGTCAGCTGGTTTGGCCATCCCATTCCCATGGACAGGTGTCCTACTATCACCAACAAATCCACCGGAGAAGGCATGTGTTTTATATAAACTAACTGTACTGCAACACCGTTGTGGCCAGGGAACGACTGTGTACCCCGATGAAAAATCCGGCAAAGACTAGAAGACTGTTTTGCCCGGAACTCTCATTGCGATGTAAAAAACAGTTCATGTCTAGAAATGTGGGCATCGTATAAAATCTCTCTCCAGCCTGAACGATACCTTAACATCTACCAAATGAAATGTTTTAAAGTAGCTTATACCTGCTTTAGATGAGGAATATCTGATATAACAACACATAAGCTAACGATACAGACATGATGTGGGCCCACGTGACATTCCCTCTGTGTAAAGAAGAAACAGAAGATGAAGCACGTGTACTCAGTTTCTGTAAAGCTTATACCAACATCAGAACACGTCCCAGCACTGCAAGACATACAGACCCTAACAGTGGGTCAGAGGTCATGGCAGATACCTCTAAGGTAACCATTAGTCTGATCTCATGCTCTGTGTATAGTCTATAAACTACGCCATGCTGGTGTCAAACAAGATGAACAACAATAGTTTAATGTTATATAATGAGTGATGTTTCTGTGGGTATGTTCACCTACACACGTTTGTTGTGTGGCTGCTCGTTATTTGTGTGCTCCACAGACAACACTTTAGTACTTACTGTTTTGTTTTTTTTAGGGGGGGGGTGTTTTTTATTTTGTTTTCATTAAATATATATTTGTAGCGTCGTTTCGTGTGCGTGTTGGTTTGTTCGGCGCTGGGAGCGGCTGGATACGTCGCTACACGCGACAACTGGTAGAGATGCGGGGTAGTCACCCACTACCCTAATCCTCGCTCCTCAGTGCTGTCTTGTCCTGTAGCTGCATTGTATTGTTTCGTCAATAAGTTTGGGTGGGCGCGAGCTGTGTCCGACCCTGTTTGGGGCGAGTCGTGGGCTTGTATAGCTGTGTTTATATAGCCGGGAGCGGCAGGGCGGAATTAACTGTCCACTCACACACTCCCAACGTCACGTGACGTAATCTTGTGGGTGTAATTTAACAGTTGTTGCTCTTTGGTTATGCTAGGCGGGGGAGGGGCTTATTCATTGACAGTCGGAGTTTTATCGCCCCGGTATGTCGCGGTCGGGATTACCTATATCAGCGCGCACTCGGGCGCGTATAGGGGAGCCCGGTCTGATGGAGAGCGACTCGGAGGACGAGGATCAGCCGGTCGATACCTTTGACCGAGGGCGCGAGACGTTTCCCCCTCAGGTGAGTGTTACAGCTACCTCAGAGGCGGGAGTGAGAGGTTTTGGGTCTGCTACCGAAAGGTATGTTCAGGTGAGCGTGAAGGCAGGCCTGAGCGCTAGGGACCTGCCCCGTATGCAAGAAACACCGTTAGCCAATCGTCGCGATAGAGCCTTTCGGTCCGAAAGCTATCGCAGCGATAGTCTCCCCACTAACGTGGTAAGCAGGGAACGCCGATAGAGCTCCACTAGCTTTCGGCGCGGTAAAGCAGGTCTATAAATAGCTTCCGGGTAGGCCCGATTTTCATGCGCTACTGCGCATGTATTTGTTTTAAAAGTAGCGTTTACTTTTTCTCCCTGACGATGTCCTAGTTGCAGAAAAACGGGAAACGAAACGTATGCGAAAAGCCAATTTGAGTGACATGGAAATAAAAATTTTGTTAGAGGAGATATCCATGGAAAACCCTGATCAGTGGTATTGGAGGTAAGTGACATATTAACTGGCTAAAAAAGTATATAAAACAGTAAATGACAGAATAATTAATTATTTTTATTTATATTTTTTATGAAATTATAATATTATAATAGAAAATGTGATTATGTTTGCAAATCAGCTGGATGTAGGGAGGGGAGCAGTGAAACATATTGTATGCTTTGGATGTTTAGATCACACTTATAATTATTAATATTACACACTTTACATTCTTGGTAACTGGGGATACAGCACCACAGGTTGAAATGGATTGGTTTAATCTTGCCTCAAATGAAACCATTATTTACTTTTCTTTTATTGTTTATACATCAGCTATATGCTTGTTGATTAAATGAAGTACAATTTTTAAAACATGATTTTTATTCCAGTGAATGGTCCAGATTCACAGGAGGTAAGCAGGCTGAATGAATTAATGTTTCATGGTGGCTCTATTGTGAAGTTTGTGCGCAGAATGCTGTGTTCTGAAGTTTGTGTGCAACATGCTGCCATCTCAACAAGTAATACACAATATCTTAAAATTTACATAGAGAAATTTATTTTACTCTCAAACAGTCACAATCACACATTTTAAAACAAAAGCAAAATGAAGAGTGAATTATTGCATCCACACACAAATATATATATACATTTAAATGATATTTTCAGTAAATCTTTGCAGGATTGATAATTTTCTGCCACTTTACACTAAATCAGTTTGTGGATAACATCACTTTTCTTTAGAATGCTATTGATGTTTATGCAGAAATCTAATTGCCACTCTTGCAACCATCATTTACTACATATTTTTCTTTGCTCTGCCACAGAATATTCAAGTCCCTTCAAATCGTTGGCAAACTTCTACCCGTCAACACCACCCTGGAAAACTGGAAAGCCCTTAGAATGAAAAAAAGAAAAACAGCCAGCAAAGGAGATACAGAGCAAAAGCTCATGATATAACATTTCAAAGACCAAAAAGCAGTCTATAATAAGCCAAATGGAACTAGAATTTAAAATCTCAAACTAGAAGTCCGGCTGCTAAAAGCTAAATAAGCAAGCTAGACAAAGAGATAAATGATAATTAAAACTAGCAGTACTGCCAGTGTATGCATTTTTGTATATTAGAGTGGATCTGTATACAGTTAAAAAATGTGGGTTACAGTACAAAGCCTCAACACACACACACACACACTCACACACCTGCAACACATATTCTGAAGTGAGATACAATGCAAAATGAAAAAATGTGGGTGACAGTACAAAGTCACATACACACATCCCTGCAACAGCTATTCAAAAGTGAGATGCAATGCAAACTAAAAAATGTGGGTTATAGTACAAAGCCTCAACACACACACTCACACACCTGCAACACATATTCTGAAGTGAGATGGAATGCGAAATAAAAAAAAATGTGGGTTACAGTACATAGTCTTAAAACACACACACACTCACCTGTAACAGGTATTCAGAAGTGAGATGCAATGCCCAAAAAAAGTGGGTTACATTACAAAGCATCAACACACACACACCCTACAACAGGTATTTAGCAGTGAGATGCAATGCAAAATAAAAATTTGTCAGTTACAGTATAAAGCCTCAACACACACAAACTCACACACCTGCAACAGATATTCTGAAGTGAGATGCAAAGAAAAATGAAAAAATGTGGGTTACAACATTACAAAGCCTCAAAACACACACCCTTGTAACAGGTATTCAGAAGTGAGATGCAATGCAAACTAAAAATTTTTGGGTTACAGTACAAAGCCTCAACACACACAAACTCTCTCACACAAGGCAAATCCTAAGTCAAGAACTAGAAGGTTTGACTGTCACTTTACAGTCATGTTAGTCTGCACAATACCTAAGCTAGGATGTTAATTTTGCCTTTTTCAAATTTAAAATATCATTTAAAAAGCAACTAATCATGGCTAAAATCAAATATACAACAAGCTGAACAAGTTTTATCAGCAGCATAATAACTCATTTATTACCCGTAACACTGGAGAAAGCCACCCACGTCGATTCGATGATTCGATTGCTGCTGCAATGTCATTTGTCAGTTCTAAAACATCATGTCTTCTAAATTTATATTTCTAGTACAGTTCTTGGTCGTTGTACCAGTCAAGGGGAGGTTTCCTGTCCCGAAAAACACGTTCGCGGCGCAAACAGCGTCGAATACGGTCCCCGAACATCCAGTCCGCCATCTTGTGCTTTCGGTACGATAGCGAGCTAACGGAGGGGTGAGGCTCCATTAGCCGTAGAGCTACGATAGCCTGCTATCGGCGGTCCCTGCATGCGAATTTTCCCGCGCTATCATGACGAAAGGGATATCGTACCTATAGCGGCGCTATCGGTGCTCCCTGCATACGGGGCCTGCTAGATTTCGTGAGGGAGGAGTGTTAAAGAGATAGGCAGGAGGGGGAAAGGGAAATAAATAGGCAGGAAAGGGAAAGGGAAATAGATAGGCAGGAAAGGGAAAGGGAAAGAGATAGGCAGGAGAGGAGAGACGAGCGAAACTATGAGCTAGAGATGGCCAAACTTAGAAGCGAGGGAGCGAGCCAACAGAAGGCAGCGGCTGAGTTCGAGGGGATCAAACTTAAGATGCCTTTCTTCGAGGATGAAGAAGATTTAGAGGCATACCTACGTTACTTCGAGAGGAGTGCCAGAATGCAGAATTGAAGTAAGGACACATGGGCGGCGAGGCTTGGCAATCTACTGAAAGGAAAAGGGAGGGAGGTGTATGTGAGCCTCAGCGACGCAGACGCCAGCGATTATGACAGACTGAAGAGCGCGCTACTCGTCAGCTTCCAGCTCACAGCAGATACCTACAGGAGGAAGTTCCGATCAGCCAGGAGAGAGAGCACGGAGACGTTCCAGAAGTGTGTAGCGCGAACGAGAACATACCTGACAAGGTGTCTGAACCTAGCAGGTAAACCGTCCACATTCGAGGGCTTGCAGGACCTCTTCCTCCTAGAGCAATTGCTCGATAGCCTGTCTGTAGAGATGGCCACGTTCGTCCGCGAGCGCGCTCCTGAAAATGTTGAAGAAGCAGCAACGCTAGCACAGCAATTTACCGAGGCAAGGCACTCAGCTGAGCAGCACGCCGCACCCCAGCACTTAGCCAAGTACCATGTCGTAACCCAGCAACAGATGTGGACTGAAGGTCCGAGGGAGGCGGCAGTGCCCACTCGGGCCCTTGGTCAGAGTCGGGGAAGACTGCAATGCTATCATTGCGGCCAAGAGGGTCACGTGAGGAAGGACTGTCCACGGGGGAAGGCTACTGGAACGCCGACAACAGAAGAGGCCGTCATACGGACGATCAACATCATCAATGAAGGGAAGCTAGCGTTGTGTACAGAGTGCACCCAAAGTGTGAAGACGGCCAGTTTCAGGAAGGCCGTTCGAGTGAACAACCGCCCGGCCACTGCGCTGCGAGACACGGGGGCAGACATGCTGTGCATCCGAAGCGACCTCATCCCTGACCCATGCCTGAAGGGTCGTAAACGGCTGATACGCTATGTGAACACAGGATCGACGTAAGCCCCACTGGCATTAGTTTACTTGGAATCCCCCTATTACCGTGGAAAAGCAGAGGCAGCGCTCATCCCCAGGCTTGTGGAGGAAGTGATCATCGGTAACACACTCAGGACCGAGCTGGGCGAAGAGCTGCAGGTGCAGGTGTACGAGGAGACACCAGGCATGTGTGCACTGGTTCAGACCAGGACTCATCTGGCGGAAGAATGTGGGATGGAGGTGTCAATAAAGAGTGCAGTAGAGTTGCTTCATGTGTGGCCAGAGGAGATAGCTCAAATGCAGGAACAGGACGACACTTTGCAACGCGTTCGCCGCCTGGCGAGCGACGGACAGGCGACATCACAGCGAGGCACAGGGAGAGTTTCGTTCCTTCGTAAGAAAGGACTGTTGTGGCGGGTCTACATGGAAAAGAAGGGTGCAGAACACAAACAGTTGGTTGTTCCCCAGCCTTTAAGTCACGAAGTGCTGCGTGTGGCCCACGACACGCCCATGGCGGGACATGTGGGGGCAAGGGGAACGCGGGACAGACTGTGGTGTAGGTTTTACTGGCCGGGCATGTGTAAAGATGTCCGGCGCTTTTGTGCGTCTTGCGACACGTGCCAGCGCACAACTCCCAAAAGGAAGGATGAAGAAAAGAACAGAGCTGAGATGTTGGCTCTTGAACGTGATCAGATTGGGAAGGGAAGTAGGGAAAAAGAAACAAATATCTTGAGTTTGACGTGCAACCCTGATGAGCTTCTGTTAGAAGGAGATGTAAAACTGTGGTTAGAAGGGAACATGCAGGCTCTGAACGCTCAGTATGACCGTGATGTTGCTGGTCGTGAGGAGCTGGATGAGGAGTCTAAGAGACCATTGCTTAAACAGATACGAGAAATGAAAGCAGAGCTTCAGGATGAGTGCAAGCAGAGAGCCATAACAGCAACTACTCGCAGTGAGTTGCGAGGAGGTCTGCAAGGCTTAGAGCAGGAAGTGGAGATGACCAACAAAGTGAAGGAAGATGCTGTTAAGAAATACAAGAAGCTGGCAGCTCAGATAGAGGACTGTCAGCGCGAAGTTGAAAAGGCACGCATTGCACTGGAGGAAATGGCTGCAGCCGTAAAAGATGATGACAAGCGAGTGAAGAACTTGGAAACAGAGCGTTCAGTGTCGATGAAGCTTCAAAATCAGAGGCTGGTCATTGAGCGCCAGGACAAAGAGACGCGTGACTAACCTTGGGAGCTGGAGGGGTACAACCGAGCTCCTACTAAGGCTACCATAGCTACCCTTGAGAGTAAGATTGTCAAGCTGGAGGAACAGCTTGACCAAGAAGCAAAAGAACGTGCGTCACAGGTTCGTACCAATCGCAAGATGGAAGAAACGCAGCAAAACTAACACTCCAGGGGAGGCCATCCAAGGTGAGCAGAACGTCGAGCGGACTTGTAAAGCCGGTCATATCCTACAACAGGATAAGTGACTAGATGGCCCACCCCGAGGGTAATTAGAGTTCATGGGCAGGCTGAGCAGCAGGCATCACGCGTATAGTCTAATGTCGCGGTGCTCCATCTTGTGGGGGAGACATGTGTCGCGTGTCGCATGCTGACTCAGCCTGAGTCTTGGTCCTGGGGGCTGTTGCGTCAATAAAGTTTGACGTAATTTTGTTTGGTGACGGTTTTTTTTTTGGATTAGCGGTGGAAAAAAGAAAACGACCATCATGGAGGAAGGTTTGACTGTGCGGAGCCTATCGTTGAAGAAACGGGGTGTAGTGTGGTGATTACCGTCGAAGGAACGGTTGTGGCTGTTATCGTTGAGGAAGCCTGGACTTGGTTGTCACCGCGGTTCTGTTGTGGGAACGGAACTGTCTGCAGTTGTAAGTGGGATCGGTTGGCGTCCGGTTGTGAGGCGTTTGTGTTTTTTTTTAGGGGGGTTTGTTTTTTATTTTATTTTCATTAAACATATATTTGTAGCGTCGTTTCGTGTGCGTGTTGGTTTGTTCGGCGCTGGGAGCGGCTGGATACGTCGCTACACGCGACACTTACTATGTAAGCTCATGACGATGGTATTTAGATGATTGTATTTATAACCACGTATGAGCCACAGACTACATATTTTTAATGTCTTCATTGTTTACCGACCAAGTGTATTTTTTGAATATTAATGACTTACCCCTTGATATGAACCCTACGTGGTGTCAATAAATGATCAAAGGTCAAAAGGTCTTACACACAGAATAACACACACACACAAAGTTACACACACGTAGCTTGTCAGTCTTACCTTGAGTATCTGAATCTTTTAACAATATACATGTAATAACATTAGTGAAATGGTCTGGCTCATCCTTATCCAGAAATGGTTGTACACGTCTGAGTATATTCCCATACTTCTCATCAAGACTAATTGCAGTTCCTCACAACTCATTACTGCTGATGACTGCTTCAGATTGCTAATTACCGTTAAAACAACAACACTGACGGCCAGTCTCATTGTCACCAGGCCGGTGTGGTGTCTGTCTCTGGTGGCGTTGTCGCTGTAATCAAGATTAGTTCACTAGAAATAAGAGACACACGCTAGTATGGAGTACATGCAATGACTGGTAAATTGTTTATCTGAAATTTTAGCTGTCAAGCAGTTGACTGGTCATCAACATTTACTCTTTAATTTACTTTATCGGGATTTCACAGAGAATTAATCCGTCCTTTCAACGGCTTTTTGTCGGACTGTCATGTCTGCAGCGAGTACAGATATAACAAAAAAGGCTGTTATGTTTATAAATGAAAATAATTACCAAAAATTGTTTTGACCAACACCAGGGTATGTTGTAACGGGTGTGACCATTGGTGCAGGATGTCTGTCTGTTGGCTGATAGAGCGAAACAAGCTTCACTGAATAATATGGGTCTTGTATTTTTGTCTACTTTACTTATGCTGTAAAAAGAACATAAAACATTAATATCTATACCATACTAAAGAAGATGTTCAAGATAACCAGCGTGACATTCACGCACATGGGAAAACACACACGCAAAGATCAAAGTATGAGAATTATTAGTGTAGTTACAAGTGTTTGGGTTGAAAGTACTGTGACAACAAACAAACAAGTGGAGCGGGACTGACCAGGTTCCTCTCTCAGACTAACACCGTGGAGCCATGTCCTGGTCTTGCAAGAAGTGTGATTGTGAAAGGACTGACAGACACTTGTGAACATGAACTCGGTGGATAACAATTAAAAGTCTTTATTCATTTGAAAGTCGCGACCTTTTGACTTCTTCTTGTTTAATCATTCAGAGACCAAATTAGCAATAGAATGAAAATCGTCTCGTGAGGAGAGTAGAAAAATGGAAAATGTGAGAAAAAGTCACACGAGAATGGGTTTTATGATTTGGGTAACCAACTGGGCAGGTCACGTGAGGTTCGTCATTCTCAGATCTTGGAGACATGTTGACAGCTGCTCTGGCAAAATAACGGTTTGAAGGGAGGTCTGTACACGACTTAGTGTGACACAGTCTGTGTGTGAATTCATAAACAAAAACAAGAAAAGAAATTACTGGAACATATTAAACAGTCCACTGCAGAAAAGAACAAAGAAAGTTAATATTTAAAAAATCTTTTTTGTCTTAAACGTTTTACTGCCACAGCCCGACACACAGTTACTGCTGCTCCTGGTGATGTTGCAGCTACAGTGCATGTACTTTCTCGAATTGTTGATAAAAAGTAGAATTGTTTCGAAAAAGTTTAGTTTATGTGTGGTGTGCTATGTTGTAAAACGTATTTACATGCTGCAATAAAAGTGTCACCTCATCTGTGTGCATACGTATGATATTAAAGTTAACACTAGTTGTTGTGTAAAGAGAGACACCGACTGTTGTGAGTGCAATACACACCATGTAGATATAAATGTGTCATAGACAAAATGTATATATAAATGTGTCATAGGCACGATATGATGACGTCAGATACCCTTTGGTTTGTCCTAAGAGTAGACAATCACAAGTTGTGACGTACACCGGGACATGGAGTAGAAAGTGACTATTTTACGATCATAAAGACACACGATGACTTTTCTCTCCAGACCACAAACACTTTCTCCACTCGTCACCCACACCACGTCACTGCGGGCCGTGGCAACGTCCTCGATGTCATCGTCCTTCATCTCCTGCACTGGGATACCCGCTTCTTTTAGTCCCTTAACCATACCCGAGTTGTCACTAATGTAACCACTGTCCAACACCAGCACGTCTCTCCACTGCAGGCAGGGCGGTGTTGTGGCGCCGTAGGTGGAGGTGACGGTCGTGGCTGTTGTCGTGACATTCTCTGTTAACATTCAAAGTCAGTTTCTACTGTTAGTTACTTGTCGGAGATACAGTGTACACACTGACAGACACATGGATATAAACACGATGTAAAATAACACAGTGAGCGTAATAATGATCATTATAACGTTTATGATAATAACAATGACATCTTGATAGCTCACTTTTCCACCATTAGCTTTGACATAAGCAGTCAGCAATGTCCATGTAGATTATCAGACTCCACAACACAATAACACTGTAGGTAAACTCAACATGTTGTACACAAAGTAAACAACACAAACAACGGCGCCACACAGCAACATTACAGGTGTCACACAGTCAAGAGGAGGTCAACAAAGATTCACCTGAATACTTCAGTTGTAGGTAACACAGGTAAGTATCCAGACACAAGATCACGTGACAGCAGCCTCAAACACACATGGAGCAGACGACAGACAACCACCAATCCCTGTTATCACACTCATCGTCAGTCACATCGTTGAGATGAAGAGGACACAAACATCTACTCTACACACAGTGCAGCCATGAGGCAGAGGTCCGCACATCAGACAACGGAAAACTGAGTGGTTAGCAGTGCCAAACATGGATTGTCAGTGAAGTAGAAACAAGTAATACAAGTAATGAACAGGTCTAACACATTGCAGGATGACGCAGATGTTACAATTGAATAAAAAATGTTTTAGAAAACTGAGACACGTTGTAAAGATACAGAAACCTGGGTAATGATGCCACACTTTCAGAGATGACCAGTCCACACAAACCATGGTTCAGGTAAAAGGTCAAAGACGAAATGGTATGAAGAGCTCTCACCCTGTAGGTAGTTAGATAAACAACATCTCACATTCACATTCACAAGACTGTTTCTCACCTGCCTGTTATTTATCACACGGTGTTTATCTGTCAACAGACGTTACACTACACAACACCCACACCTACCTGTAACACCAACACGGAGACTGTGTAGGAAGCTGGCCACGTCACGACCGCACGTCACACAGTCACCTGGACTGTCACCTGAGTGACCGTGAAGTCGGTGATACAGTCGTGTGACTGGCGGGCCGTCTGTGTGGTGGGGTACACCTCGCTCACTGTATGGCTTGACAAGATTTCCCTCCATAATAAACTCGTCCTTCTTGACTTCCCAGACGACCACCGGTGGAGAGCGGAGAGGTCTGGTTAAATATTCCACTTGCCAGCCAGAGGGTGCGCGTCCATGGAAACAACTTGCCGCCCAAAGATGGAGATGAGGAACTTGTGTCCGCAGCTTGTCACACACAGTGCGGAAGTATGCCCTGTGACAGACATGAGTGTTGCTATAGTTACCGTCACACACAGGTTCCCGCTGATCAAAGGTCGTCGAGCGTCGAAACATCACAAGTGTTCAATTCCTGTCAAAGTATTTTATGAAGTTTCATCAACAGAAATATCACTTTAATTGACAAGAAAGTCACGTGTTCAGAGTATGTCTGTGTTGTGTGTGACTAGACAGTAATTGTGTAACACGTTGATGTCAAGGGGAGGCTACTTGTATACTAAGCTCACTGACACTGTACATAATAATGTGTGTGAATAGCGGTGAATGCTGTGGTTGTGTGTGTAGATATGTATACATGCATGAGGGAGGGAGGCAAGAGAGAGTATATGTCTGTTGTCTGACACAGAATGTGTAAGTATACACGTAAATGTATCTTGTACAAATAAAATTAAGCAATTGACAAGTATTAACGTTTGTTACTGAAAAGAATTTTGTACAGATGTACTAAACTGATGTGTAAGGACTAGTTTCATCTTCTTCAACACGTACATGGCAGGAAGATGATAAAGAAATTGTGGTGGAAACTGAAAAAAAATTATATTTTACTTTCTGTGTTTATGTGGTCTATGGGAGAAAGAGGATGGGAGGGTGAAACTGATTTCCAAAATAAGTAGTAAATATAGTTTTATTAAATATGTCACTTATAACAGAAATTCTACCTAAAATATATATATATAACATGCAAAGTTCTTAGTATGCAAGTTTTCTTTGCCAATTTTAAGTAATAATGTATTAAATGCTCATTTAGTATTGTTACTTTTGTTTTTGTTCTTGAGTATATATGAAATCCATCGACTGGTGTTGTCTTCTGTTCCACGTCTTTGTTCAACTCAGTGCTAACTGTCGCAATGTGTTCATCAGGACAAATCACAACTTTCTCATTTAATTTGACCATCAGTCTTGAAACACCTCCATCTCGTCTTTGTTTACTTGTATACCTGTTGTTTGAATGAAAGCTAGGGTCACGCGAACTACCGTTTATTTCGGAAAGTTGAGGTCGAGGCTTGTCACCTTGGTAACCACGTATGGAAGATCGCGCATGCGTAGAACATGTCAGTGTAAAAAGCGTGTGCGAAAAAAATAGTTACTTACTGGTACCAAACTTGCGTGAGCAGGGCAGGTGTTACTTTCATTGAGGAAATATCACCTGTTAGACACCTGGTGGTGATTATAAGATCACAGCGAGCGACATCTACCTGTGTGTCTATCATCACATCACACGATGTACTACTCACCAGCTCACTTCATCAGCGATGACGTACAACGAACCTCCTCTTCCTGCCTGTGACAAGTCGTTGATGGCCTTCTCCGCATCCTTATACACATGAAGATTATACTGCAGCAGGTGAGGCTGACCAGGGGATACACCTGCTGACTGTTGTGTCTTTACTGACTGCAGCAACAGGTGATACAGCATGATGGACGCTGCAAGACTTTCTCTCCACGTACTGACAACGTAGACGTGGTGACCACACCGCAGCCACTGTATGGCCATCAGCAGCAGCACCACAGTTTTACCTGTACCGGGCGGTCCGGTGACAAAGAGTGTGGGAGGCGCCGTGTGTAGCAGGTGAAGTTGCTCCGGGAAGAGTGTGATGACAGCAGTATAGCACTCTCCTGTCCACCACACGGCCTGACCCAGGGTCTTGACACTCACACGTGGAGGACATGTACATGGCACAGTCACTGTTGTCGCCGGACCACAGAATCTAGTACAGTAACATCAGTTGATGTCTTTTACAAAAAGTATTACTTTTATTTTACTATTAATAATAAGTTAATTGTTAACTGTATTTAATTCCCCCCCCAAAAGTGTATAACCTCTATTAAAACTAAAGAGACATTTTATTTTACTGTCTAACTTATGTTAACTAAAGAAACTTTCTAAAGCTTACTTCTATAATGGACACAATGACCTGCTCCAAATTGAAGTACTCCAGCACAATGGGAAACAGCATAATAAAATTTTAAAGTTTGCAGAAAGCTGTTAGTGAGCTGGTAGAAAAAAGTATTTAGAAAAAACAAGAGAATAATTATAACACTGTGACAATGGGTCGCCTCTGGCAAACAGTCGGACTTACAACATCTTAATTTTTTTGTTGAACCTGAAACTACATCAGTGGATGAATACAGGTTTCATGAGCTACATATGCGCTGTAAACGCACTTCTTCCGTGAAAATTATTTCTAACATCCTATCCCACCATGCTAGTCCTTTGTGACAACTTCCATGCTCGTCTTCCTTTTGCAATATCTTGTTACTCTCAGTTCTTGTACTTATTTTTTGGTTCCTCTGCGTTTTCTGTATATGCTTTTTTAATTTATCATTAGAACTGTGGTTTAATCTTTTTATAGTTCGTGTGTTATTCGTTTGTTTTCCTTTTCCTCGTATTCCGTTCATGTTTCGTTCTTGTTCTTAAGCGCTAAGAGCTTGATTATTATCATATGAAAACAGCGACTTTCCGTGTGTGTGTGTGTACTTTGTTTTTAAGAATGCAGGAAAATCTTCGAGGAAGAAATGGCCGTTCTAGGGTGGGTCACGTTTTACATATATTCTATACACACTACGAAGATTCCAACAATTGAAATGCACTTAAACTTTTAATCTAACGAATTTCTATATCTGTACGCGTGTCTCATTTACCAGCGTGTCTGCACATTTCCACATATCACCTGTACCATCTTGTAACAGTTACCAAGCCTTGTTAAAGATGAAACTCTTACTTTTGAAATATAGTCTGTTGTTGATTTGTCTGACGAGAACAGCGACGTGAATACTGATGTCACATCTAACATCGTACACGACAGGCTTAGACTGTGACAGTGTTGTGACTACACATTATTGTCATATTTACCTGGCTACCAGTGTCTTGTACAACTTAGATGTCATGTGACTGACAGGTCCAGCCCCAGCCACACGTCGCTGCCACCAGTGTCCGAGTTCCCTCAGCACGTGACTACTGACGTCACACGGGGTCTTGGGGTCAGACAACTGATCACAGCACAGACACAGACCTGGGATGTTGGAGGGATCTGTTGTTCCCAGACACCGACACAGGTCCTGTAGAGGATCCACATCATGTCATGCGACAAGAGTTAAATATAGAGATAGAAGATGAAAGTAAACTTAACGAAAATTAACCAACCCTAAACATTAAAGTATTAATTACAAGTTAAATACGAATTAGTAGCTTAGAATGGCTCCAATTGGATAATATTGCTGTTAAAATAGATAGAACAGCTGTCTAAATACAATGACTTTATTGAAACAAATCGTGCTGCGATGGAGTGAAAAGAATAATGTGCACCAAAGAAGAAAAAATATAGAAGAATTCGTTTATTTGCCAAGTAACACTACATTGGGAATTCGATTTGATAACGACCACTACTTCTACACAAACATTTGTGGATGCCGTTCCTAACACTGATATTGATACACACCCCTTCCCCCAAAAAATTATTTTCTCTTTTTTTATACATAGAGATACACTATCACCACATTTCATTCTCATTCACATGTACTGTCCATATTATCGTTTTTTCTTCTTTTAATAAAAAAAATGTGTTTACACATTCAGGTACTCTGTAAGGTATATTATAGGAGACATGTAAGGTAACGGAAAGGTACTGAAACCTGAATGAGGAGGTTGTCGCCAGAGATGGCCTTTTGCACCTGACTAGCCGTGATGTTGGGGAAGGCGATGACCTTAGTGACGGGCAGACCGGGAGCGATGTCGGACACCAGGTGAGACAACATGGCCTCCGCCTTGTCCAGCTGTGACACGGCGTTACTCAGTTTCTGTCTAATGTTGTTGTCTATATCCTGCTGTGACTTGTTTAAATCTTTGATATTGTCACCCACTGCCTTCACCTCACAGACTACCAGTCCGTACTGTCGATGAATGAGAAGCACATCAAAGTCTCCCTGTTTCCATCTTTGTGGTAGAGAAGGAGGAAGGTTGGAGGGTCGGGGTAGGTGGGTAGCGGCGGCAGCGTAACAAGGTTCACCCAGGTACTGTCCGAACTGAAGCTGAGTCAGTCCAACCATCACATCTCTGTTCTTTTTAAACATTTTCTGAAGACAGACAAAAATCCGCTGCATGGCAGCATCGTCTCTGACATCACTGTCCTGAAGACGAGGAGGCTGCGAAATGGGCAGATGAGCAGCAGAAGATGAACTCGTCGGTAGTTGGTTAGACTGACCAGCATGTCCAGGTGCTGACTGTAGGACGAGAACCTCCTGACCAGCAACCGACTGTCTAGTCATGGGCACGCGGTTGACGTAGACAGGAGGCAGGAAGTAGGCGCGAGAGTCGAGATCAGGGAACGCGGCCTCCACCCACTGGAGCCAGAATGTCTGGGCCTGGTCTGGTAATGTTTTCTGTATGAAGACTAGTCTGGTCAATTAGATAATAACTACCTGTTATCCTTAAATCATTTGTGTTTTTGCTGAGACTTTACTTGCATTAGCTACTGCCATTTAGTACTGAAGATGGCCCTTTGCATTTTCTGTCATTAAGCAAATTATTTTTTTATCTCCTACGTTAGAATGTTTTGCACACTTATTATAATATTTATTTGATTGTCAACAAACAAACCTTTAAACCAGTCTTTTGGCTGATGAGACTGACTGCCGCATCGATCTGAGAAGGAAGACCGCGGATGATAAGAATCTTCATACCTGGTACAGGTGAGGGGTTGGGGTCAAACTCTACCTCAGCGCCTGTGTTTTTCTTTACCTCTTCCAGAGGACGTGCGTTCACTTTAAAAAGAAATACTTTTTTATAAGGGTTTTTCAATGCGCATACACAATTGTCTAAATTAGAACAGACAATTTTTTTTTAAATTGATTATTTATCATTACGAGAAACGACTGATTGCGCTAATGCTATTGTTTATTTTTGGTATTCACATCGAACACAGATCATTAGTAATTTACTCGTAATCATGAAGCTGCTCGTTATAATTATCATAATCATCATTATGATGATCCTTTCTCTTCGATTGTCCACCATTTTCATGTCTTTACTGATTCTGATGTTTACATGTGAATGTTATCTCTACTTTTCTCCTGTCTACTTTTTATTCTGCTTTCATCTATTGTCAGTTTTTAAAAATGTAAAGCATATTAAAAATACCACCTACCTGTATCTGTAAATAGTGTCACCTGTTCATCAGTCACAGCGTGTAGGTAAACTTTGACCCGACCACCGCCTCTACGACTCTGTCTACCACCTCCTCCTTTAGGTCGTTGATCCTGTGTTAGTTATTACAGTGAGAGGAGAACTGAACACCGGGTACATCACTGAGATGATAATGTACAGGGTGACACTAAATATCTACACCATCATTATACTAGCTTAAAAGACCAGCATACTACAAAATTAGGATGATAAAACTAGTTGAAGTACTCTAAACGTGCAGGGAAGGAGAGTGGCTCACCTGAGCAGACGACGGATGAGCAGACATTGTTGACAGTGGTCTCCCCATTACAGGACCAAGTTTGTCGGAGGCAGCGTCTGCACCACGGAGGTATCTATGTAACTTGGTAGTCTGCACTTTTTCTTGCAATCCAGCAAACTGTCATGTGTGTCGTAGGGTAATATAGTGTCAGTGGCGTAGTGTCAGTGACATAGTGTCAGTGGCATAGTGTCAATGGCATAGTACCAGTGACATAGTATCGTGGGTATTACCTAAGATAACCAGGAGCTTGAAACATGTATTAAATAAGAAAAAAACGACGATGCCTTGGAACAAAGATCTGCTGATAGAGAGGTATAGAACGCGATCAGAAGAGCGAAAAGAGAAAATAAAGAGAAGACAGAGTCACGTGACTGTGACGGCGACCCTCGTGATGCCTGGGAGGGGATCAAGTGTATGGTGTCATACGTGTTATACTGGTTTTCGTGGTTAGTTTATATTTATTTTATTTTATTTATATCAGTGTACATATTTACAAAGTACAACAGCGTTAGAAATCAGTAGTCAATTACATTCTAACACAAAGTACAAAGATAACAAATAACAGGCTGACATGTCTGATGGAGTCGATAGAGCATCAAAGGAAAGGCTTTCCTAAAGTTTTATTGTGAGCGAATTCAAACAGCTTCACTTTACAATCCGGGTTGACTATGTGGCATTATACATGACATCTCTGTGACATGGGTGACTCTATGCAGTGACTATTGTCTAAGATATCATGGTGGTCAAAGTCCGTGGCAGAGCTGAGGAAGATATTTTACAACCAAGACATCCAGTATGGCGAGGCTGTTCAGTTTTGTATAACTAGCATCTCCTGTAGCTCGTTTCACACATGTACATAGTGAGTTGTTCACAAGAGTTTACTCAGTCGCTTTCAGCACCAAAGACTCTAACATGCAAATATTTTGACAGCTGACTACTCGCGATGTCGATACTAAGTGGAAAGATTAATCAATTAAAAATAAAAGATTACCTGTGCAGAAGACTCAAAGTAAGATGTTCACACTGCTCGGAGACTGAATCATGAGCAAGACACAACGGAGTATGAAGCAGAACTTGCTTGTCTCAACTCAGTCATTTAATGTTTCATATCCACACAGGTCAAACAAAACAGCGATAAAACATGTTCTCCATCAGGAGTTTGTTTAGATAATCAAGCCGTTATCTCGTGTTTCTGAACAGTATGTATGACAGGACGTGTAGCAGCGAAGCTCATTGCTGTCCACAGGTTCGTCTTATCGCCCTGATAAAGGATGCGGCCTGTCATAGATAGACACAGATGGACATCGTCTGCCTCCTCTCCTAACGTGTACGCGCGGAATCTGGCGTCTCCTGGTGGCACCCATTCATCACAGAAATCTCAAACATCCCAAGCCACACAAGCATCACAGTCAAAGCATTCCACTTCACCAATCAGAAACACTGCCCGCCAGCAAACACGCAACACAAAATCGCCAAGAAACAAGAATACCACACCGCAGACAGACAAGAACACAAAAACAAAACAAAAATCACCAAAAACACCTATTACATCTAGGACCACCACAGCAGCACCTATCCCTATTCTAAATCGTTATACTCCTCTTGACGAGCAGGAGATAGATATGGATGAGCGACACTTAATGTCACATTCTCCATCCCGCCGTCACCTGCCTTCATCCGCTTCTTCTCCTTCAATTACTATGGAGCGGTCTACATGTCTTCCTCATAGATAACTCATGTCTATAATCCTTCAATGGAACTGTCGAGGGATCCGAGCAAACTTTGAAGAACTTCGATGCCTAGCATCTCGTTTTTCTCGTGATGTCATAGTACTGCAGGAGACTCTTCTCCTACCTGCCAACTCATTCTCCTTCAAAGGCTATCGAGTTTTTAGTCAGGACTCACAACTCATGTACCTTCAGGTGGGACTGCTCTTCTTATTCGTTCAAACCTTTTATTTAGCCAGTTACCACTTACCACTCCTCTTCAAGCTGTTGCTGCCCAAGTTTCCCTGGGCAAGACTATTACTATCTGCTGTCTTTATCTCCCTCTTTCAGCTCGGATTTCCCGACAGGACCTTGAGGGTCTTTTGACCCAACTTCCTGCTCCTGTCCTTCTTTTGGGGGACTTTAATGGACACCACCCCTTGTGGGGCAGGGCATCGACTGACACCAGAGGAGAGTTGTTGTGATCTTTTTTATGGAAAGCGATCTCTGTTTTTTTAAACGACGGTTCTAACACCTTTAGCCGTCCTGATAATAGCACAGAGTCAGCAATAGACTTATCAGTGGTCAGCCCAGCACTTTTATTAGACTAACTGGGCTGTACACGACGACCTGTGCGGCAGTGACCATTTCCCTGTAATATTAAAATTTAAAAATAGTCTGGAGCGGGACAATAATCTTAATAGCGGCGGGTAAAATTTTGCTAAAGCGGACTGGCCTGCTTTTCAGACCATCTGCTCCACCCGCCTTCTCCGAAACTCCACTTTTAATTTTGAAGTTGGGGACTTTGGCAACGATCCTATGATACATCCTGCCAAAGTCTTCACCTCAATTTTGACTGAAATCGCACCAGAGACAATCCCTACACGGAGGCATTGAAATAGCCACCCACGGGTGCCTTGGTTCACAGAGGAATGTAGGGTGGCCCAGCGCCTAGCTTTTCGGCAATCTACTATTGAAAACATTCTAAATTTTAAAAGAAGTAGAGCTCATGCTCGATTTATTTTTAAACAAGCAAGAAAACTTGCGTGGCAAAGGTTTCTATCTTCACTGTCCTCACGTACCACTTCCCAAGCGGTCTGGGCGGCCATGAGGAAGATAAAGGGAAGGTTTCAGGCTAGCTCGGTAGGCCATCTGCAGGTTGGAGACTGTTCTCACAGAGATACGAGATGTTGCTAATTCCTTAGAATCCACCATTGCTCACAACTCCTGCTCTTCACACTACTCTTCAGATTTCCAACGATTGAAAACTACTCAGGAATCTTTTGGCTGTGACTTTTCTTCCGATAACTCCGAAAAGTACAATCTTCCTTTTTCTATTTCTGAACTTCAACAGGCCCTTCAAAAGTGCAAAGACTCTGCACTAGGCCAAGACAACATTTCTTATCATTTGCTTACTCATCTTCCACAGGTCTCTCTCCTTCTTCTAGACATTTTTAACTTTATTTGGGTATCCACTTGGTCCGTTTTGAAACCTTTGTCAGGGATGCATTTGTCGGCGAAGAACATGTTTTAGGGGTGTTTGATGTTAAATCTGTATGTGTCATGAGGATTTATTGCACTCAGTCAGACTGCATTGATGTATGTAGGTGTGACAGCAAGAAACTTCCAACACACTCCAGCAAAAGCAGGAGCAGCCAGCAGATGTGCCACCCTTGTATAATCCACGAGCTTGTACAATGGTCACGGCTGCGTCACGTGGTCAGGGCTGTCTCTTCTCAACTTCCCTTGTCTGCCGTACGTCTGCTCTGTTGTCTTGGTTGGTATATTTAGTGTTTCCATCTTGAGGTGATTTCAGATTGGAGAGAGGGAGGGGGGAAGTAACCATAGTGCCCGCGGGAAACCACATCGCCAAACCCTAACCCTACAATCACTATGCCTAAAAAGAGAGAGAAAGAAACTAAGCAAACGGTTTTACCTGCCCACCCAGAACAAAGAAACGAATACCTCCCTAATCAGTGAGGGTAATTATGGTTTTGACATACTCATCACAACAGCAATGGCCAGATAGTGGATAATTAGGTAGACATTAGTAGATTTCGAGATAATTCGTTTCTGAGTTTAGTACGAAGAGGCTCACCGTGGCTTCTTGCGTAGAAAAAGTTTATCTCCAGAATCGACTTGCTAATTAATATTCAGTACTAATAATCTGTTGGTCTTTGTCACTAACCACTGGTGAATTCAATGTTTCTTGCTGTGTACCAAGCTTGTTCATGGTGTGCAGTGGCGTGGGAAGAGTTCGCCAGCACTGTAAAGCGACATGGTGGCGAATTGTGAAATCTTATCAGGAGTGTTGTGAAGATACAAGAAAACCTTTTTTGTTTTCGAATAAAAATAGAGCTGAGCACAAAGTAGCTTGCTTAACTGCGGTTTCAACTGTATGTTGATTGCTTATAAAATTAGATAAACGTTTGACTGTTGTAGGTGTATCATTGCTGAACGTCTATTTTCCATATATGCAAAAAAAAAAAAAAAATAAAGTTTGTAAAAAATTATTAATGTAAGTGAATCTTAGAAATATTATATTATTGTAGATTATAATGAGTAAACTAAGTTTTAGCAAATCATATTTTTTTATATTTTTTAAATTGAAAGAATATGCAGTTGTTTGTCTTGTGTGTGAGTGTGTTTCTGTCCCACTATGTGTGCTAGTGTGTGTGTGTCTAGTGAGCTATATTAAGAAACCTGTATATAGAACAGATAACAATGCATTCATGCGCCGTCACACCAGCATCCTCACAATTTTCAGACACTTACATTGTCAGCATAAAATCTTTATTGATTAAGATTTACTGTTACAAGGCACGTTCTTTGATGTCTATTTTTGTAAAAAAAAAATCATCATCAGCATCAAGAGATCCAAATTATGCATCACTGGGCAATACTACAAACAACAAAAAAAGTAAAATACGGTAGTAGTCCACACGAGCAACATCTCATTACAGGCACTTGCACTTGCTTCACATCAATCATACGTTTGCATGCTAATTCACTCTTTCACGCACTTTACATGGCAAACTTTTCTATCTTTGCAAAGTTCTGTTAATTTTAATATTTACAAAAAATAAATAAGTCACGCACAATTCAGTAAACTTTACACACCATTTCCTTGACCACTAAACAGAAAATAAGGCTTAATTTGAAATTTATGTGACATACTTAAAATCCACTAGTATACCAAATAAATATTCAAACAAAATCGATGCTCTCCAATGTATAGTATTTGCTTCCGTCTAAAACGACCGACTGTAAATAGCAAAATACTAGCGTCCCCTCCTGCTCAATCTTACAACTGCTTACAACTACAACTTCATAGTGGTAAGTGTCACAGACATAAAGTCTCAGGTACAAACTACTAAATCGTACCTACACAGAAGGTCTACATGTAATTATGTATTATTAATAGTCATTCAAAAATCTGATGTCAGAAAATAATGCATAAATATAAAAGTAGTTACAAATATTCAATAATCACAAAAAGTTCGGTTAACGTGCTTTTCTGGCAAGGTTCAAGTTCGGAGCACAAGTGACAACTTTCCTTACAAAAACCTGTTATGGCCGTTAACAAAATTATCATCACGCACGATTTTTTACACAAACTAGTTTTTCGCAAGGCAGAATGGCAAGAACATTGTCTAAGGCACACACAACCTTTGTTCATTAAATACTAGGCCATATGTCAGATACACTTTAAACGACATTAAAAGGCTTACTAAAAGCTTTGTAAAATCATCACATTTCTTATCTTCCAGCAACTTTCAAGGGACGACAACCCACTTCTTTAAAAACATTGTGTATCTCAATATTCAAGTTAAACCCACTGGTTGTTTTGGTAATTGCCAAAGTTGTAAAACTTTACTAATATATCTTAAACATTAGGTTTGACTTTATTTTTAAAATATTAGGAAGCTTTTACGAATCTTTATTGTCGTCGTTTGCCGAGGTCGGATCCGGTAGGTAGGGAAGGGGAGGTCATCCACACTACTCTATAATACAGTTATGTGTAGTCTAAGACCTTACATTCTTACAATCACAAGCACATACTGGTCAAATCAGAAAAATTGTAGTATCTCTCCATTTTTAGATATTCTCACGCAAAATTATCAGAAAATAATATTTAGCAGGATAAAGATGCTTGTGGTTGAATTTATTTAGAAAAATCGAGCGTAGAAAGTATTGGAGTCTTTTTGGTAGTCGAATGACACGACAATATACATTATGTAATATGTAAACAGTTTGACCTGTAGTAGAAATAACATTATCAAAGATAATTCGTTATTGGTATTTCTCAATTTAATACAAGTTCAAAATTATCACTATGCAATAACCACAAGTAGGAACTTTGCCTTAAATATATAAATATATACAATAAAAATATAATTTGAAGAAAATCTTCAGTCTGTATTTGGATCATTTACGACACTGAGGTTGATTTCCTGTAAACTGCGTTATTATCACTGACTTTTATTGCTGGTGTTGGTGTAATGTTAGATAATACAGTGTGATTCTCGCAGTGAAACTGTCCATAAAATCTGCTAGAAAGAAACATGTAGTACCTAAGGTGGGATAACTACATCGATGAGATGGAACATCAACAGCCTGGTTGGCGTACTTCTGTGCATTCAGGAAGGTTAGTTCTGACGGAAACTTGGTCTCTGCAAATAGTATAATGGTAAGAAAATACAAAACCAGTGAATTAAAGTACTAAATGCAGTTCAAACACACAAACTGAGTAGAAAGGAGTACTTCAAATGTTCATTACATATGGGTATAAATTGTTTACACAGAGATATTGTAGGAAGCTTGGCAGTTCTCATTCTGACATTATAGGTATGCACATTAACAATTTCCTTTATGGATTGCCTTTCCCTAACAGTCATCTTCGTCTCTTATTGTATTTTACACGATGCGATGTTATCATCGTTCTTATTCTATCATGTCTCTATTCTTCTGGTTATCATATCGACTTGTTTTATGTTACTGTGAAAAGTTAAAGTTGACAACTAAGCCGGACATAGCTAAAATAGATATAGTTTATAGTCGCAAAAAAAGAAAGAAACCAAAATTTATATGTAATGGTGAAAACCTAAATTAATATTCTTTCTTTCTTCACCTAAAACTAAGTTATAATAACACTTTTCTAGCAGCACAAAAAAGCAATACATAGCGATGCATAAAACTTTCAAACAGAACAGTTTAAGTCAATGCTCAGGATGCACATTAAATCACTAAAGGTGCACTTCACAGACTAAGGGTGCACATGCACCGCTACTTAATACAAATGTCTGAGTCTTTCAGTTCGCTTCTCGAAGGGTCTCAGTTTTAAACAGTTCAAACAGCTCTTACCATGATCCTCCTTTAAACAGCATGAACGTCACATTGTCCCTTCCACGTGGGTGCCGATGGTACACAGTCACTGGGCAACTGCTGACACTAGTCAAGTCTCTCTTGACTTTCTCACGCCAAGCTAGTCCTCCCCCACACACAGCAGTGGAGTCGGCGCTCCTGTCGTCGAAACGCCCTCAAGCTGTTCCGGATGATTGGGGGGGGGGGGGTCCTCTCCTAAGGCCACCATCCTTCCTGTTACTGGTGTTGTCGTCGTCGACGCCGACTCCGGCTGTCGCGATGCTTGTAGAATCATCATCAACAGGGAAATCGACAAAAATTAAACAAAATACATGTATTCTGTCACGAAACAGCAGGTTCTAGGTCGGAACAACATGGCCGAAGCGGGGTAGATAATTATAGGTGGGCAGTGGAAGCCGACAGTAAAGACAATCCTTTCTGTCCGTTGTTACGACTTGACAGGTCGCATTGAGTAATGGAGGCAATCGAGGCCCAGGGTCCGGGGTGAGATGTAACAACATATATTTTTGTAAGTCAAATTAGGTACTGCTCTTCCGAAATGTTCTTAACTGCTTGAGTTTCACTTTTTTTGTACATCAACATTCTGCATCCTACCATTGTTGGTGGGTCCGATATTTTTATGCAGTGAGCTTTGATTTCATGTGGGAAAATGCTTTCTGAAGAAAATTTACAAAACAGGACGACCCGTCTTCAACACTATTACCAAGAGCAGCTAAACACATTGAAAGTTCTGCCTCTGCATTTATTTTCAGATATTCAGTAAATTGTGTTTCATGTTGGTCTTGCAGTGAATTGTGTTATTTATTGTATCACTACCTTGAGTAACTGAATCTTTTAACAATATACATGTAATAACATTAGGGAAATGGTCTGGCTCATCCTTATCCAGAAATGGTTGTACACGTCTGAGTATATTCCCATACTTCTCATCAAGACTAATTGCAGTTCCTCACTGCTCATTACTACTGATGACTGCTTAAGATTGCTAATTACCGTTAAAACAACAACAATGACGGCCAGTCTCATTGTCACCAGGCCGGTGTGGTGTCTGTCTCTGGTGGCGTTGTCACTGTAATCAAGATTAGTTCACTAGAAATAAGAGACACCCGCTAGTATGGAGTACATGCAATGACTGGTAAATTGTTTATCTGAAATTTTAACAGTCTACTTTATCGGGTTTTCCCAGAAAATAACTCCGTCCTTTCAACGGCTTTTTGTCGGACTGTCATGTCTGCAGCGAGTACAGATATAGCAAAAAGGGCTGTTATGTTTATAAATGAAAAAATCACCTAAAATTGTTTTGATCAACACCAGGGTATGTTGTAACTGGTGTGACCATTGGTGCAGGATGTCTGTCTGTTGGCTGATAGAGCGAGACAAGCTTCACTGTATAATATGGGTCTTGTATTTTTGTCTACTTTACTTATGCTGTAAAAAGAACATAAAACATTAATATCTATACCCTACTGAAGAAGATGTTCAAGACAACCAGCGTGACATTCACACACATGGGAAAACACACACGCAAAGATAAAAGTATGAGAATTATTAGTGTAGTTACAAGTGTTTGGGTTGAAAGTACTGTGACAACAAACAAACAAGTGTAGCGGGACTGACCAGGTTCCTCACTAAGACTAACACCGTGGAGTCATGTCCTGGTCTTGCAAGAAGTGTGATTGTGAAAGGACTGACAGACACTTGTGAATATGAACTCGGTGGATAACAATTAAAAGTCTTTATTCATTTGAAAGTCGAGACCTGTTCACTTCTTGTCGTTTAATCATTCAGAGACCAAATTAGCAACAGAATCAACATCGTCTCCTGAGGAGAGTAGAAGGTAACTGTGAGAAAAATGACAAAATCACACGAGAATGGGTTTTATTATTTGAGTAACCAACTGGGCAGGTCACGTGAGGGTCGTCATTCTCAGATCTTGGAGACATGTTGACAGCTGAAACAACGGTTTGAAGGGAGGTCTGTACACGACTTAGTATGACACAGTCTGTGTGTGAATTCATAAACAAATACAAGAAAAGAAATTACTGGAACATATACAACAGTCCTTCAGAAAAGAACATGGACAGTTAATATTTAAAAAAATCTTTTTTGTCTTTCATCACCCGCACTGGGATAGCGTAACGCAAGACCAACACCAGCACGTCTCTCCACTGCAGTGTTGTGCCGCCGTTGGTGGAGCTGACGGTCGTGGCTGTTGTCGTGACATTCTCTGTTAACATTCAAAGTAAGTTTCTACTGTTAGTTACTTTTCGGAGATACAGCGTACACACTGACAGACACATGGATATATAACAGTAACACGTGACTTACACAGTGAGCGTAATGATAATAATGATAATACACATAATGATAATGTTTACTATAATAACAATCTTGATAGCGCACTTTTCCGCCATTAGCTTTGACATGAGCAGTCAGCAATGTCCATGTAGATTATCAGACTCCACAGCACAATAACACTACAGGTAAACTAAACATGTTGTACACAAAGTAAACAACACAAACAACGGCGTCACACACAGCAACATTACAGGTGTCACACAGTCAAGAGGAATACTTCAGTTGTAGTCAACACAGGTAAGTACCCAGACACAAGATCACGTGACAGCAGCCTCAAACACACATGGAGCAGACGACAGACAACCTCCAATCCCTGATATCACACTCATCGTCAGTCAAATCGTTGAGATGAAGAGGACACAAACATCTACTCTACAGACAGTGCAGCCATGAGGCACAGGTCCGCACATCAGACAAAGGAAAACTGAGTGGTCAGCAGTGTCAAACAAAGTTTAAAGTTTCAGTGAAGTAGACACAAGTAATACAAGTGATGAACAGGAGTAACACATGGCGCAGATGTCACAGTTAAATAAAAATGTCATAGAAACTGAGACACGTTGTAAAGATACAGAAACCTGGGTAATGATGTCACACTTTCAGAGATGACCAGTGCACACAAACCATCGTTCAGATGAAAGGTCAAAGACGAAATGGTATGAAGAGCTGTCACCCTGTAGGTAGTTAGACAAACAACATCTCACATTCATCTTTACAAGACTGTTCACACTTACCTGTAACACCAACACGGAGACTGTGTAGGAAGCTGGCCACGTCACGACCGCACGTTACACAGTTACGTGGACTTACACCTGAGTGACCTTGACCTCGGTGAGACAGTCGTGTGACTGGCGGGCCGTCTGTGTGGTCGGGCACACATCGCTCACTGTAAGGCATGACATAATATTCCTCAGTAATATTCTCGACTTCCCTGACGACGGCCGGTGGAGAGCGGAGAGGTCTGGTTAAATATTCCACTTGGCAGCCAGAGGGTGTGTTGTCATGGAAACAACTTGCCGCCCACAGATGGAGATCAGGAACTTGTGTCAGCAGCTTGTCACACACAGTGTTGAAGTCTCGTGACCTGTGACAGACATGAGTGTTGCTATGGTCACAGGTCGTCAGACACAAACATCACAAGTGTTCAATTCCTGTCAAAGTATTTTATGAAGTTTCATAAACAGAAATATCACTTTAATTGACAAGAAAGTCACGTGTTCAGAGTATGTCTGTGTTGTGTGACTAGACAGTAATTGTGTAACACGATGATGTCAAGGGGAGGCTACTTGTATACTAAGCTCACTGACACTGTACATAATAATGTGTGTGAATAGCGGTGAATGCTGTGGTTGTGTGTGTAGATATGTATACATGCATGAGGGAGGGAGGCAAGAGAGAGTATATGTCTGTTGTCTGACACAGAATGTGTAAGTATACACGTAAATGTATCTTGTACAAATAAAATTAAGCAATTGACAAGCATTAACGTTTATTACTGAAAAGAATTTTGTACAGATGTACGAAACTGATGTGTAAGGACTAGTTTCATCTTCTTCAACACGTACATGACAGGAAGATGATAAAGAAATTGTGGTGTAAACTGAAAAATATATATTTTACTTTCTGTGTTTATGTGGTCTATGAGAGAAAGAAGATGGGAGGGTGAAACTGATTTCCAAGATAAGTAGTAAATATAGTTGTATTAAATATGTCACTTATAACAGAAATTCTACCTAATATATATATATTTATTTAACATGCAAAGTTCTTAAGATGCAAGTTTTCTTTACCAATTTTAAGTAATAATGTATTAAATGCTCATTTAGTATTATTACTTTTGTTTTTGTTGTTGAGTATATATTAAATCCATCGACTGGTGTAGTCTTCTGTTCCACATCTTTGTTCAACTTCGTTGTCTTCAACTCAGTGCTAACTGTCGCAATGTGTTCATCAGGACAAATCACAACTTTCTCATTTAATTTGACCATCAGTCTTGAAGCACCTCCATCTCGTCTTTGTTTACTTGTATACCTGTTGTTTGAATGAAAGTTACGGTCACGCGAACTACCGTTTATTTCGAAAAGTTGAGGTCGAGGCTTGTCACCTTGGTAACCACGTATGGAAGATCGCGCATGCGTACAACATGTCATTGTAAAAAGCGTGTCCGAAAAAAGTAGTTACTTACTGGTACGAAACTTGCGAGAGCAGGGCAGGTGTTCCTTTCATTGAGGAAATATCACCTGTTAAACACCTGGTGGTGATTATAAGATCACAGCGAGCGACATCTACCTGTGTGTCTATCATCACATCACACGATGTACTACTCACCCGCTCACTTCATCAGCGATGACGTACAACGACCCTCCTCTTGCTGCCTGTGACAAGTCGTTGACGGCCTTCTCCTCGTCTATACCGCCATACAGCAGGAGGTAAGGCTGACCTGATGACTGTTGTGTGTTTACTGTCTGCAGCAACAAGTGATACAACATCATGCTCGCTGCACGACTCCCCCAGCAGGTACTGACAACGTAGACGTGGTGACCACACCGCAGCCACTGTATGGCCATCAGCAGCACCACAGTTTTACCTGTACCGGGCGGTCCGGTGACAAAGAGTCTGGGAGGCGCCGTGTGTAGCAGGTGAACTTGCTCCGGGAAGAGTGTGATGACAGCAGTATAGCACTCTCCTGTCCACCACACGGCCTGACCCAGGGTCTTGACACTCACACGTGGAGGACATGTGCATGGCACAGTCACTGATGTCGCGGGACCACAGAATCTAGTACAGTCACATCAATTGATGTCTTTTACAATAACTATTACTATTATTTTACAATTAATAACAAGTTAATTGTTAACTGTATTTCATTTTCCCCCAAAAGTGTATAACTTCTATTAAAACTAAAGAGACATTTTATTTTACTGTCTAACTTATGTTAACTAAAGAAACTTTCTAAAGCTTACTTCTATGATGGACACAATGATCTGCTCCAAATTAAGTATTGAAGTACTCCAGCACAATGCCAAACAGCAAAATAAAAATTTTTAAGGTAAAATGTGTTTCAAGTTTAAGAAGTTTACAGAAAGCAGCTAGTGAGCTGGTAGAAAAAAGTATTTAGAGAAAACAAGAGAATAATTATAACACTGTGACAATGGTTCGCCTCTGGCAAACAGTCGGATTTACAACATCTTTATTTTTTTGTTGAACCTGAAACTACATCAGTGGATGAATACAGGTTTGATGAGCTACATATGCGCTGAAAACGCACTTCTTCCGTGAAAATTATTCCTAACACCCTATCCCACCATGCTAGTCCTTTGTGACAACTTCCATGCTCGTCTTCCTTTTGCAATATCGTCTTACTCTCAGTTCTTGTACCTATTTTTTGGTTCCTCTGCGTTTTCTGTATATTTTTTGTTGTTATTTATCATTAGAACTGTTGTTTAATCTTTTTTATAGTTCGTGTGTTATTCGTTTGTGTTCCTGTCCCTCGTACGCTGTCCATGTTTCGTTCTTGTTCTAAAGCGCTAAGAGCTTGCTCCTTAGGATGGTGAGTATTCACTTTACACATTTTGCATTTTGTTTATTATCATATGACAAATGTGTCTTTCCGTGTGTGTGTGTGTGTGTGTGTGTGTGTGTGTGTGTGTGTGTGTGTGTGTGTGTGTGTTTTGTTTCCGTGTTTTGTTTGTGTAAATGCGGGAAAATCTTCGAGAAAAAATGGCCGGTCTAAGGTGGGTCACGTTTTACATATATTCTATACACACTACAAAGATTCCAACATTTGAGATGCACTTTAACTTTTAATCTAGCGAATTTCTACATCTACAGAAAATGTATTTGTCAACATATTCCTGTAAACAACAATAATGTGATATGACGTTCATTTGTATTTTAGGGTTACAACTGACTGCTGATAATGTTTACAATGTAAAATGTAATATAAGGTGTGTCACTGTGGTCAGAGTTGTGAGGTCATCAGGTGCGGCTGTTAGTGTAGTTACAGCGTGTGTCTGATTTACCAGCGTGTCTGCAAGTGAGGACTGTCGCATATACTGTGAATAAAGTGTTGTTGGAAATCTTATCAACTGCAAAGACTCAGTCTCCTGGAGAGGTTGGCACCGTAGACTGAGGACCAACCAAAATGCCATAGATTACGACATCCGCATTAGGGACTTCTGCTTTCTCGCCAATCATCACATTTCCACATATCACCTGTAACATCTGATAACAGTTACCAAGCCTTGTTAGAGATAAAACTCTTACTTTTGACATATAGTCTGTTGACGATTTGTCTGACGACTTAGACTGTGACAGTGTTGTGACTTCACATTATTGTCATATTTACCTGGCTACCAGTGTCTTGTACAACTCAGATGTCATGTGACTGACAGGTCCAGCCCCAGCCACACGTCGCTGCCACCAGTGTCCGAGTTCCCTCAGCACGTGACTACTGACGTCACACGGGGTCTTGGGGTCAGACAACTGATCACAGCACAGACACAGACCTGGGATGTTGGAGGGATCTGTTGTCCCCAGACACCGACACAGGTCCTGTAAGGGGTCCACGTCATGTCATATATATGTCATGTGACAAGAGTTAAATATAGAGATAGAAGATGAAAGTAAACTTAACGAAAATTAACTAACCCTCAACATTAAAGTATTAATTACAAGTTAAATACGAATCAGTAGCTTAGAATGGCTGTAACAGGATAATGTTGCTGTTAAAATAGAACAGCTGTCTACATTCAATGACTTTATTGAAACAAATCGTCCTGAGATGGCGTGAAGACAATAATGTGCACCAAAGAATAAAAATTAAAGAAGAATTTGTTTATTTGCCAAGTAACACTACATTGGGAATTCGATTTGATAAAAATCCTCCACTTCTACACTTTGTGGACGCAGCTACTTTCACTGATATTGATACACACCTCTTCCCCCAAACAATTTTCTTCTTCTTTTTTTATACATACAGATACACTATCATCACATTTCATTCTCATTCACATACACTGTCCCCATTATCGGTTTGTCTTCCATTAATAAAAAAAATGTGTTTACACATTTAGGTACTCTCTAAGGTATATTATAGAATATCTGTAAGGTAACGGAAAGGTACTGAAACCTGAATGAGGAGGTTGTCACCAGAGATGGCCTGTTGAAGCTGACGAGTCGTGAGGTTGGGGAAGGCGATGACCTTAGTGACGGGCAGACCGGGAGCGATGTCGGACACCAGGTGAGACAACATGGCCTCCGCCTTGTCCAGCTGTGACACGGCGTTACTCAGTTTCTGTCTAATGTTGTTGTCTACATCCTGCTGTGACATGTTTAAATCTTTGATATTGTCACCCACTGCCTTCACCTCACAGACTACCAGTCCGTACTGTCGATGAATGAGAAGCACATCAAAGTCTCCCTGTTTCCACTTGTGTGGTAGAGAAGGAGGAAGACTGGAGGGTCGGGGTAGGTGGGTAGCGGCGGCAGCGTAACAAGGTTCACCCAGGTACTGTCCGAACTGAAGCTGAGTCAGTCCAACCATCACATCTCTGTTCTTTTCAAACATTTTCTGAAGACAGACAAAAATCCGCTGCATGGCAGCATCGTCTCTGACATCACTGTCCTGAAGTCGAGGAGTCTGAGAAATGGACGTATTAGCAGCAGAAGATGAACTCGTCGGCACTTGGTTAGACTGACCAGCCTGTCCAGGTGCTGACTGAAGGACGAGAACCTCCTGACCAGCAGCTGCCTGTCTAGTCATGGGCACGCGGTTGACGTAGACAGGAGGCAGGAAGTAGGCGCGAGAGTCGAGATGAGGGAACGCGGCCTCCACCCACTGTAGCCAGAATGTCTGGGCCTGGTCTGGTAATGTGTCCTGTGTGAAGAACAGTCTATTCAGTTAAATAATAACTGCTTATTAAGTCACTTGAGTATTTGTGTTCAAACTTTACTTGTATTGGCTACTACTATTTAGTACAGGAGATGGCTCTTTGTATTTTCTGTCATTCAGTAAGGTATTTATCTCCTACTCCAGACCTGGGCAAACGCCGGCCCGCGGGCCGGTTCCGGCCCGCCTCCTGTCTCTGACCGGCCCGCCCGCTGGCCGCCCACCAATAAATATACTATATATACAGTATTGGGTAAAACTGAGTTAACTATATTAGTCCGGCCCTCTAGAACCATCCCAGTTTCTCATCCGGCCCCTTGGGAAAATTAATTGCCCACCCCTGTCCTACTCTATAGTGTGTTGCAAACTGTTCTAATATTTATTTGATTGTCAACAAACAAACCTTTATACCAGTCTTCTGGCTGATGAGCCCCACTGCAGCCTCATTCTGAGAAGGAAGACCGCGGATGAAAAGAATCTTCATACCTGGTACAGGTGAGGGGTTGGGGTCAAACTCTATGTCAGCGCCTGTGTTTTTCTTTACCTCTTCCAGAGGACGTGTGTTCACTTTAAAAAAAAAAAATTTGAAAGGGATTGTGAATGCCCATACATATTTCTCTTAATTAGAACAGACACTTGTTTTTGAACGTATCACTTAATGTTAGGAGAAGGTGTGATGGCTGATTGCACAAGCGATGTGATTTTTCTAATCTGAAATTCGAACACAGATCATCATTACTGCTTAATATGATTGTTGTTATCATTATGATTATTATTTCTCTTTCAGTTGTCCGCCATTTTCATGGCTTTACTGGTTATGATGTTTACATGTGAATTCTATTTCAATACTTTTCTCCTGTATACTTTTTATCCTATTTCATCTATTTTCAGTTTTTAAAAAAAGTAAAGCATATTAAAAATACAACCTACCTGTATCTGTAAGTAGTGCCGCCTGTTCATCAGTCACAGCGTGTAGGTAAACTTTGACCCGGCCACCGCTTCTACGACTCTGTCCTCCACTTCCTCCCTTAGGTCGGTGACCCTGTAATAGTCATTATAGTAAGAGGAGAACATCGTGAGAGACAACACCGGGTACATCACTAAGATAATGAAACTCAGGGGATGGCATTAAATATCTACACCAGCATTATACCAGCTTAAAGGTATTTTCATACAACAAAATTAGGATGATAAAACTAGTTGAAGTACTCTAAGAGTGCAGGGTGGGAGAGTGGCTCACCTGACCAGACGACGGATGAGCAGACATTATTGACAGTGGTCTCCCCTGTACAGGACCAAGTTGGAAGGTGGCAGCGTCTGCACCACGTGATCTACATTCTTGGTGAGAAACCAGCAAACTGTCATGTGTATGTCATAGGGTTATATAATGTCAGTGGCATAGTATCAGTAGCGTGTTATCAGTTTCATAAACTGACAAAACTTTGTCTGTAAGCTCTACTGTCAAAGGTGTGGGCAGCTTGTTTTGTTATTTATAGGAACATAGCCCATACCCTAACCAAGCTCAGCGGCCATTTTGTAACTTTAGCCGGAATGCTGCCTAAACGATAATTGTCTGTGTCCTCGGTTCCTCTTCTCTTTCACTCTCTTCTTAGTTCTCACTTTACCAATGTGTTTATTTAGCTTATTACTTTAAATCAGAGTCCTGCACAAAATGTTGGGGGCAAAAATGTCTGGCACTATTTAATGTTTGTGATATTGTTATGTATGCTCGTTATAATTCAAGGAATATGATTTGGATGATTTTGTCATGTAATGTAATGTGTTAATGTAAAATAAATGTTGAAAAAATCAACAAAAAAAAAAGATTTCATGGGACAGTCTTCACATTTCGTCCTCTAGAACATAGCAACAGTTAAATGACAAATTGCAAAATATTTCTACACCATTAAAGCCGTTAAACTAAAAAAACAAAACAAAAAAAAAACAAAAAAAAAAAAACAGCTGAGAGTGAGGATGGCCTGACCAATCGAGTGGACACAGCACATTAGTGTATACAAAGCAACTATTTAAGTAAACACAATAGGTTGTGCAACGAGTATACTATATATGTTGGAAATAACAACTTTAACTAACTACAATGTATAAAACACTATGACAAATTCCTCTCTCACTGTCCTGCCTCCCCCAACCCTGTATGAAACCATGTCGCTTTCCCCAGCAGCTGCTTGACGAGGGAAAGTTTGCTGCGCCACACGGGTATCGAACCCATGCGCCTCTCAGATCAGATACCAGCGCTCTTAGCACTGTTTCCCCAGCTAATGGAGACAACTACTGATTACTTCATACTTGACTTCAGGAATGTGATATACCCAATATACACTCAGTACACTCAGGATTGCTAAGTATTGCTCCTTACTTGTGATGACCTCAAACACACTCACCGCCTGTCTTCTTCCTCCTCATGCCACGATGCGGATGTTATCGCTGTATTGAAATCATTATCATATCACCGCCGACAGAAGGAACTAAGTACTCGCCTGTCCTGAAATAAATCTTTCTCGCGCTTTCACAGTGGAATAACAGTTATTTCTCTTTCTTTGGTCACGACGAGGAATGGCAAGATGGCGGAACTAAGAGCTGTGTGCTCTGTTATAAAAGTGTTTCTCAATGTCGATCTACTTTATCAGACTTTCTCGAATATCGAAATAATAGTTCAGCTTAGATGTCGTATTCTATATGTAGTGGGCACGAGTATACAGAAGTGTATTGTTATATTTAAACAGAAATGTAAACTGAATGAATAAGGATGATAGATCAACATCCGGGTGTCTTCCGTTTTCTAATGAGTGTGACCGTTGGGACAGGATATGGTCTTCGCTGGTTTCCTGTAGGCTTAGGCCCCAGTGAGTAGATTGAAACACATGATGACTCGTTTGAAATGTAGGGAGTGGTTAAGTACATATTAGCTTACCAAATATCTCACATTGAATGGTTAAGATTTAACTGCTGTTAATATATTTGTTTACACCGAGACTTGGCTGAAGGAGTCTGACAGTGACAATGAGTGACATGTCAGCTGGTTTGGTCATCTTATTCCCATAAACAGGTGTCCTACTGTCACCAACAAATCCACCGGAGAAGGCGTGTGTTTTATATAAACTAACGGTACTGCAACACCGTTGTGGCCAGGGAACGACTGTGTACCCCGATGAAACATCCGGCAAAGACTAGAAGACTGTTTTGCCCGGAACTGGCATTGCGATGTAAGAAACAGTTCATGTCTAGAAATGTGGGCATCGTATAAAATCTCTCTCCAGCCTGAACGATACATTAACCTCTACCAAATGAAATGTTTTAAAGTAGCTTATACCTGCTAGATTATGAATATCTGATATAACAACACATAAGCTAACGATACAGACATGATGTAGGCCCACGTGACATGTCCTCTGTGTAAAGTACAAACAGAAGATGAAGCACGTGTACTCTTTCTGTCAAGCTTATACCAACATCAGAACATCCCAGCACTGCAAGACCAACAGACCCTAACAGTGGGTCAGAGGTCAAGTCAGATACCTCTAAGGTAACCATTAGGCTGATTTCACGCTTTGTGTATAGAGTCTATAAACTGCGCCATGCTGGTGTCAAACAAGATGAACAACAATAGTTTAATGTTATATAATGTGTGATGTTTCTGTGGGTATGTTCACTACACACGTTTGTTGTGTGGCTGCTCGTTATTTGTGTGCTCCACAGACAACACTTTAGTACTTACTATGTAAGCTCATGACGATGGTATTTAGATGATTGTATTTATAACCACGTGTGAGCCACAGACTACATATTTTTAATGTCTTCAATGTTTCCCGACCCAGTGTATTATTTGACTAACAATGACTTACCCAGATAGCATTGAAACATTTTATAAATGTTTATAAAAAGTTTACGCATTATGTTTTAATAATGTTTGCACAAAATGTTCATAAAACGTAAATTATGCCCATTAAAATTTCGTTTTAAAAACGTTTAATTAAGGGCTTCTGGAAACGAGTTTTAAAAGTTTTATAAACGTATTTTCGTAAATGTTTTACAAATGTTTTAAGCAAAATGTTTCAATAATGTTTGCAGAAAATGTTATTTTAAACGTTTAATATGCCCATTAAAGTTAGGTTTTAAAAACGTTTAATTTTAAACCACACATACTCTCTGAAGTTCCACTTCAAACCTGGTAAGAATGACATACACAGATTTTCATTTCCTTTTCATGAAAACATATTTAATGTCATTGAGTATAAACCCAGGAAACATTTACATCATACAATAACAATTTATCTTACTTGTACAACAAATGGTGACCATTTGTGATAGCGATGAATCAGTGATACTTAAAAAAAAAAAAGAGAAAAAAGTATAGGAATTAATTAAACAATGATAAATGAAAGCAAAGGAATTTTCTTAAATGAACAGACTTTTAAATATTTCAATTTCAAATGATTAAAGGAGAGGTCTTGGGGCCCCGTGCTCCATTGGGAGTCGCAAGGAATAATTAAACTAAAATTAAATAGAACTTTAGATTTGCTATAAAAAAAGAGTGAAATGCAAATGTACATTTGAATGATGCACAAAATACACAAAAATGTGGTTATATCCCTCTGTAGATAACAACATTCAAATCTCTATCCTTATACAATAGACATATTCCAATGAACCAGGCTTTTTAGTGTTACAAAACTCTGTAAAGCAAAGCTGAACAAGGTTCATGTACTTCTTGTAAAGAGGCTTTAAGAAATTTATTTAGAACATGATCAGTTTGTCCTATGATAACTAAGAATAGGGATATCGTGTTGGTGCTGCACTTCTCCAGGGTTCCCAGGAATCAGGGATGGTGCCAGGTAAGGACCTTTCATGCATTTGTAAGGACCTAAGTGATCGTCATCAATGCGTTAGGTTTTCTTATGTACGGTCGGAAAGAGGTATTATTTATGAATCTTCGGTCTTCTCTATTTTCTGAGATACATGTATTACTATTCTAGTAATAAATAATCAAAGAGTTAATTTTGATGCCTATCTGCCATATTTAAATAACTTAAAAAGGTTTTACCTCAGGTGCCTGGCCTTAATTGAAGATGAGGATAATAACGATGTCACAGTTTTTACTTTCAATTTCTTGGAAGTCTCTTTTTGCCAAATCCCAACGAGGAAACGTAGCTACACAATTCTGCCATAATATTCCAGTAAATTCACAGGGCACAGAAACACAGTTGTCACTTCATTGAAATATGCTAGCATTTAGTTTCGTTATCTCCTCTGCTTTCTACCCCGACTCTTTCTGCTGCTGCTATCTTCGATGATATTATCTGAAGCCTCCATGCACCCATTGTTCTTCTGTACTGCTTCTGAAGATGATAAAAATGGGAAAATTGGGATTTGTAAATTAAAGAAGGTTAATAGGTTTACAGATTAAAAACAGACTAAAAAAAAGTCCCACACAGCTAGTGATGAAAAATGTCAATTTATATTATACAAAAATAAGCACTTCTATCAGCACCTCTCCTTTTTGGTTCAAAATATGTATATAAAACAAATCCTCTATCTGTAACTTTATAATAATAATTACTAATATTTATGCATCATCACTTACTGCATATCATGGTCTGCACCTTTGAAAGCCCCTTGAATGCACACTTTTCTCCTCTTTGGCCTTTAGTTATAAAACCTTGTCGGCCAAGATTCGCCGCATGATCCTTTTCAGGCAATCCTTTGCATCCGTACCACCCACACAAGAGAGGCTTCTGATCTGCAAATGCATTAGAAACAGTAAACACATCTGTCAAAAATATTTCCGTGATATGAACCCTATGGTGGTGTCAATAAATGATCAAAGGTCAAAATTTCTTACACACAATCACACACACAAAGTTACACACACGTAGCTTGTCAGTCTTTCGTCAAGATAACATTTGACAAGACATTTAATTCAGACTGCTGTACGGTGTGACCTTATGAACTCCAGCCTCTAACCCTAACTTAGGTTTAGTAAACAAGACTCGGAAGGTAGGTTAGTTAATGTTGACACTAGCTGTTGTGTAAACAAGTCCCGGTGTCGTATGATGAATAGGAATAGGTCTATAGTGTTATTTCCACATTTCTGTTGCCTCCGCGAGTGTAGCGGACGCGCTGGTCACCGCGCTGTCATCAGGTGGAATGGGTAACTGTGGGGACAGGTTAGGGGTCAAGGTGACGTGACATTGGTGACAGAGTAGTCGGCTTTTGGCGGTGCTGCACCGTTCGATGGACAAAACGCCGGTGCCAGTACTCAAAGACCTTACTCAAGAGGGGAGGTGGACGCCTTGAGCGATACCCGGCTGGACACAAAAGGGGTGTGAATGTTACACAGTTATCTCCCATGGTCGTAAGTGAATCGCGGCCGCCCACGTACAATGATGACGTATGTTTTCGCTGCCCCCGACTGGACACTGGTCCTGAATGTGGGAGCTAGACGGGTGTCACGACAGTTGCGGCCGATACAGTGCCAGCTTGCCCAGATTTCCTTATTCTAATCAACTTTAACCAAACTTTAGCCCAACATTGATAAAAGTAGAAAATACGTTTTGTACAGATGTACGCTAGTCACTCGCTGGACCTAGGGTGTATATTGATGTTAACACTAGTTGTTTGGGGTTTTTTTGTACAAAGGAGAAATAAGTTTTTGTGAGAACAATATGGCTGCAGTTTTTGTCATTCCAATTTTGATTTATGCTGGAACAAACTGCACATTTCTGAAAATTGTTTTGCAGTCTGTGGTATGCAACCAATAAAGATGGAGGTTCTTAGTTAAAAAATTTTGCAATCACAACAGCATGATTGAGTCTGCACTGTGAGTCCTCCAAGCTTTTATTATAATCTAAATACTTGTTTTGCTAGCCCTTCAGCCAGTAAACCAATCATTCAATGATTCATTCACCATCATCCTCGTAATCATCATCACTATGTGTAACTTGTACTAATGGACTGCCTGCAGGCAATTTCTTTTCAATTTCTGGAAGGAACGAATGACTGTTACCTTATGTGTATATGCTTGTATTATATTGGAAGATACTGTATTTTCTATTTCATATATTTGAGATAAAATAAATGTCTTAAAAAATCACATGACTTGCGCAATATAGATATAAACACTAGTTGTTGTGTAAACAACACCCAGTGTGTGTGAATTTGATATTAGCACAAGTTACGTAAACAAGACCCAGTGTGTTAGAGGTCTGATATAACAATAGTTGTTAACAAGACCAAGTGTGCAGGATATTAACGTTGACACCAGTTGTTATACAAACAAAACTCATTGTGTGATATTCATGTTTACACCTGTTGATGTGTAAAGAGATCGAGACACCGACTGCACCTCCTGTAGTGTAGAAAACGTGTATCAAAGTGTCCTACACAACATGTGTATATAAATGTGTCATGCACAACATGTGTATGATGTCACGAGGTGATGACGTCAGATATCGTTCGGGTTGTGATAAGAGTAGACAATCACAAGTTGTGACGTACACCGGGACATGGAGTAGTAGCGGACTGTAGCATGATCATACAGACAGACGACGACTTTTCGCTCCAGACCACAAACACTTTCTCCTCTCGTCACCCACACCACGTCACTGAGGGCCGTGGCTACGTCATATATGTCATAAACACCATATGTCTATAAAAGTCATTAAACATGTGTATAAAAATGTTCCCTACACACCATGTGTATATAAATGTGTTAGATACATGTGCATACAAATGTGTAATATACAACATGTGTATATGAATGTGTCATACACTCGAAATGATCACGTCAGATACCCTTTGGTTTGTCCTAAGAGTAGATAATCAGAAGTTGTGACGTACACCGGGACATGAAGCAGAACCGGGAAAAAACTTGATTCTCCTGACAGACGACAACTTTTCGCTCCAGACCAGAAACACTTAATAAACTCGTCGCCCACACCACATCACTGCGGGCCGTGGCAACGTCCTCGATGTCATCGTCCTTCATCAACTGCACTGGGATACCCGCTTCTTTCAGTCCCTTCATCATACCCGAGTCGTCACTAATGTTAGAAGAGCACAACACCAGCACGTCTCTCCACTGCAGGCAGGGCGGTGTTGTGGCGCCGTTGGTGGAGGTGACGGTCGTGGCTGTTGTCGTGACATTCTCTGTTAACATTCAAAGTCAGTTTCTACTGTTAGTTACTTGTCGGAGATATAGCGTACACACTGACAGACACATGGATATAAACACCACGTAAAATGACAGTAACACGTGACTTACACAGTGAGTGTAATGATAATACTGATAATATATATATATAATGATAATGTTTATGATAATAACAATGGCATCTTGATAGCGCACTTTTCCGCCATTAGCTTTGACATAATCAGTCAGCAATGTACATGTAGATTATCAGACTCCACACACAATCACACTACAGGTAAACTCAACATGTTGTACACAAAGTAAACAACACAAACAACACGTTACACACAGCAACATTACAGGTTTCACACAGTCAAAAGGAGGTGAACAAAGATTCACCTGAATACTTCAGTTGTAGGACAACACAGGTAAGTATCCAGACACAAGATCACTTGACAGCAGCCTCAAACACACATGGAGCAGACGACACACAACCACCAATCCCTGATATCACACTCATCGTCAGTCACATCGTTGAGATGAAGAGGACACAAACATCTACTCTACACACAGTGTAGCCATGAGGCACAGGTCCGCACATCAGACAACGGAAAACTGAGTGGTCAGCAGTGCCAAACATGGATTGTCAGTGAAGTAGACACAAGTAATACAAATGATGAACAGGTGTAACACATGGCAAGATGGCGCAGATGTTACACTTAAATAAAAATGTCCTAGAAACTGAGATACGTTGTAAAGATACAGAAACTTGGGTAATGATGTCACACTTTCAGAGATGACCAGTCCACACAAACCATGGTTCAGATAAAAGGTCAAAGACGAAATGGTATGAAGAGCTGTCACCCTGTAGGTAGTTAGACAAACAACATCTCACATTCATATTCACAAGACTGTTTCTCACCTGCTTGTTATTTATCACACGGTGTTTATCTGTCAACAGTCGTTACACTACACAATACACACACCTACCTGTAACACCAACACGGAGACTGTGTAGGAAGCTGGCCACATCACGACCGCACGTCACACAGTCAACTGGACTGACACATGAGTGACCTTGACCTTGGTGAGACAGTCGTCTGACTAGCGGGCCGTCTGTGGGGTCGGGCACACCTCGCTCACTGTATGGCTTGACAAAATGATGTTTAGTGATCCTCTCGTCCTGCTCGACTTCCCTGACGACGGCCGGTGGAGAGCGGGGGGGTCTGGTTAAATATTCCACTTGCAAGCCGTCGTGTGCGTCTCCATGGAAACAACTTGCCGCCCACAGATGTAGACGAGGAACTTGTGTCAGCAGCTTGTCACACACAGAGTGGAAGTATCGTGACCTGTGACAGACATGAGTGTTGCTATAGTTACCGTCACACACAGCTTCCCGCCGATCAAAGGTCGTCGAGCGCACAAACATCACAAGTGTTGAATTCCTGTCAAAGTATTTTATGAAGTATCAGGAACAGAAATATCACTTTAAATCACAATAAAGTCACGTGTTCAGAGTATGTCTGTGTTGTGTGTGACTAGACAGTAATTGTGTAACACGTTGATGTGAAGGGGAGGCTACTTGTATACTAAGCTCACTGACACTGTACATAATAATGTGTGTGAATAGCGGTGAATGCTGTGGTTGTGTGTGTAGATATGTATACATGCATGAGGGAGGGAGGCAATAGAGAGTATATGTCTGTTGTCTGACACAGAATGTGTAAGTATACACGTAAATGTATCTGTACAAATAAAATTAAGCAACTGACAAGCATTACCGTTTATTACTGAAAAGAATTTTGTACAAATGAGTATATATTAAATCCATCGACTGGTGTAGTCTTCTGTTCCACATTTTTGTTCAACTTCGTTGTCTTCAACTCAGTGCTAACTGTCAAAATGTGTTCATCGGGACAAATCACAACTTTCTTATTTAATTTGACCATCAGTCTTGAAGCACCTCCATCTCGTCTTTGTTTACTTGTATACCTGTTGTTTGAATGAAAGCTACGGTCAAGTGAACTACCGTTTATTTGGGAAAGTCGAGGTCGAGGCTTGTCACCTTGGTAACAACGTATGGAAGATCGCGCATGCGTAGAACATGTCATTGTAAAAAGCGTGTGCGAAAAAAGTAGTTACTTACTGGTAGGAAACTTGCGAAAGAAGGGCAGGTGTTCCTTTCATTGAGAAAATATCACCTGTTGGACACCTGGTGGTGATTATAAGATCACAGCGAGCGACATCTACCTGTGTGTCTACCATCACATCACACGATGTACTACTCACCCGCTCACTTCATCAGCGATTACGTACAACGACCCTTCTATTGCTGCTTGTGACAAGTCGTTGACGGCCTTCTCCACGTCGTTACCTCTATCAAGATCATACAGCAGGAGGTGAGGCTGACCAGGTGATACACCTGCTGACTGCTGTGTGTTTACTGTCTGCATCAACAGGTGATACAGCATGATGCACGCTGCACGACTCCCCCTCCACGTACTGACAACGTAGACGTGGTGACCACACCGCAGCCACTGTATGGCCATCAGCAGCAGCACCACAGTTTTACCTGTACCGGGCGGTCCGGTGACATACAGTCTGGGAGGCGCCGTGTGTAGCAGGTGAACTTGCTCCGGGAAGAGTGTGATGACAGCAGTATAGCACTCTCCTGTCCACCACACGGCCTGACCCAGGGTCTTGACACTCACACGTGGAGGACTTGTACATGGCACAGTCACTGTTGTCGCCGGACCGCAGAACCTGGTACAGTCACATCAGTTGATGTGCTTTACAAATACTATTACTGTTATTTTACAATTAATAATAAGTTAATTGTTAACTGTATTTCATTCCCCCCCCCCACAAAAGTGCATAACTTCTATTAAAACTAAAGAGACATTTTATTTTACTGTCTAACTTATGTTAACTAAAGAAACCATCTAAAGCTTACTTCTATAATGGACACAATGATCTGCTCCAAATTAAGTATTGAAGTACTCCAGCACAATGCAAAACAGCATAATAACATTTTTTAAGGTAAAATGTGTTTCAATTTTAACAAGTTTACAGAAAGCAGTTAGTGAGCTGGTAGAAAACAAGTATTTAGATAAAACAAGAGAATAATTATAACACTGTGACAATGGTTCGCCTCTGGCAAACAGTCGGACTTACAACATCTTTATTTTTTTGTTGAACCTGAAACTACATCAGTGGATGAATACAGGTTTCATGAGCTACATATGCGCTGAAAACGCACTTCTCCCGTGAAAATTATTCCTAACACCCTATCCCACCATGCTAGTCCTTTATGACAACTTTAGGGTTGCAACTGACTGCTGATAATGACATGTTTACAATGTAAAATGTAATATAAGGTGTGTCACTGTGGTCAGAGTTGTGAGGTCAGCAGGTGCGGCTGTTAGTGTAGTTACAGCGCGTGTCTGATTTACAAGTGTGTCTGCAAGTAAGAACTGTCGCATATACTGTGAATAAAGTGTTGTTGGAAATCTTATCAACTGCAAAGACTCAGTTTCCTGGAGAGGTTGGCACCGTAGACTGAGCACCAACCAACAAACCATTGATTACGACATCGGAGTTAGGGACTTCTGCTTCGTCGCCAATCATCACATTTCCACATATCACCTGTAACATCTGGTAACAGTCACCAAGCCCTGTTAGAGATAAAACTCTTACTTTTGAAATTTAGTCTGACGACGATTTGTCTGACGAGAGCAGCGGCGTGAGCACTGATGTCACATCTAACATCGTACACGACAGGCTTAGACTGTGACAGTGTTGTGACTACACATTATTGTCATATTTACCTGGCTACCAGTGTCTTGTACAACTTAGATGTCATGTGACTGTCAGGTCCAGCCCCAGCCACACGTCGCTGCCACCAGTGTCCGAGTTCACTCAGCACGTGACTACTGACGTCACACGGGGTCTTGGGGTCAGACAACTGATCACAGCACAGACACAGACCTGGGATGTTGGAGGGATCTGTTGTTCCAAGACACCGACACAGGTCCTGTAGAGGATCCACATCATGTCATGCGACAAGAGTTAAATATAGAGAAAGAAAATGAAAGTAAACTTAACGAAAATTCACCAACCCTAAACATTAAAGTATTAAGTACAATTTAAATACGAATCAGTAGCTTAGAATGGCTCCTACAGGATAATAATAGATTAATAATAGATAGAACAGCTGTCTACATGCAATGACTTTACTGAAACAAATCGTCCTGAGATGGCGTGAAGACAATAATGTGCACCAAAGAAGAAAAAATAAACAAGAATGTCTTTACTTGCCAAGTAACACTACACTGTGAATTCGATTTGATAACAACCGCCACTTACACACAAACACGTGTGGACGCCGCTACTGGCACTGATATTGATACACATTTCTTCCCCCAAACAATTATTTTCTCTTTATTTTATACATACAGATACCACATTTCATTCACTTTCACATGCTATTGATAATTTTTTTTTTACACATTTAGGTATTTTGAATGTTATATTATAGAACACATGTAAGGTAACGGAAAGGTACTGAAACCTGAATGAGGAGGTTGTCGCCGGAGATGGCTTGTTGAAGTTGTTGACCCCTGAGGTTGGGGAAGGCGATGACCTTAGTGACGGGCAGACCGGGAGCGATGTCGGACACCAGGTGAGACAACATGGCCTCCGCCTTGTCCAGCTGTGACACGGCGTTACTCAGTTTCTGTCTAATGTTATTGTCTACATCCTGCTGTGACATGTTTAAATCTTTGATATTGTCACCCACTGCCTTCACCTCACAGACTACCAGTCCGTACTGTCGATGAATGAGAAGCACATCAAAGTCTCCCTGTTTCAAGCTTTGTGGTACAGAAGGAGGAAGGTTGGAGGGTCGGGGTAGGTGGGTAGCGGCGGCAGCGTAACAAGGTTCACCCAGGTACTGTCCGAACTGAAGCTGAGTCAGTCCAACCATCACATCTCTGTTCTCTTCAAACATTTTCTGAAGACAGAAAAAAATCCTCTGCATGGCAGCATCGTCTCTGACATCACTGTCTTGAAGACGAGGAGGCTGATGAATGGACGGATGAGCAGCAGAAGATGAACTCGTCAGCACTTGGATAGACTGACCGGCCTGTCCAGGTGCTGACTGTAGGACGAGAACCTCCTGACCAGCAGCTGCCTGTCTAGTCATGGGCACGCGGTTGACGTAGACAGGAGGCAGGAAGTAGGCGCGAGAGTCGAGATCAGGGAACGCGGCCTCCACCCACTGTAGCCAGAATGTCTGGGCCTGGTCTGGTAATGGGTCCTGTGGTCAATTAAATAATAACTGCTTATTCTCCTTAAGTCATTTGTGTTTTTTGCTTAGACTTTACTTGTATTAGCTACTGCCATTTAGTACAGGAGATGGCCCTTTGTATTTTCTGTCATTAAGTAAGGTATTTTTTTATCTCCAACCTTATAATGTGTTGCACACTTGTTGTAATATTTATTTGATTGTCAACAAACAAACCTTTATAGCAGTTTTCTGGCTGATGAGCCTGACTGCCGCCTCGATCTGAGTAGGAAGACCGCGGATGATAAGAATCTTCATACCTGGTACAGGTGAGGGGTTGGGGTCAAACTCTATGTCAGCGCCTGTGTTTTTCTTTACCTCTTCCAGAGGACGTGTGTTCACTTTAAAAAGAAATACTTTTTTATGATGGATTGCCAATGAACTTACACATTTCTATAAATTGTAACAGACAATTGCTTTTGAATTGATCATTTATTATTACGAGGAGCTACCATGGCTGATTGCACTAATAGTATTTTTTAATATTAACATGGAACACAAATCATCATTACTGTAGTCGTTATCATAAAGCTGGTCATAAGGATTATCATTAAAATTATTATTTTTCTGTCAGTTATCCACAATTTTTATGGCTTTATCAACTATGATGTTAACTTGTGAATGCTATTTCACTACTTTTACTTTCTATCCTACTTTCATCTATTTTGAGTTTGAAAAAGTAAAGCATATTAAACATACCACCTACCTGTATCTGTAAGTATTGCCGCCTCTTCATCGGTCACAGCGTGTAGGTAAACTTTGACCCGGCCACCGCCTCTACAACTCTGTCTACCATCTCCTCCTTTAGGTCGCTGATCCTGTGATATTTATTACAGTGAGAACATGATGAGACTGAACACCGGGTACATCACTGAGATGATGATGTACAAGGAGACATTAAATATCTGCAACAGCATTACACTGGCTTAAAGATGTTTTCATATGTAACCGAGTGGTAAGGGGTTGTATGGTGACGTCAACACACGTCCAACACTCAAACCAGTAAGGCAGGAACAATCAGCAGGTGTGTGATCCTTTAATGCTTGTTAAGTGGTCACGGCTGGCTGCGTCGTATCGTCCAGTCAGCGCTGTCTTTGTCTCCGTTGAGCGCAATACGTTCTTGTAGAACGGGCCCCCACAGACTTGCTACTGTAATGTGTTTGGGAAGAAAGGCCCCGACTACACATCTACCCCTAACTATATACTAAAAGAACACGTGACTACTCGTCACCTAATCTACCTGTGCCTAACGCTATCGCTCTAATACTAAGGTTACTACTGCCTACTGCGCTATTCCCCTACCTACTACATCTGCCACCCCGACTCTGGTTCTCGATCTCCTCTATAAGTCACGGAGCCCTGTCAAGTCGTAAAAACGGACAGAAAGGTTTCCCCCACTGTCCGCTTTCACTGAGCCCCGCCCACTTATAACTACCTGGCCTCCAATTCGGCCCTCTACACATATAACAAAATAAGGATGATAAAAATAGTTGAAGTTCTCTAAGCGTGCAGGGAAGGAGAGTGGCTCACATGACCAAACGACGGATGAGCAGACATTGTTGACAGTCGTCTCCCCTGTACAGGACCAAGTTTGACGGAAGCAGCGTCTGCACCACGTGGTCTCCTCTGTTGGTGAGAAACCAGCAAACTGTCATGTGTCATAGGGTAATATAGTGTCAGTGGCATAGTATCAGAAGCATGTTATCAGTGCCATAAACTGACAAAACTGTTTCTGTAAGCTCTGTTGTCAACTAGTTGTTGTTATGTCGTTTTGTTATTTATGGGAACATAGCCCATACCCTAACTAACCTCAGTAGCCATTTTGTAAGACTATCCACAATGCTAAACGTTAATTGTTTGTTTCCTCGGTTCCTGTTCTCTTTTAATTTCTTCCGAATGTTCACTTAATTATGTGTTTATTTAGCATATATTAAAAAATAAAAGTATTAAACTACTTTCCATAGATGATGATAATAGCTGAGAGTGAGGATTATCTGACAAATCATGGGGACACAACACATTCGTGTCTACAAAGCAACTAAGTAAATAAAGACATTAATAAGATTGAGCTTCAAACGAGTACTCTAGATGTTTGACATAACACCATTAACTAACTACAATGTATAAAACAATTCCTCTCTCACTGTCCTGCCTTCGCCAACCCTGTATAAGGCCATGTCGCTATTTCCAGCAGCTGCTTTAGTAGGGAAAGTTTGCTGCGCCACACGGGTATCGAACCAATCGTCTCTCAGATCACATGCGAGCGCTCTTAAAACTGTTTCCCCAGCTAGTGGACACAATTTCTCATTACTTCATAGTTGACTTCAGCATTGTGATATACCCAATATACACTCAGTTCTGCTAAGTATTGCTGCTTACTTGTGAGGACCTCAAACACACTCACAGCCTGTGTCTTCCTCCTCAGACCACGATGGCGATGTTATCGCTGTACTGAAGTCTTTATCACATCAACGACAGAAGGAAAGATCAGTACTCCCCTGTCCTGAAATAAATCTTTCTCATGCTTTTGCAGTGGAATAACTGAGTTATTTCTCTTGCTTTGGTCACGACGAGGAATGGCAAGATGGCGGAACTAAGAGCTGTGTACTCTGTTATAAAAATGTTTCTCAATGTCGATCTACTTTATCGGAGTTTCCCGAATCGCGAATTAATAGTTCAGCTTTAATGTCATCATATTGTATGTGTGTTGGGCTTGAGTGTACATGAGTGTATTGTTATATTTAAACAGAAATGTAAACTAAATAAATATTATAGATCAACATCCGGGTATGTTCGATGTTCCTATGAGTGTGACCGTCCGGGCAGGATATAGTCTTTGGTTTCCTCGAGGCTTAGGCCCCGGTGAGTAGATTGAAACACTTTATGAATCGTTGAAATTTCCTCAGCTGTTCACACACTTGTGTATACACAGTGGATATCGGCTATACTAGGGTTGGACATTCTAGCCGACCAAGTACGAAACACTGCGGTAGCCAGTGTAGGGTAAACCCTGTGCGTAAATGAACGAATACACAAGGGAGAAAACACGGGAACCTTTGGGACCTGTTCCCCCAACGATTATTTCCCTTTAAGTGCGAAGAAATTCAACCAATCATGTGTTTCATCGTGTTTTAAACCACTGTATAGTTTGTTTACTTGTGCGCCATATTGACAATCGTTGAAGGTCACTCGATTTGACGTGGATTTGTACTCAAACAACAAAAAATGAGAAGAAAAAGGTATGTAATATTTAAATTCTAATGTATATTCTAATAAATATGATCTTGTTTGGTACTTTATGCTTGTACATATCATGTAAAAAAAATTTCTTTCATTTCTGACTTGTGACATTCTGACCGGTTTCTGAAATCAAAGTCCCATACAGTTACTTTGATGTAAGCTTACAAGAAGAAATCAGAAACTATAAAAATTAACACCACAGTAAATGTGTTTAAAATGCTCTTTTAAACGGCGTACCACATATATTTGTCTTTTTTGTAGTTTAACAGATATAAATTTTTTAACACCGGTGAAAATTTGCTTCGCAGGCACTCTGTGCTCCGTCGTTATTTTTTTTTTTTTTTTGCGCGGCTCTGTACCTTCTTAGCGTAGCGATAATAATATTATTAAATGCATCAATCTGATTTTTTTTACAAGAACAATGTTTATTCATTTCAACTTTATATGCAGTTATCAAAGTGTGATTCCTGGAGGTGTAACTTGTGCTAGCATGACATATCCTGTGCAATCCTGTGTGAAATTTAAAAACTTTTCAATTACACCTACTTGTTTTGCTTTGGATTACCTAATAAGTGACTGTTTATGCAGGATTCAAATGTAAACATTTCAGTTTCACACAGTTTGACCTCTTATTATTAGTTAAAATTTTTTTCTATCTCTTACCGTTATTTTTAATGATTTTCTTAAATTGGTAATTTTCCATGCGCACAAGGAGAGTGTGACCTCGTTGAACCCTGACGTATTGAATGACGCGGATACACATAGATGTCATTTGCCCAGACGACGCTAAGTTTATTCTCGGTGATTTTAATCTTTGTGAACTTACCAGGATACTTAAGACTTATGAGCAATATATATCCTGCTACACTGCACACAGGATTGTATTAGCGACCTTTGTTACAGCTCTGTAGTGAATCGAATCCTCCGGGCGTATCTAAACGTATGGGTATAGTCTGACGCGAAACTTCACTACCGCCTGGTAGTTTGCTTGAAATAAAAGTAAAGGACGAAACATTACAGGACATACGAAATAAAATGGTATTGCAAAAGCAAAATTATACAACTCACAATATGCTTTGAGCTGGTTTTTGATAAATAAACCCTAGAAAATGCTTACTAATCCATCGGATGTTTCTCCGTCCGCTTCTCATCACCTCTCCGGCGGTTACGTTGGGATTCCACACTCCCAGTGAGTCCCTTCGTAGTTCCTTGACTGGGCAAGCAACTCATTTACTTATTACCGGTCCCTGTATCCACACGTACAGTCAGACCACTTTCCCGCCTGTCTTTTCTATCTCTCGTCTCCCCGTCGTCTGCTTCTTCCAAAAATTTTCACTCTCCCCACAATCTAAAACTACGTCATAAAATGACGTCGTGTTCTGACGCTAAACACGACGCACCCAAAACTTCACTGATACTGGTAAGGGCAATAATCCCTGACTAACACAGACAGGGGCAACAACCTCCTGTTCCTAACAACAAATACAAATTACGAATTAACAAGCGTTACCGTTTGTTACTAACAAGAATTGTGTACAGATGTACAACACTGATGTGTAAGGACTAAAGCTAGTCTCATCCTATTCAACAAGTACATAGCAGGTAGATGATAAAGCTCTACATTACTTTCTGTGTTTATTTTATATATGGGAGAAAGAGAAGAAAACGGTGTAACTGATTTCCAAGATAAGTAGTAAATAAAGTTGTAATAAATATGGAACTTTTAAAAGAATTTCTACCTGAAAATATATTCTGCATACAAAGCTATTAAGAAGCAGCGTTGCTTTTTTTTTGGCTCTTTTAAAACTAAAGTTAAAATGAACATTCCATATTATTATCTGGTGCTTAGAGCAATTCAATTCAATTCAATTCAATTTAACTTTATTATCTCACTAGGAGAAATTACAAAACATGGTAAAACAACTAGCTTATAATAAAAACTTATAATAAAAACTTAATAACAACTTAATTCCACTCAAACTATCATCTCACACAAACACCTACAGTCCATGTAAATACACAACTAAATAAGAAACAACACTAAAACTATATTCCCAAAACCACACACCCACACCCTCACACTCACAGATCCTTACAACATTTGTTCAGTAATACAACAGACTGGTGTATAAAACTATTCCTAGAACGGGCAGTGGAAGCTCTTGGAACAATAAAACGTCTCTTGGACGGAAGAAGGTTATAATACTGAGCTAAAACATGTGTACTATCTTTCACAATCACTCTCGCTTTCCGTACTACTCGTCCTTCATACAACTCACTCAGACACTCCTGCTTCTCCCCAATCACCTTCCCACTCACACTCACAACTCTATCTAACACATTCCTATTACTAGCTGTCAATCCTCCATACCAACATAAAAATCCAAATGTCAACACAGACTCAAGAAAACATCTATAAAAAGCACTTAAAACCTTTTTGTTGACATCCAGGGAACGGAGTTTTTGTAAACAGTACAATCTAGATTGACATTTCTTATGAATAACCTCAGTATTGGTGTTAAAAATGAGTTTGTCGTCACAGTTCCTAAATATTTGTACTGATCAACACGTTCAACCTTGGCACCATCAATGTATAGGTCAGGGATAACAGTGCTATTGCGTCTGAAATCAATCACCAGCTCTTTTGTTTTCTTTACATTTAGATCAAGATAGTTTTCTTTGCACCATTTATGAAATTTAAGACTTATGAGCAATATATATCCCGCTACACTGCACACAGGATTGTATTAGCGACCTTTGTTACAGCTCTGACCCCGGTTTACACACGAGTGGCAGGCAAGCAGAATACAATACACTCTTCATATGTACACAATGATACCCTGAATATTACAACTTAATATCCTGCTTGTCAGTCAGCTCAGTGCATTTCAACAATCAGTTTGCGAATTGTACTGTATCCAAAGTAAGATTTATCAAATATTGACTTCATCTGTACATTTGCACGAATTGGGAAAGAACAGTTAGGCACACCTGGTGAAAGAAGTTTTGTGTGTAAATGCTTATGGAATTGTATGGTTACAGCAATGTGTAGGAAGTGTTAATATGTTCATACCTACACTCCGGCAAAGGCTGAAAGACTGTTTTGCCCAGAACTGGCTTGGCAATGTAAGAAACAGTTCATGTCTAGAAATGTGGGCATCGTATAAAATCTCTCTCCAACGTGAACGATACATTAACCTCTACCAACTTAAAAGTACCTTATACCTGCTTTAGATTAGGAATATCTGATATAACAACACATAAGCTACAATACAGACATGATGTGGGCCCATGAGACATGTCCTCTGTGTAAAGTACAAACAGAAGATGATGCCCATGTACTCTTTCTGTAAAGCTCATACCAACATCAGAACATGCCCCACTGCAAGACCTACAGATCCTAACAGTGGGTCAGAGGTCATGGCAGATACCTCTAAGGCAGTGATGCCCAACCTTTTTCGGCCTGCGGGCCATATCCATTTCGGACAGCCGTGTCGCGGGCCACTTCAACGCAAAAATACAAAAAAATAGAACAGATATTATTTTTATTAGAAACAAGTTGTACTTACCATTAATTATGTAGTAATTAGTGGGATATTTGAAGTTGTCTTGTTAAAATAAAAGTTAGAAATTGTCTGAAAATACATTTTAATCGAGGTACCCAAGGCGATCCGTCCTGTTTTCCACAGGAAAAAGACGAAATTCAAACGCTGTTTCGGTATTGCTTCCTTATTAGAACCCCATTGTTTTATACCTTTCTAGAAAGCTGGGAGTCTGTATTTTCAATCTCTTTAACGACTGATTCAAGTATTAACCAATCAAAAGATCACTAGTCCCCTGTGGAATGCGGCGTCCCTCGTTCTCAAACACTGGTTTCCTCCCAAGACGAAAATCAAGAATGAAATTCATCGGAAGATTGAGAGACGCCCCTAGGTAGGGATAAATACTTCTTCTTCCCCTTTTTTCCTTTTTTTAGGTTTTTTTTATTACTAACATGCCGATTTCCTGTACTGTGGGCAGAAGCTTCGCGGGCCGGATATGACCCGCGGGCCGTAGGTTGGGCATCCCTGGTCTAGTCAGACTGAGTTTTTTCCCTTGTTAATTCATTGTGTTGCTGTTTACCGTATTGGAGGATTTTTATCTGTACAGTTAAAAAAAAAAAAAACTACAGCATGAGAGCTTTTAAAGCGTCAGCCTCTCCTTCTTTTAGGTTTTTGAGGACTGTGGCAGCTTGAGCTTCTTTACTTCATTTATTTATTTCTCTACGCACATCCCTCTATTGTTATTATACTCCACATAAACTCTACTTACCTTGTCTATCTGTTTAATAGATGTTTTTCTTATCAGTATGTGTATGTGAACCTACAATAATACTTATCTAACCTCGCTGGCCTAGCGACCAAGCCATCGTGCATTAAGGTCAGTGGTTCTGTTCTTAGAACAAGTTGTGAGTGAGCGACATGCGTTGTGACAATTAATTCTTCGTGCTGGACGGTTTGCGGCTGGGTTCTGTGAAATGACTATGAGACTGTAACACTACGACCATTTGTTTTGATGAAGTGGGTCACAATCTCTAATTATAACATGATTTTCACTTCTATGTCGGCCACTCACTCGCTATTAAATCATTTAAACATGCATCAGACACAGGGCTTTTCCATGAGAGTTATTTCAACACAGCTTCACAGTATGACAGTTTTCTTTGAATGCACGCGCGCGTACACACACACTGTCATATAAAACAAGCAGCTGTCTCCCTAATAGACTTTACAAATCACCTGCGCGTACATTGTCACCATGTGTTTCTAGGGTCAAGCTGCCCTGTATAATCTAGTTTAAAGGAAGCTGCACCACTCGCTCCGCTTCTCCTGTTTCGACTTGGTTGATTCTGTAAGACCACCTGGCCAAAGTCAGGCAGGTGTGGCGCTGACTCTTCTGCACTGGGGTATTGTGTATCAGTTGACAACAATCGTTACGCAAACAAACAGTTCATCCCTCATTATCCTTAGATTTACTGGAGCTCTCTCTCACTCTAAAGAAGCATATACATTATAAAATGTATGATTTTCTGGGCCCTTAAGCACATTAACAAGTTCACATCATCGTTAATGTCTATAAGGAGTAATAATAAAATGCAGTGAAAGTATAGACAAAGTCAGGTCACTAAATACCACCTCCGACAAGCCCCACTACCATCATACAGAGAAACCGCTACATTCTATTATCAGGTAGTTGTATTGTAAGAAAAACATGATCTTGTAGTATGTATGGTAAGCAAATAAAAGAAAGAAAGAAATCTTTAAGTAGTTTTATTACACCATGCGTACTACAAAAAAAAAATGACTGGCCCTATATGCATTGCTAATGTTTCTAGCAAAGATGACCAACATTTTTAAAACTAGTAAAACAATTACCAATGATAATTGGTGATAAACATCACTGATATTACTAACGGTAGTGACCGTTCAGTACATTTCCTAAATTTTATCTTTAAATGCATTAGAACTCAAAGCTACCTTGCTTTTAATAATTTTTAAATTATTAGCTTAAGAATTTAATCATTATTATCTTTTTATTAGTAGTAATGCAGCTCTGCGTCTGAATGCAATGAAAAGCTAATTTAATAAAATATTGAAGAAAACTCTCCTTAGGCAATTGTGGCCAATGTGCGCCAAGATCCAGTGCCAGTTACAAAGTGGAACCATTCCTCACCAATGCAAAGTTCTGTTCAGAAAGGAAAGCGACTTTACTTATTCTTTGTCCTCACATAGTTCACTGAACATCAAATACAAGAATCAGGAAGTCAACAGTACAGAGAATATTTTTTAAACAAGCGCCATCTTTTGAGATGTGAGTAAAGCTATGATAGACCACACCATAAACATGCAGACAGCACAGTCGTCAGGTCTTTATAGTTAGCACTTTGTTGTTGTTGTTGTTGTTGTTGTTGTTGTTGTTGTTGTTGTTGGGAACCTTTGATGTATAGGGGAAATAAGATGAAAGGGGTTAGAAGGGATAGGGTGAGGAGAGGTAATATGGTCGAGGTTTCCCCATGTTGGAGGCTGGCATTTAGTTTGGCTTTGTGTTCTTATTTTTATTGGCAATATCCAATAGAGTAAGGAGAAATCGGTAGTCTATATTAAGAATCTCATTTATCCTCTCTTGTATTTCTTTGCTTGACGAAATCCGTTGATTTGTTCGTGCCTTTATTCCTAGAGCACTTTCAACTGAGATGTTTTTGCTACTGCATGCTTGGATAAACTTTGTCTAACCTAAGACTTTCCCTCTTTCACAAACTTTGACGTGTGATAGAAGGGTATTACTATATTTAAGATGTCTAAAAATGGAAAAAATATGTACTA